>CM024698.1:19439294-19746938 GCA_014182845.1 Corymbia calophylla | reverse complement strand
TTTTCGGTATTTCGGCGCTCCTACCGGTCGTGCGTTGAACAGTTACAGGTCAGCATTTTTTGGGGATTTAAAAGACGGAGACTTACTAGTGTGAGCCTGTTATAAATCTAATTTTTCTTCTTTCCATCTCCTTTGATTATATGATTTTCACTATCTAAAATTAAAATTTATAAAAGTCCTCACACAGGAATGCGTTAAATAATCAGATATATTTTAGAATGGTATTCTTTGATCTGTAATTGAATATTGTGTGTAGCACCTTAATCCGAGATAAATTATCTAAAAAATCATAAATTTATTATATTTTTATTAATTCAGTTCTAAGTTTTTCAATTTTGTCAATTCGATCGTAAATATTTTTATGTTTTGTCAATTGAGTTAATCCGGCTTATTTTGTCTGAAAATCATTGACATAGACATTATCCATTTATTATGGCACGACCGATATTAATGTGGATAGTTTTAAATACATATATTAATAATTTTTTTGAATTTTTTTATCAATTTTATAATTTTTTTTTCCTAATCCTAGGTTGACAACTCTCACCTAGTCTAGACAAGAGTGTTGTTGCCCTCGCTTGAGGTTGACGACCTCCATTGACTATCGACAATGGCCGGTAGAGGAAAGAAGAAAAGAGAAAATAAACAAGTATAGAAGGAAAATAAAATAAAAATAATAAAAAATTTAAAAAATGTAAAAATATCATTAAAAATTATTTACGTCAACGTTGATCGTATCACGTAAGACAATCGACTTCGTCAAAGATTTTCGCCAAAATTGACTAGATGAACTCAATCGATAAAACGTGAAAATATTAAGGATTTAATTGGCAAAACGCAAAAGGATTTATGATTCAATTGATACAACTAAAATGTGTAAGGCTGAATTGGGGAAAGTGTGATGGGTTTAGAATTTTTTGCACAATTTTCCCTATAATTTTGATTCTGCTAGAGATCATCATCTTTCACTTGAACATAACTCAGTGCTGACACGTGTATTTGTGCTTTGAAAATATGCGGTGTTTTATAAAAATACGCACAAGTCCTAGTTTGCAACATTTCTACACATGCAAATTGACCAATGACCAACAACGTGTAATAATTTGATGGTGCATGCTTTATATTAAAATTGATGGCGCCATGTTATTGCTTGATCTAGTTAGACTGTGATCTATATATCCTTCAGGCTATATATAATAAGACTTAACTAGGTCTTTAAAAGGCTCAAAAGAGCAATATACAAGAGATCCACGCAAAGGTGGAAGTCTCCACTTGCCTTCCACATTCTCGGGAAGAAAGGAAGAAAGATATTCACTATTTTTTTTGTAAAACATATTAAAAAATCTTGATGTTGGCTTCACGCAATAGACTTTCTAATGAAAATATTTAAACAAACATAAAAACGGCCTAACTAAACTATTGCATATTTTAGGTTATCTTAGTGAAATAATAGTTATAAATCACATATTTTGTATCATTTTTCAAAAGGGTACTTTAAGCATTACGGCGATCTATCTATTCATACAAAACCAAGCCAGCAGAGTAACGACTAATTTACATAACGATTCTAGCATAGCTCTAACACCATCACGATATCTCCTTTGAAATTTTATTGATGCTAGTATTTATAATGTATAAAACATCAATGTATTGGACCGTTCATCTACAAGAGTACATGAGAGTTTCCAATGATCCTAACAATTTCAATTCGCTTCTTCTTGATAGGTATGCCAAGTTGAGCATACACATGCTCTTTACATCCGACCCTCATCTCTGAACATACGAGCTTTCGACGCGATCCGCTTGCACATTCACGATCTCCTGAACGATTTCTTGAAGCGCGATTTCTTCCTTCAATATCGACGTATGCGAGACTCCGCGGATCATCACCACCTTGAACGGCTGTTTCCGGTTCTTCTTCCACAGAGACTCGAGCGCTAACAAGCTCGCCATGTTCACCGTGCCATCTCCGTCGCCATACACCACCTCCGGCTGCTCGTCAAAGCCCTTGTCCTTGCTCCTGTAAATCAACTTCTCCGGGGTCTTCACGTTCGAGCCGAACACGCACGTCACCGGCACCTCCGGGACCGCCAATCTCTCTATGAGCGGCAAGATCCTCGACTCGTACGGTTGAATTCCCTCCGGAAACCCGATATCGTTTAGAAATTGCACGATGTCGCGGGCTGTATAGTTTGCAAATGGAGAGATCACGAGTGGCTTTTTGCTGTCGAAAACTTTCGGCGACGGAAGGAGCCATAGATTGCTCTCGGAGCTCCTTTGCTCTCCGCGCACTATCAACGGATCGACCAACGGAACTCCGAGGGCATTGCCGGAGGCAAAGGTGAGCACTTCGTCGACGGCGCCGCCCCAAGGGGCGGAGAGGGCAATGAAGTGCTTGATGTGCTTTCGAAGCCATGAGCTAGGGTTCCGATTGAGAAGTTCGAGGGCGAAGAGGCCTCCGAGGCTGTGAGAGAGGAGGATTACCGGCTTGCCTTGATTGGATGCGGTAGCCTTCTCGATTAGGGCCTTGAGGTCTTGCAAGAACTTGGAGCCGACGCGAGACGGGTGGCCATCGGCGGCTAAGCCGTACCGGAAGTCGTAAGGAGCTCCGAATAGGGTTTTGCCGTCGACATACCCGACCTTTTGGAGGGATTCAACTAGAGTTGCCATGTATGCTGTGGCTTGCCTGAGGAAAGAAAAAGTATCTAAGAGTCATTGAAAAGGTGAATGTCATAACCTGGATAGATAGCATATGATCCTAGGTATTGCATTTTACATGTCTTCTGATTTTAAGATTGTGTTTTGATAAGCAAGCATATCATTTCTGATAGAGAGGTTGCCTCAGATGCATTAGATATATCCTCCTCTTGAACTTATGAAGTTTATTAAGAGAACACATCGCACCGGTGCATTCTAAGCGCATAAATCGGATGATACAATGGGTCGGCTTACATTTTACGATATGATCAAACTGAACATTGACATGGGATTTGGCAGATTCATACTGCATCGCGTCTTATTTATTTGATTTAAAGAGATTATGATTTTGTACGAATAAATTGAAATTGAGAGCTATCAATGTGTGATATCTCATGCTTAATCAATTCCTCGAAATTTGCTCACAATTGCATCTTGTTTGATATCTTTTTCATCTCCTATTGACAAATTTCTCCCCCACAGATTTCACACCTAACTTACCAAACGGTCAACGCTTTGCAAAGATGGCAAAAAAACAAATAAGTGAGAGACACTAGATATGGATATTGACATAAATAATTTAATAATTTTTAAACTTTAGCTCAATGTCTAATGTGCTCTATGAATTTTTAATTTGATCAAATATAATTCATAAATTTTAACCCAATATATAATATTGTTATTGAACTTTTCAATATGTTCAATATAATCTTTCAAATTTTGAATTTTGATAAGAACAGTTAGTCCTTAAGATTGCACATTAGTGTCAAGTTATACAACTTCTAGCGCACTTATCAAAAAAATAAAAAATTCAGACTATAGAATTAAATGACGATGCAAAAAGGCGAATACTAGGATGGTCGGACCATAGTTTGCATCATCCCCACAGAAAAGAGCACACAATCACTGATAAACGGATGATGACACCCACCACATGGACCATTTACCTTTTCAAAATCTCGACTTTTTCATTTCGACCTAATAAAAATGCCCATCTCGCATAATTTCACAATCCATGAGACGCTGACGAAAACGACGTGTGACGAGCGATCTTACTTGAGATAGGGGTCAAGGTGCAGGAGCGACTCCACGGACCCGAACCGGCTCACCCGGGTCTCGACCCCGGGGGCGTTGAAGTAGTCGTCCGCCGTCCGGTCGTAGTACAGCGTCATCCGGTCCGCGAAGCACTGGGTGAAGGGGGCGAGCAGCACGCTCGGCTCGAACCACAGCCGGAACCACCCGTCCTTGTCCCTGACCGGCGGGAACAAGCGGCTGCAGAGCAGGCTGGAGGACTTGTACTCCCTGGTCAGCCGCCCCTCCAGCTGGTTGCCGCCGCTCCCCGGGACGACGATCAGGGGGTGGAGGTCGGCCCTCGCGTGGCACGTCCCGCACAGCATCGCGGCCGCCAAGACGATTCCGGTCGCCACCATCGCGAGGAGCCGCGGATCATGGTCGCTCTTCATCTGCTGCGTCAGCGCTTCGTCGTTATGCGCAGAGAGAGAGAGAGAGATTCGCCGACGATGGTCGGATCCTTATCATGGGCGGAGACGAATGCGATGCGTGGCGGAGGATTCGCCATCAATGCGTCGGGTTTGAGCTTGAAGAAGGGCCGGGAAGAAGCGATGGGCTTTTGGGCTTTTGGGCCTTTGAGGAGGTATCCTGATGGGCTTCGGTCGTCTTCTCTTCGTTTATCTTAAGACACCGAATTATCAGTGGACTCGATTGACGTTTCTCTAGGACACAACGATTCGCCCTTTCGTCGTGCGCATAGCGAGGTTGGGGTAAATGTATCCCAAATGACATAGTTTAGAATTTTTTGTGGCACAAAAAAATTATCCAATGTGACAAAGTTTAGGATTTTTGGTGAAGGATTCGCCATCAATGAGTTGGGTTTGAGCTTGAAGAAGGGCCGGGAAGAATCGATGGGCTTTTGGGCCTTTGGGGAGAACTCCCGATGGGCTTCGGTTGTCTCCTCCTCTTCATTTATCTTAACACACCCCGTCATCGGTTGTTGGCTCGATCGACGTTTCTCTACAACACAGAGATTCGCCCTTTCGTCGTGCACGTAGCCAGGTCGATGTTAACATCATCGGCGGATCCGACTCATACATTTTCATCGGCAGCGGTATGATAGTTTTAAATTTCATTTTCATCTTGAAATTCTGTGCATCCAAAATACAATAGTTTGTTGAATTCGGTGAAGAAAGATCATGTGATCTTCATTATTCCAAATCCAAACCCATTATATTTTGGGAAGAAAATTTCCGAGCCTGGGTTGGGTTGGGTTGGTTCGGGCGGGCTTTTTTTCAGGTTTGGAGAGATGATAACTTGCGACTAAGGGTGTGCAAAACAAATTGTCCAAACCAAAAATTGCCTAGATAGGATCAAACCGGCTAATTGGGTCTAATCAAACCGGCTAATTGGGTCTAGTTTTTATTCCAAAGGAGAAGCGAACTAACCAGACCGAACCAATTCCCTATACTTTTTTATTATTTTTATTTCTTCAAAAAGAATTAGTAGGTTTAGTTTATTATTTTCAAGGAAAAAGGAGTTTGTAATTGTATAATAAAATATTTGAACGAAAGCATAAAAAGAAATAGTAATTGTTTCTATTGGACCGGATCGAACCGAGAACCAACCACCCATGCCCGCAATCACATGCCACATCAAAAAAAAAAATTATTTTGTGAATTCCTGAGTCCAAGTTTATTTTTATTTAGATCTATCGACAAGTGGCGAAAAGGGCCTTGGGGAGACTTTTCTCAACAAAACATTCTTTTTCGAAGTGCAACAATCTAATTCATCTCCCCTATGTGCTATTCAGTATTCACCCACTTCCATTTAAGTGCAAAAAATTAGTTGTGCTCTTCAATTTCGATTCCAATGGAGAACCGAACTAATCGGACCATGCCGACTACATATACTTTTTTTTTTCAAAAAGAATTAGTAGGTTTAGTTTATTATTTTCAAGGAAATAGGAGTATGTAATTGTACAATAAGATATCCGGATGGAAGCATAAAAATATAGTAATCGTTTTTATTGGACCGAGAACTGACCACCCATGCCCACAATCACATGCCACATCAATTTATATTTTCTTTTGTGAGTTCTTGGGTCCGAGTTTATTTTTATTTAGATCTATCGATAAGTGGCGAAAGAGGCCCTGGGGAGACTTTTCTCAACAAAACATTCTTTTTCGAAGTGCAACAATCTAATTCATCTCCCCTATGTGCTATTCACCCACTTCCATTTAAGTGCAAAAAATTAGTTGTGCTCTTAAATTTCGATTCCAATGGAGAATCGAACTAATCGGACCATGCCAACTACATATACTTTTTTTTTTTCAAAAAGAATTAGTAGGTTTAGTTTATTATTTCAAGGAAATAGGAGTATGTAATTGTACAATAAGATATCTGGAATAGTAATCGTTTTTATTGAGCCGAGAACCAACCACGCATGCCCACAATCACATGCCACATCAATTTCTTTTTCCTTTTGTGGGTTCTTGGGTCCGAGTTTATTTTTATTTAGATCTATCGATAAGTGGCAAAAGGGGCCTTTGGGAGACTTTTCTCAACAAAACATTCTTTTTCGAAGTGCAACAATCTAATTCATCTCCCCTATGTGCTATTCACCCACTTCCATTTAAGTGCAAAAAATTAATTGTGCTCTTCAATTTGAAGCCCAAAAGTTTGGTCAACCCTATCAATTTTTTTAAGTGCGAAGTTGCACGAACTCCAGCTATATAGCTGCGCGGCTGCAGCATTCATCTAGTGGAGCTCAGGCTAAAAATCAAACGGTAGACCCACTTCGGCCGTGGCCAAAGACGTCAAGTGCTTCAACACTTGCATAATTTTCAAGTCCATTTGCTTCTAGAAGAAACGAACGAACTTTCAAGCAGGCAATGAGTCTCTAATCGGCCTCTAGTCACAGTGAAGAATTTTCGCCCGCCATCGGATTTGATTTTTTTGAGTATACTCTCCCGTTTGTTTGAAGGAAAAATATTCTTTGGGAAATTTTTTTTCGACTTTTCTGATATTTAAATGATGAAAAACTAATCAATCTATGAAAAATGTTTTCCATAAACTGAAAACAAAAGAACTTAAATTCAGGGGAAAATGGTTTAGAAAAACAATTTTCTATATCATCAAATAAATAAACACTAATTATTTTATTTGAAAATGATTTATATAAAAAATATCTTCCTTAATCATGAAATTTTAGTGAAATCAAATATTCTTAACTCAATTACCTATGAAAACTTAATTTTGTCATCTTATAAATATGGTACAAATTGAATACGTTAACGAATTAATATTGTGATTTTGAATATACTAGAGTTAACTTGATCTTGGGAAACATATGGACAGAATCCAAACTAATGCCAACCTTATGGTTCCGTGATCAAGCTTTTCCTTCCCTTTCGCCATGGCCGCCCCCCACCCCATCTTTGAATCCTTCTCTCATGCATAGCTTCAAAAATGTTAGGTATGTAAGTTGAATATTATAGAAACTCAGGGCCAATTAGACCGCGCCAAAAAAAAGTTAGAAAAAAAAATGAAATTTAACTGGGCCCATTTGCAATAATTCCTCCCTGAATCTTACATAAATAATGTCTTTAAAAAAATCATAAAGATAAGGTTGGGGATTTTGAGCTAGCCAAGTGTTGAAAAATTGAGGCAGGCAATTAAATTATTTTCTAATTTTATAATGTTTTTAATTGTTTTGCCATACTCTAGTCATGCATATCCACCACGCTAGGCTTTGCTGTAATCCTCCCCTATAGATTTTGCCGTGATCCTTCCAATGGGCTAATGGCAAAAAGTCCAAAACCACTTGCCTCTTCCCATCAGTACCCCTCCTACCCCCAAATTTTCTTGAAATGACACAAGACAACCACTTCACGTCAATTCTTGTCTTGCACGACAGAGTCTATAATCATGAGCCTTAAAGATAAGATAGTGAATTTTGATGACAACGATGGTGAGATGAAGTACAGTTAGATATGAGGATTGCAAGTTTTTTCTCATTGGCGTTAGTTGGGGATGCATCCCGTATGAAAAATTCCATCAGACAATTTATGAATAATAAATATTATGGAAATATAATCGATCGATCCATAAATCTGAACTTTGGATCACTTCTGAGGGTGTCTACAGAAGCTCGGTGTTTCCTAGTGTGGGATTGGTATGACTGGATTTGAAATTATATGTATATGTTTATTTTTATATATGATGATTTTCCAAAAATTGTTACTTTCGCTCGTTTTAATAGGTTAATTAAGCACGCTTCATGAAATAGAAAGACCCATGTTAAATTTCACCAAAAAAGAAAGAAAAGTAATTGGAGTCCCAACTTATTTTGTTCGGACTTAAATGTTAATGCTGTTCATTGTATTACAAACAATTGATCAATGTATCTAGAACAAGGAAGTCATAACATGCATCGAGTGCATGCCACAAATGTATCTTGACGATTCACCGAATTGACAAGATATTAATTATGCTCGAATTGGCTTTTCAAATGCTTAATGGGCATATCTTGTTTTTGCAAGGGTGAGCATAGTCTAGACAGGCAACTCTAAAGTTGGAATCAAGAAAAAACCTTAGGACCGGGGAATCGAGCATGTCCTCTTTGAAATAGAATTGGCTTAGAACCCGAACCGGCCGATTCCTTCTATTTAGGTAGAGGACTAAAAGCAAGAGTGGATTATGGGTCTCCTATTTCTTCAAGTTTTTAGTTATTCATTAGAAGAAAAAGATTTCATTAAAAAATTAGGTTTGATCCTCTCAAAAATCCAATTCTTGCCCCGGTTCTTGAGTAGAATTGGCCGGCTTAACCCTTCAACCTAAGAATCGAACATGAATCACCGAGTTCCAAAATTTTTACTAGTGAATCTATTTCAGTTTTCAAGTAGTTTTCACTTGTTAACCTACCCCAATTCTACTAAATAAATAAATAAAGGCCTATTCCAATTTTGATTGGTCACTAAATTGAACTAGAATTATTGCCCACCCTTAATTATTTCCTAGAATCTCATCGACTTTTCGGTTAGCTCTCCCTTAGAAATTATTCATGTAGTATATAATATATATAATGTTGAACTACGTAATCGACCGAGTGATTTTTTTCGCCGAGATGAGATAAGAGTTCCAATCCACCTCAGGTTCACGTACAAAAGAAGGAAAGACCATCAATTTCTACGAGTAAAAAATTTCTACCAAGTTCGCCTAACGACCGTCCGTACAAAAGAACCAAAAAAAAAAAAAAAGTTCACCCTCAAACAGTTAAACTCTCTCTCTCTCTCTCTCTCTCCTCGTTTCGTCGCCATTTTATAAAAGCCTTCAACTACTTCTCCTTCCATCTCCTCCTCCCCAACTCACTAGCCATTACCCACCCAACGATGAGACCCGCCGCGTCCTCCGCCGCCGCCAGCGCCCACCGGAAGTCCTCCCCGCTCCGCCACTTCCTCGCGGCGCCGCTCCGGGCCCTGTCCCGGGCCCGCGACCTCTACGTCCGCAGCATCCTCAGCTGCGCCTCCGCCGTCGGCCAGGGCCAAGTGACCTGCCCGGGCGGCCAGCACGCCCCGCTCCCCGGAGCTTCAGCGTCGCCTCGTCCCGCCTCGACGGCGGCGGCGACCCGACGGATACGACGACGACTTCAGGGAGCTGGTCCGGGCCGCCTCCGCCCGGACCCTGGGGTACAACGCGGAGGACCTCGACGCCGTCCTGCGGCAGATCAGGAAGAACCGGCCGGGGCCGGGGCCGGGGCCGAGGGTACTGCCGAAGAGCTGCAGCGTCGGGATGGGGAGGATCGAGGAGGAGAGGGAATGCGACGTCGGAGGGGAGAAGGAGAAGGAGAAGGAGAAGGAGAGCGTCCGGAGGAGCCGAAGCTATGCCGTTGTAGATAGTCAATATGCTGCCGGGTTTTGATTTTTTTTTTTTCTTCTTGTTTTTTAGTTTCTCTTGTCTGTAAATATGCAAATAATGATTATCTTTTTCTTTTCCAAATTTTCCTTCCTTTTATTTTCTCTTCATGTTGGGTATGAGGGGCTTTTGCAATTGGAATTGGAATTTTTTGTACATACTGTTATGAAGCAACTAGTAATGAAAAAAGCTATTCTGATCTGAAATTGGGCCGCGATTCTAATTTTATGCGAGGAAAACTCGAAAAGATCGATATGATGTGACTACTTAAACAAGTAGACTAGGTGACTATGTATATTCACATTGTTTTCCAATTTGATTCCCAACTACATTTCCTGCGAAATCCGAGATGGTAAGAAGGGAGATGAGACCAAGAGCGAGAGTGTTCAAATGGGAAAAATAATAATGTGGTTTCTTGTCATAGGGCAAAATGAAAAATCCCCTTTGTGCATAGGGAAATACTCAGTCTTAGTTAATTTGAAGTGGGAACATATTTTAATTATTTCTTTTCCGAAACTTTCATAGATCACACCGAATTTAGTAGAAAAAATATATCTGAATTTTGATTTTTCCCCTTGTTGGGTCCCTCAAATAGTCATTCGTTCGGCAAAATCCAGTCCAAAATGTGGAACCCAAAAGATATTATTGAAAAAAAAAAATCCCAAGTCCTAATCTTGTTTTTTGAAGAAAAGAGTCCATTAATCTTTGGTTTTTTTAAATTTTGCAGGCTTGATAAAAATATTTATAAAATAAAATGCTTGAGTGGGCAAACGATAAAGCCTTATCCTGGTGCCGTGCTTGAACCGGCATTACGACATACACCTTGAATGCAACAAGTCGGGCCTTGGATGCATCCGATAACCCGTGTTGGACCCTTCCAGCTTTCGGCTCTCCGCCTCCACCCTACTTCGCGTTTGCCGAGCGGAGCTCCCGAATCTCCATTAGCAAACCGAAGGTCGCCGTCCGATGTGGCGGCAGTCGCTCGCAAGGTAAACCCTCACGTGAAGTTGAAAAGGACCCTGCGATTCGAGTTAGCCTGTCATAGTCGTGTTTCTAACTTGCGTCGGTTCGTCCTGTTGCCGAGCTGAAGCCCACATCTTCTAATGTTTATCAAATTGCAGCTAAAAGAGCAAGTGGTCCCTAGATTCGTCGGCCGCATTACAAAGCATGCGGACATCGAACTATGCTCGGGAAGTTTCGGACAAAGAGCAAATGATCTTGCTCCCAAGCAGATTTAACAGAGAAGACAACAGACGAAATAGGGGTGTCAAAAACCGAACCGAAAACCGAACCGAAATATAAAACCGAACCGAAATTTCGTATGTTTTCGGTTTGGTTCGGTTTCGGTTCGGTAACCGAAAAATAACAGTTAACCTTTTCGGTTCAGTTCGGTTTTCGGTTCGGTTCGGTTAACCGAACCAAATTGAAATTCTTAATAAAAATTGAATAATCTCTCTTCTTTATTATCTCTTCTTTACTTAAATTCCAATAAACAAAGTAAAAATAGGAAAAAAAAATATCCCTGAACAACCGAACCGAACCGCATTTTCGGTTCGGTTCGTGTCAGATTCTGTCGGGGCGGTTTCGGTTCGGTTCGGTTCGGTTCGGGACGGTCTCTTATCGGTTCGGTTCGGTTCGGTTTTCCAAAAACCGAACCAAACCGAACCATTTACACCCCTAAGACGAAAGTGAGACTTCTGGCTAACAAAATCAGACGTGCTAGGATTAGGAAAGGGATAATGACAAAATGGTTAATAAATTTTGACTCAATGTACGATGTGAACCATGAATTTTTAATTTATTTAACGTGGCCTATCAACTTTCGCCTAATGTGCAATGTGATTACAAAACTTTTGATTTGTTTAATGTGATTCACAAACTTTCGGTACATATTTAAGTTGGTCCATAGATTAAATAAGCATGTTTACTGCCATATTTCCATTAATTCAAATTTAGGAAGAATATTGAACATTTTTATGTAATCCAAAGACAATTTAATATATATCAAAAGTTCAGAGACGACACAAAGATACAAGTCACCTAAAGCGTGCCACGAACGACACGGCGAGAAAGTCGATCGCCCATCACTGATATTATACTGCATGTAGGGTTTCAAGTCAATACCTGTGAATTCACGCAATCCAAATAGAGCCAAATCTGAATAAGAAGGAAGCCAGAAACCATCTCATGATGCACGGCTGCTTCCAGGAATGCAGACCCTTCGAATCAAGACCTCCGTTTAGGTCTGCACGCAACATCCTAAGAAAGCTAGATGGAGTACCTTGCTAAGGAAAGCTAGCACATTTTTCGCTCGATGAACTTGGCTACTTTCTTTGGTAGACTACAAACTTTGACTAAAAGGGGTAAGAACAAGGGAAATGCCAAACAAGGCTTAAGTAGGCTAGACCCTATGATACGTTGATTGGGTGAGTAGTCTTTCAACAACATTTCTATGTGCCGCATGTCATTGTTGTTGATATTATCTAATAGGAAAAAGAACCGAGTTTAGGACTTTGAGCATCTATGCTCCCCTCCCCTCATATTATTTGTCTATTCCCTCTCTCCATGGTGAATGTCATTGTAGAATTGACTCATCTAATTAAATTTCAGGCAAGACTTTTGCTCATACAAACATAAAAATGTGACAAATTTGATGCCATTGTTGATCCAAAACTAAACAAGGACTATGATACAGAGGAGATGATGTTCGAACCAAAAGGGTAAAGGAGCTTTAAAGGGTTTGATGAGTTGAGAACACAAATACACCAAGGAGAATAATAAAACTCAAAAGACCTTTCGTAGGCTTACAACTTGTAGAACAAACACACACACTAAGAGTCCCTCTCTTACAAAGTTTTCTCTAAGGAAAATTACCAAAAAAGTCCTAAACGTATTGCAACTATGTTAATTTAGTCATAAACTTCTTTTTTTAACAATTTAGTCATAAACTTTTTTACAACCGTACCAATTCAGTCCATCCAACCAAATTTAGCTGACCGGTGCCAATGTAGATGTTGATCGGCACCGACCATTTGACGAGCATTGATGTGACAATTTTAAATTATTTTTTTTTCAAATTTTCTTATTAATATTTCCATTTTTTTTCTTATTCTTCCTCCTTCCTCTGGTCAATGAGGTTAGCCTTGTTGTCGTTGGGCGTGGCTCGCACTCGCCATGGCCAAATCTGGCAAGGCCTCACCTAACGATAGTGAGGTTGGCCTTGCCATGGCTGGGCGAGGCTTGCCGTCATTAGTGGCTGGTAGGGACGAGCCTCACCAATGGCTGATGAGGCTGACCTCGTCGGCCCTCGCCTCTGATCGGCCAGAGGAAGGAGGAAGAAGGGAAAAACATAAAAAGAAAAACAAAAGAAAAGAATAAAAATTAAAAAATTATTAAAAATTGCCATGCTAGCATTCGTCAGAAGACTAGCATCCACATTAATGCCAGTTGGCAAATGGACTGAATTAACACAATTGTGAAAGGTTTAAGACTGAATTGATAAATAGTTTAAGATTGAATTAACATAATTACAATAGATTTAGGACTTTTTTAGTAATTTTCTCGTTTTCTTTACAAGCTTAATATTCTCAATCTAGGTTTCTCAACGTAAGCATAGCAGGCAGGGGACGGGCATGTTTATACTTTCTCCAAAGGCGTTGAGGTTTTCTTCTTTGTTAAGCAAATTTATCAATAGATGGCAAATTAGATGGCTAATTAATGCTTGATTCTTCTCCAGCAAAATGCGGCCTTTAGAGGCGGGAGGGAGAGAGAGAGAGAGAGAAGAGAGAGAGAGAGAGAGTTGCCTCTGCTTCTCTTCTTATTTGCCGAATTCAATTTGTCGCTCTACGTGTTTTCCATGCAAGCTGTCCTCTTTGCCATTAATGTTGGAGTAGGTGAAGAGAAATAGGATCTCCACCACAGCCCCTTTTCTTGATCAACGCGTGGCCTCTCGTAGATTACTTTTCTTTGGCGGTTTGAAAACTGCGATACCCCCGCTTTCATACACTTGGCCAAAATTAATGAAATTAAAATCACCATCTTTCTTCTTTAACAAAAAAACAAAATCAATTTTACTATTTTCTAACAAATGACTGGGATGCACGACCCCGTCCACCAATAATAAAGTTAGGCAATATTGCCTAGTTCAGAAATCTTTGTTTCTATAGTAGAATGAGTGTCTCCCGCCGCCCCTCCCCCCGGGCCCTATATTATAGACATAATTATGGGCTCTATTTAGCACTTTTCCTCCACCTACAATTAAATGGTTTTGGGTTATCACTTCATTTGAGCCAGAAAGAGAGGGGCGGGGGGGGGGACACTAGTTTTAGTGTCTTAGTTTGCTCCAACTCACTTTCAAGCGATGCAAATTGTTCTATAAATATGAAATAATATATGAGTTTCGTGTAATCATGTAGTTTGATCATCGGAAGGAAACCTTTCTCCGAGGCAATTTAAATGAAGAAATTATGCCAGGACATAGCAAAGCATATAATCATGGAGAAAGCTCATATTATGACACCAACCAAGGCCAGGAAAATTCAAAGGAATTCAGGATGATGGTCCTGGAAAGCCAAGAACAAGCGACAATCGAGTATAGCGGTTCAATACCAAGTATGGCCTTCAACCGTGCAACTCAAGTAGTGGGGCTCAATAGAATACCCAAGAGATGGACTTGGGGAAACCGGCAAAGGACGGTCGCCGCGCCAGTGGCATCACGCTAGTGGAGGCTCTTAATATTAACACAAATTGATAGGACAAATCCTACTTCCACAGTTTCATGTGCTCTGACTTGTGGCCGCATGTTGGCACTTGTTATTTGTATATACAAATGGATTAGATCCGTGAAAAGCAAGAAGCATATCATGTTTTGTTATGTCTATGTCGTTCATTTGAGTAGCATTATTTGGGGTATTCTAGTTAATGTCATCGCTTGTTCAGGAATGTGCAAGACTGGAACTACAAAACTCAAAATTGGAGGGAATTCTCTTGTGATCTTATAAGAGCAGCGGGTTGCTACAATTTTTGGTTGGAAAGTTAGGGACCGATGGTCGTTATTCATGATGCTCAAAAGAGCTTCTCTCATAATCTTTTTTCATCCTGTACTCTTTCCATTACTTTGTTGAAGGATGAATATGCAAATTTGTTTAATCCAAATTGTTGTAGTTGCTTGAATTCTTCACATAATGGTCCAAATCGATGCAGGAATTTATGTGGAGTCGTGTGTCTTACAAAGTCGATCGAGGTCACAATGTTTTAATCATGTGGAGCTTCTTATGTAAAATTTCTTGAAACTTTTTTTTTTTGGGTGAAATTTATGTGAAGGGCAAAGAGTCCCTTTCTCTTTCTATGAGAAAGAGACTCATGGTTCAAGATTGGATGCTGCGTCATTTGGCACACTTAGCAATAGGTTTCAATTAGATTGTGTTGAGAAATATGCTTAGTTGAAAATGATGTGAAAAAGAGAATTGGAGAATTTTCTAAATACTTCAATGTATATATTAATGAAGAAGAGGTTTAGTTTTGTGATAATCCCATGAATAATCTCAATGTAAATCAGTATTATCATCTGGTCAAATTCCTAGAGGAGTTGTGTAGTTAGTCTCATTGAGGACTAGTTGCATTTCCTTGTACTCTCGTGGATTAGCTCCAATGCAGCATGAGAGCATCTTATAAAACTTGGCAAGAATTTGTTGAGCTTTATATGTCGTGACTCCTATATTTATCGGATACCTAGAAATATTGTTGTCTGGTTTGACAAACATTGATGGCTTGTAAAAGAAAACGATTATGTGCAGTTCTGGATCTAGCCTGCATGCTCTTAGTTGTTTCATGAAAAAGGCTTTCTATGCTCCTAGGGGTCTAAACCAACAAAGCATTTTTGCAAAATGGTAGTACTTTTGACCATAACCGATTTCTTGGATTGCTTGGTTTGATAATTCTTGGCAATTTTGCTGTTGAAAAATAAATGGTAAAAGTATGATAATTAAATGCATAAAAGTAAAACCATTTGAGTTCTTTTAGACATTCATCATATGAGGAAAAAGACAAAGAATGGGTGAACAGATAATCCAAATGCATGCTGTTGTTGTTGGGAGCGTATAGCAGAAATCTGATACCTTTCACCTGGGGAAATCTCTTAAGGGGGAAGCCCAAGCCCGAGCTTATCAATATATCCAGTTGAACCCACCTTAACTCAAAAGCTTAAACTAGTGAGTTATGGGCCAACTAGTATATATTAATTGCTCCACACCACATCAATTTTCCGATATGGGACTACTTCTCTAACACAACTCACACGTATATCCTAACAATCTCCCCCTCATGTGTAAGTTCCAGTGTTAGGTGTACTCCCCCTTAAATCAGATATCCTTCTGGCCCAACATCATCCTCATGGGCCCGCATTGTTACCCCACAACGCCCACCTGCCCGAAAAACCGTAACCATCGGCTCTGATACCAATTGTTGTTGGGAGTACGTAACAGAAGTCTGATACCTTTCACCTGGGGAGATCTCTTAAGGGGGAAGCCCAAGCCCGGGCTCACCAATATATCCAATTGCACTTTCTACAACCGAAGCTGAATTTATTGCAGCAACTAAAGCTAGTAAAGAGATGCTATAGATAAAGAAGTTATTGGAAGAACTTGGGTTCAAGCAAAAGAGGTATCTGTTATTTTGTGATAATCAAAGCGCAATTTATCTTGGTAAGAATTCATCTTTTCATTCTAGATCGAAACATATTGATGTTAGATATCATTGGATAAGAGATGTTCTAGATGAAAAATTGTTGGAACTTGAGAAAATTCATATGGATCATAATGGCTCTGATATGATAACAAAGACTCTACCAAGAAAGAAGTTTAACATTGCCGATTAATAGCAGGGATTAGGGGTGAGCGGTTCCAGGTTCCTTACAGGTTCCGCTTGGAACCTGGAACCTACCCTCGGGTACAGGTTCCTCATTTTTTGGAACCTGGAACCTACCCGTCGAAATCTGGAACCTAGAACCTACCCTCTCACAGGTTCCGATTCCGGTTCCAGGGTCCAACGGGTTCTTTTTCTTCTTTTTTTTCATTTAAGTGGAACCGGTTCCGGTTCCGAAAAGAGGAACAGGAACCTAACCTCCTTCCCTAGAAACTGTACAATCTAGGAAAGCAACCATTCGAGCAGCATATTGCTTAAGTCACACTACATAAATCACTAGAGTTTCCTGCCATTTCAAAGAGAACAGCCCCTTAAAAATAGAAGCCAAGCCTTGTATATACTAAAACCTCCTCCGTGTTCAATTTTTATCTCGCAAGAAGTTCTTCAAGCAGCCCTTTCGGTGATCTCCCAACACAAACAATACTAAATATCCATTCTGTTTTCACAGCTCATTTAGGGTGCTAACCATGTGCTTCAAAGTTCAAGCATAGATTGAAGATCATTACCTTCATCAACGAAAAATCTCTAATCCCCAAGAGGAGAAATGAGACATCAAAATTCATTCTCAGGCGAGCTATATGAGCGGTGCAAGGGATTTGGCAACATACAAGAATCACACATGCCTCGAACTACAAACTACATACGGGCATTGTGAATTAGTTAGATGAAATGCTTACAAGGATAGTCAAGCAAGGGCCTCCAAAGGGGAAGTGCGAATATGGTTGGAGAGTTTTTCGCTCCGTTTGGACAGCGGTTGAAGTGTGGATGACCGGGCACGCGTGTGAAGTCCTCCATGAGCATTCGGTCGTCATGAATTGGGAGCGAAGGCTCCGTCCCCCTGCTTCTCCGCCGTCTTTGAAGTCCAACCATTCCAACACGTACTCGATTCCCAAAGCATGACCGATAATAGACAATCGGGACATGAATGCGTTTTACCGCCGGTTTCAAAAGTCAAGAGACAAGAAACTAAGTGAAATGAAATCTTGGTGACAGAGACAACTCCACGATTTACGTAAAATCCACTACTTTAAAGTGATAGGAAGCAAAGCATCATTTACCTCATACACATCATCGGGGACAAGATATCCACGACCCCCGCAGCAATGGAAAAACAAGAAACAATTGGTTATCATATGAACAAAGATGTACTTGAAGAACCGGTCCAAGCAAATGATCCATGTCGTCAAAGATGATGAATTATCACATCTGTGGCTCAACAACAATCAACTTGTAGGAAACGATCACTTGCTTGGGAGATCAGCACAAGTATCACAAGAGACGCGGGCGAGCAGAGACGCTGGGAGCAGAGACGCGGGACGCTGGGAGCAGAGCCGCGGTCAAGCAGAGGCGAGCAGAGACGCTGGGAGCAGAGACGCGGGGAGCGAGCCACCGCAGCGAGACGCGGGGAGCAGAGCCGCGGGCGAGCGGAGACGCGGGCGAGCGGAGCGGAGCCGTGGGCGAGCGGAGACGCGGGCGAGCGGAGCGGAGCCGCGGACGAGCGGAGCGGAGTCGCGCGGACGAGCGGAGCGGAGCCGCGGGCGAGCGGAGCCGCGGGCGAGCAACGAGCAGCCGCGGGCGAGCGGAGCCGCGGGCTAGCGGAGCTGCGGGCTAGCGGTGAGCAGAGCGGCGGACGAGCGGCCACGAGCGGCGGACGACGGTCGAGGATTCAAGGCAAGAAGTCGGGCGTGGGGGCCGGGAGGAGAGAAGAGAGACCCGACCAGAAAATTAGCAAGGGGAAAAATTAGGGTTAGAATTGGGGGTTTTTTGGGAAGGACTAAGGGGGAGGTGGAGGTGGTCAAGGCTAAAGCGAGGCACGGGTCCGGTTACGTTCCAGTTCCGGTTCCCAGTTCCGGTTCCCGGTTCTGGTTCCGGAAAATGAGGAACCGGGAACTGAACTCCCTAGAACCGGGAACCGAACCGGACCCTCCGGTTCGGTTCTCCGGTTCCCGGTTCTACCCGGGAACCGTGCTCACCCCTAGCAGGGATGATAAATCCCTCCACATTGTCCTGAGGGAGAGATTTGTTAGCTGGGTTCACTCCTATGTGGAAGAAGCCCAATGAGTTGCAAGCCCAAAAGGGCTTGAGCTCATATGATAAGTTATATGGAGAAATATAGTTTCTCACTATCTTTTATGTGGTAGCCGCAAAAAGACGTAGTAACAAGAGAAAAAGAGAGAGCATAAAATCTGGGGGTTGAGGCAAAGTCTGATTTACATCAAGCTGGCATCGGAGGTCGATTCGTGGTCCGATTGAGTTGAAATTTTGTCAGTGTGTTCGTGGCACAATCTTCTCGAATCTAAACGGTTTGATTTTCGTTTGAAGCTCCCTACAACAAGTTTTTCATGGATTGATCAAAACCTGGTCATATTTATCATTGATCTCTTATGAAATTCATGTGTATCGCCAATAATTATATTCTTGAGGTCTTTGCTGTTATGTACCTCTAGTATTTGCTAGAGAATAACATTGTTCTCTCAATTTTGTTGATAGTGAAGATTTTCGGGTGGACTCCGGTCCCGTGGTTTTTGATCTCCTCACACTGTGGAGGTTTTCCGGGTAAAAAATCGTCTTGTGTTTACGTGCTTGGTATTTATTTTACTCTACTATATCGGTTCATATTAGGTTTACACAAGAGGAGAGATTATTTTATTCTGTTGCGTTAATGCGATATTGTTCGAGTTATTACCGTTCTCCCATCACATGCCTCTTGGTTGGAGATTCAGCCCATCATACTTTCGGAAGATTATATATTAATATTCCCACATGAGATTTGTGAGATTATCACAGAGAGTATTAGACTTGATCAAC
Source organism: Corymbia calophylla (assembly GCA_014182845.1). Classification (NCBI taxonomy): domain Eukaryota; kingdom Viridiplantae; phylum Streptophyta; class Magnoliopsida; order Myrtales; family Myrtaceae; genus Corymbia; species Corymbia calophylla. The sequence goes on along the minus strand of CM024698.1, from coordinate 19,727,585 downwards.
TCTAGAACTTCAAAAGGATACGGGAATCTGGGTTTCACATTTTGTGTTTGAAGTCCATCAGTCGAGTTTTTGAATATGTACAGGAACAATGTGGAATCTTCTTTGGGTTTGGAAAGGACAAATGCAAGGACATTTTTATCTCCTTAAATATGCTTGGACTCGGAAGAGTATCTTGAAAATCATTTTGCCTATTAGAGAAGTTGTGGATGAGGAAATTGCTTCTATTTGAATTTCAACATCTGGTTAAAGGAAGGTATATTTATTTCAACAAGTAAATGATAACCAAAAAGACGTAATTCAAATTTCTTGATTCCATAATGGCTAAAATTTCCTTAAAAGTTGAGTGATAATGCATTTCAACAAATGTAAACCTTGCACTTTTAAATCCACAAATGCACCTCTTGCCTTCAATTTTTAAACTTTTGGTACATGTTCAAATTGGTCCTTGGACATCATTCCATTAATTCAAATTTAGGAAGAATATTGAATATTTTTATGTAATCCAGAGACTAAATTTAATATATATCAAAAGTTCAAGAACCGTATTGAACAAATTAAAAGTTCAGGGACTATACTGTACATTAGGCCAAAGTTTATGGATTACATTGAACAAATTAAAAGTTCGGGGATCATATTACCCATTGGGCCAAATATATGGACCATTTGTGTCATTTTCTCATTAGGGAAAGCTTGTCTTACAAATGATAGCTAGAATACCAACCATCTCATCCGTTCTCGCAGTAGACCGGGTCCGATTTGCGTCTCCCAAAACATCAGCAACCTTGCTTTGCCAATGCATACCAGATTTCCTCGGAACATTTTCAAAGACGACACAAAGATACAAGGCACCTAAAATTTGCCCCGAACGACGCTGTGACAAAGTCCGTCCCCCATCACCGATATTTTATTGCATGTAGGGTTTCAAGTCAATAGCTGTGAATTCACGCTATCTAAACAGAGCCAAACCTGAATAAGAAGGAAGCCAGAAACCATCTCATGATGCACGGCTGGTTCCAGGAATGCAGCCCCTTCGAATCGAGACCTCCGTTTAGGTCTGCACGCAACGTCCTAAGAAAACTAGATGGGGTACCTTGCTAAGTGAAGCTAGCACACTTTTTGCTAGACGAACTTGGCTACTTTCTTTGGTAGACTACAAACATGCCAAACAAGGCTTAAGTGGGCTAGACCCTATGGTACGTTGATTGGGTAAGTGGTCTTTCAACAACATATTTACGTGCCGCATGTCATTGTTGGCGATATTATCTAATAAGAAAAAGAACCGATTTTAGGACTTTGAGCATCTATGCTCCCCTCCCCTCATATTATTTATCTTTTCCCTCTCTCCATGGTGAATGTCGTTGTAGAATTGACTCCTCTAATTAAATTTCAGGCAAGACTTTTGCTCATACAAACATAAAAATGTGACAAATTTGATGCCACTGTTGATCTAAAACTAAACAAGGACTATGATACCGAGGAGATGATATTGGAACCAAAAGGATAAAGGAGCTTTAAAGGGTTTGGTGAGATGAGAATGCAAATACACAAAGGAGAATAATAATACTCGAAAGACGTTCTGTAGGATTTCAACTTGTAGAACAAACACACTAAGAGTCCCTCTCTTACAAAGTTTTTTCTAGGGAAAATTACTAAAAAAGTTATAAACCTATTACAATTATGCTAATTTAGTTTCAAACTCTTTTTTTTTTTTGAAAATTCAGTCCTAAACCTTTTTGCAATTGTATCAATTCAATTCATCCATCCAAATTTAGCCGACCAATGCTGATGTGGATGTTGGCGGTCACGACCATTTGATAAACGTTGACGTGAAAATTTTTAAATAATTTTTTTTCGAATTTTCTTATTAATTTGTATTTTTATTTTCGTTTTTCGTTTTTCTTATTCTTCCTCTTTCCTCTAGCTGACAAGGTTAGCCATGTCCTCGCGGGGTGAGGCTCATGCTTGCCATGGCCGATCTAGTAGGGCCTCACCTAGTGATGGTGAGGTCGGCCTTGTCATGGGCCGGGCAAGGCTCACCCTCGTTAGTGGCTGGTGAGAGTGAGCCTCATCAATGGCTGGTGAGGTTGACCTCGTCGACTCTCGCCTTTGACCGGCCAGAGGAAGGAGGAAGAAGGGGAAAAAAAAAAAAAAAAAAGAAAATAATAAAAATTAAAAAATTGAAAAGATTAAAAAATTATTAAAAATTGCCACGTTAGCATTCACTAGACGGCCAGCATCCACATCAATGCCATTCGGCCAAATCTAGCCAAATAGACTGAATTAACACAAGTGCTAAAGGTTTAAAACTGAATTAATAAAAAAAATTTAAGATTGAATTGGCATAATTACAATAAATTTAGGACTTTTTTAGTAATTCTCTCATTTTCTTTACAAGCTGAATATTCTCAATCTAGGCTTCTCAACGTAAGCACAGCAGGCAGGGGACGGGCATGTTTATACTTCTCCAAAGGCGTTGAGGTTTTCTTCTTTATTAAGCAAATTTATCAATAGATGGCTAATTAATGCTTGATTCTTCTCCAGCAAAATGCGGCCTTGAGAGAGAGAGACGGTGCTTCTGCTTCGCTTCTTATTTGCCGAATTCAATTTGTCGCCCTACGTGGAAGTTTTCCATGCAAGCTGTCCTCTTCGCCATTAATGTTGGAGTCGGTGAAGAGAAATAGGGAGCTCCACCGCTGCCCCTTTTCTTGATCAACGCGTGGCTTCTTGTAGATGACTTTTCTTCGGCGGTTTGAAAACTGCCACACTCCTTGCTTTCACACACTTGGCCAAAATTAATGAAATTAAAATCACCATCTTTCTTCTTTAACCAAAACAATAAAATCAATTTTACTATTTTCTACCAAATGACTGGGATGATTAATTGTGCAACTGCTTGTGTTTGTCATTCTACATGACACTATACACATGTAATAAAAATACATTGCCTAGTTCGGAAACCTTTGTTTCAATACAAGAATGAGTGTCCCCCCGCCCACAGATGAATGGTTTTGGATTATCACTTCATTTGAGTCAGAAAAGGGGGAGAGGGGGGACACTATATTTAGTGTCTTGTTTTGCTCCAAATCACTTTCAAGCATGAATAGTCGATGCAAATTGTTCTACAAATGTGGAATAATATATGAGTTTCGTGTAATTATGTAGTTTGAGCATTTGAAGGAAACCTTTCTCCGAGCAATTTAAATGAAGAAATTAAGCCAGGGCATAGCAGATCATATATAATCATTGAGAAAGCTCATATTATGACACCAACCAAGACCAGGACAATTCAAAGGAATTCAGGATGATGGCCCTGGAAAGCCACGAACAAGCGACAATCGAGTCCAGCGGCTCAATAGCCTTCAACCATGCATCTCAAGTAGTGGGGGTCAATAGACTACCCAAGAGATGGACTTGGAAAAACTGGCAAAGGATGGTCGCCACGCTAGTGGCATCATGCTAGTGGAGGCTCTTAATATTAACGCAAGTTGATGGTACAAATCCTATGTCCACAGTTTCATGTGTTTTGACTTGTGGCCGCATGTTAGCACTGGTTATTTGTATATACAAATGGATTAGATCCGTGACAAGCAAGAAGCATATCATGTTTTATTATGTCTATGTTGCTGATCCGAGTAGCATTATTTGGAGTATTCTAGTAACTGTCATCACTTGTTCAGGAATGTGCAAGATTGGAACTACAAAACTCAAAATTGGAGGGGTTTCTCTTGTGATCTTATAAGAACAGCGGGTTGCTACAATTTTTGGTTGGAAAGTTAGGGACCGATGGCCGTTATTTATGATGCTCAAAAGAGCTTCTCTCATAATCTTTTTTCATCCTGTACTCTTTCCATTACTTTGTTGAAGGATGAATATGCAAATTTATTTAATCCAAATTGTTGTAGTTGCTCGAATTCTTCACATAATGGTCCAAATTGATGCAGGAATTTATGTGGAGTCGTGTTTCTTACCGAGTCAATCAAGGTCACAGTGGTTTAATCATGTGGGCAAAAAGTCTCTTTACTTTCTATGAGAAAGACTCATTGTTCAAGATCGGATGTTGCTTCATCCGGCAAACTTAGCAATTGGCTTCAATTAGATTGTGCTCGGAAATATGCTTAGTTGAAAATGACGTGAAAAAGAGAATTAAGGAATTTTATGTACAGTTCAATGTATATATTAATGAAAAAAAGGTCTATTCTTGAGATAATCCCTTGAATAATCTCAATGTAAATCAGTATTATCATCCGGTCAAATTCCTAGAGGACTTATGCAATTAGTCTCATCGAGGATTCGCTGGATTTTCCTGTACTCTCGTGGATTAGCTCCAATGCAGCATGAGAGTGTCTTATAAAGCTTGATAGGAACTTCTTGAGCTTTATAATGACTCCTATATTTGCCAGTTACCTGGAAATATTGTTGTTTGGTTTGACAAACATTAATGGCTTGTAAAAGAAAATGATCATGTGCAGCTCTGGATCTAGCTTGCAAGCTCTTAGTTGTTCTATGAAAAAGGCTTTCCAAGCTCCTAAGAGTTTAAACCAACAAAGCATTTCTGCAAAATGATAGTACTTTCAAGCATAATCGATTTCTTAGATTGCTTGGTTGATAATTTTTGCGTTCTTGCTATTGAAAACTAAATGGTAAAAGCATGATAATTAAATGCATATAAGTAAAACTGTTTGAGTTCTTTTGGAAATTCATCATATGAGGAAAAAGACAAATGATGGATGAACAGATACCGAGTGCATGCCACTTGGTTGGAGGTTCAGTCCATTGTACTTATAGAAGATTTTATATTAATATTCTCACATGGGATATGTGAGATTATCAGAGAGTATTAAACTTGATCAACTCATGAACTTTAAATGGATACCTTCTACTAGGGAATTTGGGATTCATGTCTTGTTTTTGAAATCCATCAGTCAGGTTTTTGGAAATGTACACGAACAATGAGGAATCTTCTTTGGGTTCGGAAAGGATAAATGCAAGGACATTTTTATTTCCTTCAATATGTGTGGACTCAAAAGAGTATTTTGAAAACCATCTGCCTATCGGAGAAGTTGTGGACGAGGCAATTGCTTCTATTTGAATTTCATCATCTATTTGAAGGAAGATATATCTATTTCGACAAGTAAATGACAACCAATAAGATGTAATTCAAATTTCTTGATTCCGTGCTTAATGGCTAAAATTTCCTCAAAAGTGTAGTGATAATGTATTTTAGCATATATAAACCTTGTACTTTTGAATCTACAAATACGCTTCTTGCCTTCAATTTCTTCTAAGAGAATGAATGCCCAATATTTATCACTGGCTTGAAGGATCATTTGGAAAGAAATTGCGGAGGAGGCAAATTCTAGAGTTTCTAATTAAGAGCCTTAATTGTAATGATATGAGATTTTCCTTAGGAAGGAGGATCCTTCTTGAGTATCTTTCGAGTGAATGCATAGACTTTGAAACCTTTGGCTTGAAGTCCCTTAAGTAATTAACAACGAAGGAAAAATGGGCATAGCTTTTTTATTTATTATTTTCTCTATTTGACGTGACGTGGCTAATATTTGAACCATCAGGCTTTAAGAAAATATCTTGTCTAAGAAAACAATTTATTGCCTAATACAAAATTCTACCACATATAAGCAACTTCATTCTTTTTTATCCAAAGAAAATTTCATTCAAATTTAAAATGATACATGGGAGGATACATAGCAAATCCAAAAAATCATTACAACAAAACAAGCCCAAGCTGCAAAGCAAACCAAACTCCAGAAATCAAGTTGGATCATCAAAGCCAAATCTCTCATCTTTTTAATTTTGCCTTTTGGCAATGACACTTAAGTTCGATGTCCCCAACATCATCATTAACATACAAAAACGATAAAAATATGTCTTGTATTTTTAAACACTTGTCAGAGATTTTTGTGAAAATTTTAAATAAGAGTTTAAAGTACTCTTGTTTTCTCAAATAATGACTCAAAGTGAATATTATAATAAGGGTCTTAAGTTGCCAAATTGTCTCAAATAAAAGCTTGAAAGGGTCAAATTGTCTCAAGTAAGTGCCTTTGGTTGGTCGACGACTATTCTGACCATAAGAAAAGGGACATTTTAGTAAAAAATTTTGTGACTATATATATATTTTTTTGTTTTTATTTTCTTGTCTTTTTTTTTTTCCCTCTTACCTCCCTTGGTCATCGCCATCTATGGCGGATGGAGGTCGCCTGCCTCCAACAAGGATTGCCCTCACTGGTGTTCGAGAGGTGAGATTTGCCCTCTTTAGATCTGGCGAGGGTCGCCCCGGCGTCGAGCGACCCTCACAGGATCTAGTGAGGGTGACCCTCGCTCTCACCTGGCCAGATGAGGGCGATTGACATAGACAAGGGTGGTAGTTGTCATTGCCTGGCCTAATATAGCCACTTGATATCTTTATTTGAAATAATTATCACTTCAAGTTATCATTTAATATTGACTACTTTAAATTCTTATTTAAAATAATAAAAGTGGGAGTAATTCGGGCTTTTATTTGAAATTTTGTTAAGATTTTCGGCGAAAAGAAAACGAGCTCAATGTGTCTAGAAGGTCCGGAGGTGCCTACCCTTTTGTTTCGATCAGAAGCGGTTTGACCACCGTCAACTGCCACCCGCTCTCTCGAGTACCGAGTTCCCCAACACGCCGTCTTCTCCGCCGGAATCGGAAGGAGAAACGACCGGCGCTCCGCTTTCTCCCGCCGAGAGAAAATGGCGTCGCGGAAGAAGACCGACGTCTCCGTCATCGAAGACGGCGAGGACGACGATCTCGACGAAGAGCCGGGCGAGGTGATCGATTCGGCGCCTCCGATGAAGGTCGGCGAGGAGCGGCCGCTCCACCGCACCGGCGGCCTCGTGAAGAAGCTCCTCAGGCGCGGCCGCGGCTGGGAGACGCCCGAGCTCGGCGACGAAGCCGCCGGTATTCCTCTCTCTCTCTCTCTCTCCCCTCTTTGCATTGTTTTGCGCGTCGTTGAACGAGTTCGCTAAATCTTCCTCCTCCGTTGGATTTTGGTTCTGCGATGCGACGCAGTTCATTTCGTGGCGACTCTGATGGACGGGACTAGGTTCGATTCCACCAGAGATAGAGATGAACCTCTGACGCTGAAGCTTGGTCAGGGTGAGGTTTTCTCGCATGTTGTTTTAGCTTGCCTTACGCTAGTTATATTCATTTGGCGGCGAAGAATTTGTTCTAGGTCCGGTCTGAATTCGTTTTCGTCTGTTTGGAAGGCCAATTGGTTTCTGGTTTGGACCATGGGATTATAACAATGAAGGAAGGGGAATGTGCCTTGTTCACCGTGCCTCCTGAACTGGGCTATGGAGCTGCGGGCCGCGAGGGTGTTCCTCCCAATGCGGCCGTGAGATTCGAAGTCGAGCTAATTTCGTGGATCAGAGTGGTGGATATCTGTAAAGATGGGGGGATTGTGAAAAAGATTTTGGTGAAGGGAGAGATGAATGAGCGACCTAGCGATCTAGATGAAGTCTTGGGTAAGTTATACTTCTTGTTTGGGCTAAATGAGATTTAGTCCCTGAGCTGGTGAGCCCCCTCGCCAGACAGACTTGTCTGATGAAAGGTGAACAACTACATTTGAATGCAGAAGATAAAAGTGTGCCTCTTTTGTCATGAATTGCAGTGAAATATCGAGTGACTTTGCCAGATGGTACTGTTATTGCTGACGCACCAGAAGAAGGACTCGAATTTTATGTAAAAGATGGTTAGTTTCTGATCAGAAAGTCTTATAGCTGGAGATTATGATTGTGTCATTGTTAAAGCTGACAAGGTACAAAGGAGTAATCTGCTTCTTTCAGGTCATCTTTGTCCAGCATTTTCAAAAGTGGTGATGACCATGAAAAAGGGAGAAAGGGTTAAATTGCTCATTCAACCTCAGTGTATGTATCCAAATGATATCAATGCACTCTGTTGGGTTTTAAGATTTCATTTTACTGAATATCTCTTGCAATGTTTATCTTTTATGTGGTTAAAGAACTTCCTGTGAAACTTTATTGAGAAAAAAACATGTGTAAATTTAAGTTAGACTTCCCATTGTGAATTTACACTTGCTATGTATTTCATCAATATTAGAAGAATCCCTCAACTAGTTCGAATGGATTGCACAGGATTTATCATCACCAGCAGTTAGTGGAAAATTTTCTGATGCAATGATGACTTTTCAAATGATGTCACTCCAAGCTTCATGAAATACATGTTATATATTGGGTTTGGTTTTCTGACTCATAAAAAATTGCTTCTCATTATAATTTCATTGTAAATATATTTGACAATTTTGCTAGTAGACTGTGGTCATAACAATTGTTTCACTTATATACATACAGCCCCATGGTTTCTCTGAGACTCTCCCTCTCAACCTCTGCAATCAGGATGAGCATCATTATACGTTGACTTTATTGTGTGGTTGCAACTTTTGTATGTCATAAGGTGCCTAATTATCTTTACCAGGAAAGATTGATAGATTCTGTTTTCTGGAAGACTATATGTAAGGTGCACTTAGACAGGTTTTTAGTGTTTTGACGTGCCTGGATCTAGGACTTAATATCAAAGGTGTAATCACACTCAGATGAACTGCTTGATTTGTACTTGTTGGAAGATGGGGTGGGGCAAAGGTTTATTCTTAATATCTCCTTTTGTGTGATGTGATGATGTATCTTGCTGTCAATTGAGTTGAAGATGGAGGCTGACTGCTCCATTAAAAAATGGTTGTATTTTCAATGCCACTAATGTTGTCTCAATCAGGCAGTATTTTGGAAGTACATTGTGATCCTTAGTGTATCATCAAATTATGGACCTCCTATTTTGCTGCTCATATGACTGTATAATCTGATAAGAAAATGTCCGATTTATCTCCTACTGTAACTCTGAAAGTTAACAAATCATCTGCAGTGTGGTTTTGTACTTCTAATCTGTCTCTCTATTGCAGATGTTTTTGGGGACAAAGAATTTGATAACAGTGACCAGCTACATAATGTTCCTCCAAATTCTATCCTCGATGTTGACTTGGAATTGGTATCGTTCAAGCCTGTTATTGATGTCACTGGTGATAATAAGGTACTCAAGAAGATTCTGAAAGAAGGGCAAGGAGCATTTACAGCAAATGAGGGTGCAGCTGTAACTAGTAAGTATTCCTATTCTCGGTGTGACTTTTTGTAAAGGCTATGGTATTTGACTCTTTGAACTAAGTTGGATGAATTGAGTCGTGGGAAAATGCCTTTTCATTCGTCACATTGCTAATGTGAGAATTGTGCAGTTACCTATGCAGCTAAGCTAGAGGATGGGACTGTATTTGAAAAGAAAGGACTAGATGGCGAGCAGCCTCTGAACTTTGTCACAGATGAAGGTAATTCAGATAATCTCACAGCTTCTATATTTTATTATGAATAGGAATTATTTTATATGACTTGAGAAGTCAGATACCTTATCTTATTGTTTTTTGCCTAATGCTGTTTTTAGAGCAAGTGATTGCTGGTTTAGATCGTGCATCAGCAACGATGAAGAAAGGGGAGCTGGCCATAGTGACAATAAATCATGAATATGGGTTTGGAAGCGTAGAAGTTGAGCGAGATCTCGCCACTGTTCCTCCGTGTTCCAATCTAATCTATGAAGTTGAAATGCTGGATTTTGTTAAGGTAATGGAAGAATGCGCAAGATGAGAGTTTATTTGTAGGATCAAAGAATGATGTCCGCTTGTGGACATTCTCATTTGTGTGCTGAATCATGAGACCAGGTCATTTTTCTCTTCTAACCCAATGTTAACCTGTCACACTACCCCTCCCAAATTTTGCCCAGCTTGAAAAGTTGATCTTTTGCTTTGGCCTGTGACTCAACTTTACCACTTTTCTTCACGATAGATCTGGGAAGAGTAGAGAGTTATTTGTGAATTAGGGTTTTGTTAAGCAGTGTAAGAATCAAATCCGCAGTGGCCTCTATTTAGTAGCCACTACTCATAAACGAATCGTCTCCACACATAAACTGGAACTTGTGCTTTTCTTGATATAAATTGACGAACTTCCCCAAAGTTTTTCCATCTTCTATGGCAACTAATGACTGGGATTACAAAAATTAATGTAAAGAACAAGATATTCTGCTTATATTGAACATAATGAAATTTATAAAAATAAAAACTTTCCAAAGCATAACTTAACTGAAGATTGTTATAGTTGCTTTCACGTTGATTCATAACACATTTTGTTGTGCCTGCAGTTGATAACTTTTTCTGTGAATGAAACCTAGAGTTCTCGTTGCTGTTCTTTTCACGCTTTTCCTTGAATTAGTTTCTGTAATATTGTTACATATACGGTTTTTGGAGGTATCAATACAAGATTCTTGTCATCTAGTTATTGGAAAGTCATTTGCTCGACACTTTTAATTAACGCAAGTACCAATTGTTCTCTCTTGTGCCCTTTTGCCATGAATTTTATGAAGGAGAGAGCCCCATGGGAGATGAATAATCATGAGAGAATTGAGGAAGCTGGGAGGAAGAAAGAAGAAGGCAATTTACTGTTCAAAGCCGGGAAATTTCGACGAGCAGGAAAAAAATATGATAAGGTAGCTCTGGGATGTAATGTCTAATTGAAATATGCTAAATTCTATTTCAGTCACCCAAAAGTCTGATTATCTTCCTGTGACTATAGGCTGCTGACTATGTCAGTGAGGATGCTTCCTTTGGGGATGATGAGCAAAAGCTAGTCAAAGTATTGAGAGTTGCATGCTGGCTAAATGCTGCTGCTTGTAGTCTTAAGCTAAATGATTTCCGGGAAGCAATTAGGCTATGCTCAAAGGTGAAGTGCAGAAGATCCCATGACCATTTGCTGGATATAGTAAACATGTAATTGTCTTCTTCAATTTCACGGGGAAGTACGTTTGAGAGTGAAAATTTCGAAGTCAAGGCCTTTTGTTTGTTTTTCAGTATTACATGAAAGGTAATGTGTGTTGTTCACTTCTGGTTTTGTGCATGTGAAAGCAGTAACTGAATGGTGAATAAGTAGGCAATGAAGCAATGAACCAGATGAAGTGTAATTTTCTTCTTCAATTTCATGGGGAGGTAACCTTGAGAGTGAAAATTCTGAAGTCAAGGCCTAATGTATGTGTTTCAATATTTAATGGAAGGTTAATGTGTGTTGTTTGCTTCTGGTTTTGTGCATGTGAAAGTAGAATGTGAACGGTGAATAATTAGGCAATGAACCAGATAAAGTGAGCTGTGCTACTTTTATATTGTCGCAGTTCTGTTATGCTGATGCAACTATGAAGAGAACTTGCTCTGGCTTAAAAATTACAGGGCAGGGTGATGGTTACTGTTGAGCGTCTGGTTTATTCCCTTTCTTTTTGGTATTCAGGTACTGGATTATGAGTCATACAATGTGAAAGCATTGTATAGAAGGGCGCAAGCTTATATGGAGACTGCTGATCTGGTATTGGCTGAACTAGACATCAGGAAAGCTCTAGATATTGATCCCGTTAACAGGTGAAAAGTTATTCTAATTATTCGTTTGTTTGCTGTTTAGCAAAAGAAAGTATTTCTTGCTTTGCTAGATTGTGACAGTAAATAACAATGAGAAACATGTGCCCAACAATGGAATGAATATCCTGGCACAATTACAGTTAAAAAGGTTATTTGGCCTTTGACCGGTATTTTAATCTTAAGAATGAGAAAAATCTCTCACAGGGCAGAAAGGTAACTAGTAGAACCAAAGATGAGTTTGTTGTTGGGCCAGGAGTGATGAAATGAGCATTAAGCATGTGAATAACATTCCAGCATTAAATTTGAGCTTTCATCATGAACTTCTGACACTTATGCTGGAATGCACTTTTGTAAGGGAGGTGAAAATACTAGAGAGGAGCTTGAAACAACTTCAAGCCGAGAGCAATAAGAGAGATGCCAAGGTTTACAGCAACATGTTTGCACAGATGAAGAAGGACACCTCTATGGCTATTAAGGTTAGTGGTCTAATCTTTGAGATAGGTTTCAATTTTGATATTGTCCTAAAGACTTTATGTCATCTGCCAGAGAGGATGTGATTAACCTTGCGATATAATAACTATTTGGGGGTACTTTCATTATGTGCTCTTGGTTTTCTGATGCAACGGAACTTTTGTTTTTTGGCCACAAAACAGCATGCCTTTTGCCTTTACAAATGGGGGTCAAGGTCCTGTACCTTGCCATCCATTCACTTTTATTTAGTCATCTGAGGAATTAACAGTATTACTACATCAGTTTGTTTAGGTTTTAGCAAATGTCTGTCTACATCTGATCGGTGTTGGGACTTCTATGTGGTGTTCTGGCAGAAACTCAAGGTTGAGAAACCAGAGAAGAGCAAGGATGAGGAAGAGAGTTTGGCTGCAATGGATATGGAAATAACAGCTGATAGTTCCGTACCTGTTGAGACTAGAATGGAGGTTCATTCGACATTAAACACCTTTTCGTGAAAAATGTATATAAGTATATACATGTCAAAATCATCAATCTTTTGTTGTGACAAGAACGAAGAAATCATAATCATTACAGGGAAAGAGGAAGAGCAGATTGTACCAGCTTCGACTTAGTATGACAATGGGGCTGCAAATTTTGTTCGGCTGCTCCTATGCACGAACGGTTGCTATTTAAGTGGAGGAGGGATCATGCAAAGAAAGTGTATTCTGAATGTTACAGAAATCCTACCGTCTGAGTCTTTTCTGCTGAGCAACTGGAGAAGATGCCTGGGAATTATTGGACAATAGGAGTGATGTTCCTTGATGGGAAAGCCGGTTTTTTTTTTTACACGATTAAAATGACATGAAAAAGTTAAAAATTGGAAGCACGTGCGAGAAGTGGTTGTACTGAGAGAGAAAGCATTTGTTCAGGTGAGAGACAAAGTGTCCGAGGGACTCTATAAACACTAGAGGCCGCCATGGCTTATAGTTTGGCAAGAGTAGGTATACCATGCTGTATTTATAAGGCATGAGAATGATTGTTGTAGGGTCCAATAGTTCATAGTCGGGAGAATTGTTGAAAAGTCACTGCTTTATTGGGGTTGTCTTGGCGATCCTGCCTTTTTTTTTTTGAGCCGAGTCCTAAACCTTTTGTGATTGTGCCAATTGAGTCCATCCGGCCAAATTTGGCCGGCCGGAGCTGACGTGGGCCGGCCGGCGCCGGCGAGAATATTTTAATAATTTTTTATTATTTTTTGATTTTTTAAATAATTTTTTGATTTTTTTTTTTATTTTCCGAATTTTTTATTGATTTTTAATTTTTCTGTTTCTTTTATTTTCTTTTCTTTTTCTCCCCTCCCCTCCCCCCCCCCCGCCGCCGGCGATGGCCCGCCACCGCCGACGAGGCTGCCGCCACCGCGCGAGGGCGCGAAGCCCTCGCCGGCGACCTACGGCCGCCGGCGAGGGTCGCGGCCCGCCGCCCGATTTGGGCGAGGCAAGCCGCGCGGGCGGCTTCGCCCGATCTCGGCGCCGCCGGCGGGGTCGCGGCCCGCTCGCCCGGATCCGGCGAGGGCGGCCGCGCGAGGTGGCTTTGCCCGGATCCGGCGAGGCCCCTTTGCCATGGCTCGGCCGCGGCGAGGCGCGGCCTCGCCGCGGCCGCAAGGCCATGGCGGGCACAGGCGAAGGTCGCCATGGCCTCGTCGGCCGCGGCGAGGCCGCCGCCGCCCGCGGCCGAGCCATGGCGAGGCCGCCTCGCCGCGGCCCCCCGGCCTCGCCCCCGGTGCAGGCGAGGCCGCCGGCGAGGGTGGCCGTGGCCCGACGGAGGCCGCGACCCTCGGCGGTCGCCGGCGAGGGCTTCGCGGCCCTCGTGCAATGGCCCGCAGCCTCGTCGGAGCTGGCCGGCCACCGCCGCCGGCGAGGGGGAGGGGAGGGGGAGAAAAAAGAAAAGAAAAAAAAAACAGAAAAATTAAATAAAAAAAAAAAAATTCGGAAAAAATAAAAATTCGGAAAATAATAAAAAAATTATTAAAATATTTCGCCGGTGCCGGCCGGCGTCCACGTTACCCCGGCCGGCCAAATTTGGCCGGATGGACTCAATGGCACAATCGCAAAAGGTTTAGGACTCGAATCGGCCAAAAAAAAAAGTTTAGGATCGACCTAAGACAACCCCAATAAAGCAGACTTTTTTGGCAATTCTCCCGTTCATAGTCTATATCGCAATTGCTGTAAAAGGAATTGGGTCCAATAGTTCTCGATTGCTTATTTAGGCCCAATAGGGTTAACCATCTTGACCAAGAAACGATAATGCAATAAACAAAATGATGGTACATTTGGTTTAGCTTTGCAAATGAGTTTCGAGTTTCGAGTGTAATAGAATTGTTGAAAGCCCATAGTTGGGGAAATGCAAATTGTGTTTAGTAAAATTTCTTTGCAAATAGGTTTTGAATTGAATATGTGTCTAGTAAATTATTTTTGCAATAGGCTAGAAGGTATATATATATATATATATATTTTTTTTTTGAAAAATTGAACTAAACCCTTCAGTGAAGGGGGTTGCCTCCTTTTTTAATTAAAAAAAAATCAGGGGTAAAATTGGAAATATGAAGAATTGTTGAGGATAGTTTTGGAAAGGAAAAATTAATTTGAGTATTTGGCCAAATGTTGAAAGCCCAAAACTAGTTATTACTAATATTGGGCTTTCAACATTCCCAAGGATGGCTTTCAGTTGAAAGCCACTTATAAATTGTTGTTGAAAGCTCATTGGGGAAATACTGAACCAAATGAACCTTGAGCAACACTCCCACCCTCACATCAAATATCCATTTGCTACTTATAAGTTTGTGGAACAGATTCGGCATCACTTACAACGGCAAAACAAGAAGTTCAGTTTCCATTTCATAGATTTTTGCACGCCACAGATTTTTTTGAAGCAAGACGTGTCAACTTAGATCTCCACCCATAAAATACAGGAGGGGTGGATAAATTGGAGAAGCTCTTCTAGGATTTTGTGCGACTATCGAATGTCTAAGCTTCAGGGGAATTTCTATAGGATGACATTAAGGCTGGCAATGCTTTTTGACACGGATTGTTGGGTGAGTGATAGTCTTTAGAGGATAATATGTTAGATCAACAGGTTTGGTTTCTAGTCCCAAAAATATGGTTGCTCACCTTTAATAGCACGTGCACAAAATTAGTGTAGCGGAGATGAGAACGCTTTATTGGATGCGAAGGCACACAAAAAGAGATAAAATTAAGAAATGAAGCTACGAGGAAAAACTGTTGCTGTTGCTCCATTTGAGGACAAGATGAAAGAAGATGTTTGAGATGGTTTGTTGGCAATGTCGAAGGAAGGCAATTAAATGCTCGAGAGAGATAATGTCGATAAGGATACGATTCATCGGTTAAAAGCGGTACAGAAATCCCTACAAGGATGTGGAAGGAGACGATAAGGAAAGACATGAAACAATTTGAGCTCATAGAAAATGAAGCTATCAAGAAAAAAGGTAGCCGTTGCCCCAATTGAGGAAAGGATGGGAGAGGGCCATCTGAAATGGCTGAGCCATGTTGAGCAAAAAGCCTTTTAATGCTCCAATGAAGAGATGCGAATAAAGATGGATTCATAGGTTAAAAAGGGGTAGGGAAATGCCTAACAGAACGGGAAAGGAGACGGTAAGAAAAGATATAAAACATTCAGAACTTGCAGAGAATCCAAGAACCGATTGAGCGCGCAATAACGTGATAGGTTTCATGTATTCAACCCAACTTAATAGGTAAGTTCCTCCGCGTCGTCGGCTTAGGATATCCATGCGGGTAGAGTGAGTAGTCTTACTTCTTTTGTTTTATCACTGTAACTGTTGGACACATCGTAGGGGTGATCGGTTCCTTGTTCAGTCCGGTTCCCATTTTTTGGGACCGTAGACCGAATCGGACAATCCTAGGACCAGGAACCGGACAAGACCAATGATCCAGTCCGGTCCGGTCTTGTCCAATAGGACCAACCACTTAGCCAAAAAAAATAAAAAAATACTAGAAATATTATTATTTTAGGGTTTATTGCATTTTTTAAGAAATGTAAGAAATTTATTTTATATAGAAAATTGTCGGTCCGGTCCGGTCCGGTTCCCCCCGGAACCGGGAACCGGACCGAAAATCACCGATTCCTATTTATGGAACCGGGAACCGGACCGATGCTCCCGAGAACCGGACCAAACCCGCTGGTCCGGTCCGGTCCAGGCAGTTCTCGGTTTGGGCGGTCCAATGTGCTCACCCCTAACACATCGTACTAATTCTCATAGATCACGAACCTTTTTACTAGTTATCAAAAAGACTTCAAGATATAAAATGAAAATCTTATCCGTAATTCAGAAACTCGATTAATGTAATGGAGTTTTTATGATTTGAACCATTTCACGAAAAGGCTCCATTATTACCATCTTCTATATTAATTTGAAAAAAAATTTCTTTACCAAACGCTAAGTAACGTCGATGTACTTCGACAATAATTCTGTAGTTTGCTTTAAATTTAAATGTGTGTGCCTATATATATATTGTTGATAAAAGTGTCACTTTTATATGAAAGTGTACACAAAAACAAAAGTGAGTAATTTGCTTATTTTTTTCAAATCAGCAAAAATCTATAAATAATTGCAACACTAATAGTAACATTAATGTACTTCAACATTGATTCCATTGCTTTATTAGTTTATATGATAGTTAATGATGCTAATCCGGTTCGTTGAAAATATGTTTTTACCGAACTCTTCATCTTATACTTTATTAAAAAATTTCTTTGATTTATAGGAATTTTACAAAACATATATTCGCCAAACCAACGTTGTAGATAAAAATAGTTTTAAAATTGGGCATTGAATGGAAATTTCGCTAATTTCATTTTCATATCAATTAACATGAGAGGTCGATGTGGTAGGCACTCATAGTTTCTAAACTTTGGTTCAACGTGAAACGTTATTCCCGAGCTTTTAATTTGTTCAACATGGGCCATGAACTTTAGTTTAATGTGTAATGTTATCCTAAATTTTTAATTGGTCAATATAGTCTTTGACTTTTTGGTAAATGTTCAATTTATTCTCTAGACCATATGAGAATGTTCAATATTATCATTGAACTTGAATTAATAGAATGATAACATTGAAAATTTTCATATGGTCCAATGACTAAATTGAATACATAAAAAAAGTCCAATTATATTGAACAGATTAAAAGTTCAAAAATAACATTATATATTAAGTTAAAATTCAAAAATCATTTTTCTCGTCCAATAGAGACCATACACCTGCATGTTTCCTTAAATATCTATTTTGTACACTGGACATTACTTGACAAGATACTTTGGAGTTGCTTGAAGGGAGATTATTGCACGAGTGACGTACATGTACTAGAAATCTAGAATGCACATGGCCCTTAAAATGACGTGTCGTTTCGTGTAAGCCTGACTAAGTCTGAAAATCCACATGTATTCTCGGGACGTGCCAAATTCAGAATCCCCATGCGTGCATTTTCCTCCTCATACTTCCCTCCTATATCTGTATCTGACTTTTGTCTTGGCATCTATAATGGCTATTCATCCGCCCTGTCCACGTAATAATCAATGAGAGAATTTCCAGGACGCAACTCCAAAATGCATAAAAAGCTGCAGAGCCAAACGGGCGTTTGCGTTCTTCATTGGAGCACCAGTTGCTGTCACTGCTACGAACCACTCGTGTCGGCCTCAAGGGCGAATCTGTTCTTATCTAATTCTCGTCTTATCGTCCGTGCTGACTACGTAATATCATCAGAGACTTCTCCCGGTGGTGCACGAGAAGAGGGAAGACGGGCAGTCGAGGAGCGAAAGAGAATGGCCGTCTCCTATTACGTTGGAATGCCGCGCGCTCTCGTGAGTCCTAGGCTCCGCCCTCTTGTTGTGGCTTTTCTTCTCCTGCAGGGGTATGTCCGGCTCTCGTGTTGCGGCTCAAGAGTGGAGTTCCTTCCTGGATTCGAAGGGCCTCTTCCGTTTCGTCTTGAAACTGGGTGAGTGCGAGTCTGGTGCCGATCCACGAGGCTACTGTCGATATTGCATCTCTCATCGCTTGAAACGATCCGACCCGATAGACGTGAACTGAATCCCTATGGCGTACTCGAGCGAGTGCTGCTGTCCCCGTTGTCGATGCAGAATTTCTGCGTCGCTTCGTAGAACTTACGTTACCGTCCCAACCAGACCCACGCATGGAATCTCCATGCTCTAGGGGTTTGTATGCTATATACCATTAGTAATGACCCAACTATCCATCCCAACCCACATAAGCCATGTACCTAAAAGAAGCATCAGGTGGTGCCAAAGATACTAAAGAATCATTCTACATTCTCCTCCGCTCCAAGCCATATAAACTGCGCCCCAAAATGAGTATTCAAGTGATGACAATTAGAGGTAAGAGTGATCAGTTTTCGGGTGGGCCAATTCGAAAATTGGGTCTGAAATATTTCCTATAGGTCTCATTTTCAAAAGATTGGAATCAAATGAATTATAATTGGAAACAATTTAGAACCAAACTAGCTGGTATCACATAATTGATATTATACATTATTTGTTTTGGCTTATGATTGTTAAAGTCTTAATAGTCGAGTGATCTTGTGTGCCTACTCCAAGTTGGAGGCTATGAATTTCATTTTTCCTCGTTGCATCTCACTACATGTTTCCCTCCCCATGAATAAATTGGGCCTCACATCAGAACACTCATATGGGTCTAAAGTTTGTTTCTTTTATCATTTTCTATGATTGACTTTTCTTAGGTAGGTAAAACTATGCATTTAAACCATCACAATAATTTCATGGATTGAGTAATACATAATTCGAGTGAGATCACCGAGCATATGGACTTATTTGTATGAGGTGTTTGAATTAGGGGTGAGCATTGAGCTGGTTCAACTTGAGAATTGGACTAAACTAACCTTACCCAACCAATCAAAATTACTGGTTAGAATGGGTCCTTATTAAGAAAAATAGTGAGATGCAATTAGGAAGAATGAAATCCACAACCTCTAACTTGAAAAGTAGGCACACAAGATGACTCAATTAACAAGACTTTACTAATTATAGGCTAAAAATGTAACATCTAATATCAATATTATGATATTTACAAAACAAATCCAGTTTTTAGGTGGAACCACAAACCACCGATTCGATTCCAAGTATAAATGGTTCGGCTCATGGTTCTAGCTTTTCGGAATTGAGACCAAGAGGATAGGTTCTAGGTTTTAGCCTTGGAATTGACTCATCTTGAAATTTATTACCCTAGTTTGAACCGTCAAACTTTTGCCATGAGTTTAATCCACACGTACATGTTTGATTCCTTAACCAGCACAACAACCCCATGGACTGTCTCTATAGTTTTATAACACCCAATTTCAAGAAAAATAGCGTTTATGAGGCTGAGAATGGATCAAATTCACCGTTGAGCAGGCAACACAGCATACTAAAATTAGTCCGCAAAATTTGATAAACCAAGTGATGTGGTAGGCCACAACGAACATGTAAACAATTGAGCCTCATTTAACACTCTATAATGATTTGCCACATCACTTAATATATCAAGTACCCATTATTTGTGTACTTAGCATTTCTCTTATTTGTGCAATGTTAGCAAAATTATGCTGTTCATGTTTCTCATTTGATCGATATGCCTACACTATGTTCCCAATGTCGGCGTCATTAAGCCTATCGTTATGCCTGAAAGCTTAACAGGTGCAGATTTGATCAATAGGAAGTGCTTTCCAAATTGAATCAGGTATGTTGCTGTGGGTGAATCAGAGGCAATTCAACTCTTCTACTACTTTGTAGAATCGGAGAGGAATCCTAAGGAAGATGCTCTCTTTCTTTGGCTAACCGGCGGTCCGGGTTGCTCTGCTTTGTCCGGTCTCATCTATGAAATCGGTGAGATTGAGGAAGCTGCTTATCGTGTCATGTTACTCGCATAGCTGCACCAATTTTCTCCTGGTAGACCACATGGTGATCACTTGCTCTTGCAGGCCCGCTAAATTTCAAAATTAAGGCCTACAATAGGAGCTTGCCGGAGTTCGTTCTCAATCCATATTCATGGACAAAGGCAATGGCACATTATGAATTAACCAGACTTAGTTTACATCAGATGATGATACTATATTGTATGTTCTTGAGATGATTGTGGTCGAAACTAACAGTTGGGGTTCTCAGGCATCCAGCATTATATTTATTGATTCGCCCGTCGGGACTGGATTCTCATATGCAGAAAACCTGTTTGCTTATGAGACAGGAGATTTCAGACAAGTGCAGCATCTTCATCAGTTCTTGAGGAAGGTATGTTCAGGGAATTCTGATCTAACTAGGAGTTACAGTCTGTGAACTATGGGTTTGATGCTTTATTTACATAACTGACTTGCTCATATAACTTGGGGGAGATTGCAGTTTTTGATTAGTCATCCTGAGTTCATCTCAAACCCCATTTACATTGGCGGAGACTCATATTCGGGATTAACCGTCCCAATCCTTGTTCAAGAGATCATGGATGGTAATTGAATATGATTTTAGCCTGTCTTACGGAAATGACCATTGTATTATTCATCTCAATAGTTCATTTTACATTTACACTTGTTTGAGGGGTTGTGTAGTAGCCATATTAGAGATGAAGGCCTAGAAACTAAAGGACTTGTTATAATTTGAGATTGATTCAAAAGCACACCTCAATGATCTGCGCTAGATCAAAATGGCTCCCAACTTCCTCCATCAATTATCCAAAAATTTCGAAGGATGTTCCTCTAAAGATGCGCTTTTTGGCAGCAAGAATTTTTTGCCCATCAAGCCATAGGTATTGATACCTAACGATTTCCGACAAATGGCAACCAACATGGAATGGCCGAGATTCTAAATCAGAAGCTCAAATTTGGCCAGAAAAGAAGCATTCTACAGCTGAAATCAGTGTTAGCTAGGTTAATTTGAATTCGAATATTCAAGCACTTAACAGTAGAGTGACACAAGCAAAATGCTACTGGCTTTCATTCTCATTTTCCATGGCCTCGCAGGAAATGATCAAGGCAAAAGTCCAGCTATAAACATACAGGTTCGTAGATATATAATGATTGCACACTGAACCAAGAAAAAGAAGTTTGCTCAACATTCTGCTTGACTAGAAGTTCCTTTTTCTGACTGGATACAGGGTTACGTACTTGGAAATCCGATAACCGATCCACGTTTTGACCAAAATGCGCCAATACCGTTTGCTCATGGAATGGGACTCATCTCGGACGAGCTCTATGAGGTGAGTTGGTGTTTTCCTTACATCAAAAGATCCACTTACATTCTGCTTATGGCCCCAAAGGGGTGGAGGATCTTACTGATCATTGAGACGTACAAAATTTGTCTGCTGCAGTCTCTGAAGAGGACTTGTAGAGGACATTATCAATTTTCCGAGCTCAGTGATGTGGAGTGCACGAACGATCTTACGGCTTTCTATCAGGTATCCCGTGCTTACGACAAGTGAATGAGTTCAGTTAATGTAGATAGCTCAGGAATCCTTTACATCTTATATTTGAACCTCTTTGGTGTTTACCAAGATGATCCATCATCCATTTACTTCCTGTCATATTCACAGTGCATTTCGGGACTTCAAACCGCCCACATCTTGGAACCTCTCTGTGGATTTGCATCGCCGAAGCCTAGGGAGATGTTGGGAGTCAGGAGATCTCTTCTTGAGAATTTCTTCCTTGTTCGTGAACCGACCGAACCTGAATTAGGCTGTCGGGTAGCTTGTCCTCCATACATTCTCCTTTTTCTGTTGTTTATAGATAGTGGATGGCTCAAAGGATGTTGTAACTAAAAAGCAAAAAGCATATGTAGAAATCAACTCAAAGCCGCAATTTGTTCTTTTCTCTCTTTAGTTCGTTGTTCTATCATCCACCTACATGCATATCACCAAAAGGAGGCCAAGAAATCAACTCAAAGCTGCAATCCCGTTTTCTTTTAGTTTTTGCATGCCATTTCCTCCCCACTTTTTGCAAATTCATCTCTGCTCATGTAAGTGCAGACTTACGGATACACGCTTTCTTATAGTTGGAGCAACAATGACAATGTCCGCGAGGCTCTTCGCATAAGAAAGGTACAAGAACTAAAACTAGAAGAACCATGAACTCACGCAAATAGTTGACGCAAGATCAATGAAGCATGAACTTAATTGCAGGGGAGCATTGGGGACTGGCAAAGGTGCAACTCTGGATTAAGATATAAAAGTGACATTTCCAGCACTTTGCAATACCATGCAAAGCTCAGTGCAAAAGGCTGTCGTTCTTTAATTTACAGGTAAATCCAACTCGATATCTGAAGGTTAATCTATTTTAGCTTCTCTTTGTATTAGAGGTCATGGATAGATTCGGAATATTCCCATGTGCCTTGACAGCGGAGATCATGACATGGTTGTACCATATATTGGTACTCAAGCATGGATAAGATCGCTGAACTATTCGATTGTCGACGACTGGCGATCGTGGATGGTCCAAGGTCAAGTTGCCGGGTAAGCTAGAATTGAATCCGGCATGGCTAGTCATTCTAAAAGCTACCCAAATGGGGTTTCTGAATAAATCGGGATTATGCAGTTACACGAGGACTTACTCGAATGGAATGACATTCGCAACCGTTAAGGCGAGAACACCGACGCACTCTTTAGTCTCTAAATTGAATCATGATAGAACTGAATGATTGCTGATAACTGGGTTTCTGCAGGGTGGAGGGCACACAGCTCCCGAGTATAAGCCTGAAGAATGTTTTGCTATGTTCGAGAGGTGGATATCACAGGAGACGCTGTAGATGACTCGAGCTCAAAAGAAGTCGTTCATTTAAAAGCATCTGCAAAAAGAATTCATTCATGCTCACTGGCTACCGGATTGAGCACCAATTGTACTTTCGTCATGTATTGATAGCAGACAACCAGACTTCATATGGGCTAATTCCAGCAATTTCATGTTCATATCGCAATGAGATATAATGTCACCGCAAGTTGAACAAAACTCTCATTCCATTTTAATCCACGAGCCGGATAACCATTTCATGCATTTGTTTACCTCCTTCTGGCAGATGGATCTTGCAAGGCTCTTCACTCAGTCCTCACTCATTTCGTCTCGTGTTCATCCAGTCAACGAAACAGGGCAGTACAGCAAATACATGATCAAAAGCTGAACTTCCCAGGAAAATATAATGCAAAAGTTCTATCGAGTGAACAGAGAATGGGTCTGTGACTGAACCATGGACCAATTTATGTCACGAATCTAGAAATGAAAGGGGAAGAAAACTCACGTAACACATAGGATTTACAGATTAACTGGTGATGTCGTGCCAATATATTTTGAAAATTGACAAAACAATCCACAAATCCTCACGAGCTTGATATATGCAAGTGTCGTTTATGACTTAGATAATATCCGCATAAAAGAAACTTAGATGTGCGAAGTGAAAAGATTCAAGATAGTTGAAAAAATCTACGTGAACAGTCTAGAAGATCTACATTACCATCGTACTCGATTTTGACATTTTAAATTCCGCAATATTTTGTCAATTTCTTGAAATCACCTATTCATCCCCTTTAAGAGATACTGTTAGCCAACATTAGTTATCACTCACAATTAATTCAAGTATATAAAAATTGCAGTAGCCCATGTTAACTCAGTTGACCGCTTCGACAGTTCTCAAATCAGCCTTCATAATTCCATCAACAGGTAGCCTAAAAAAATAGAAACTGACAGTATCAGGCAAACAGCAAAAGACACAGCTCGAGTCTGCTTGTCAGGGTTCAAGGGAGTAATTGCTATTGTGATGTTACTGTGGTGTGAGATTTAGATACACCTTTCTGTCGGCCTGTTTTCCTCTCCATATAGTACAACACTGCACCTCTTCAACATTACAGCTGGACATGAAGTCTCAAAACTTGCAGAGTTCCCCCTTTCACAGTAACTTTCTGAAGCAGGAAAAGCCGGAATGGAGCCTCCAC
Source organism: Corymbia calophylla (assembly GCA_014182845.1). Classification (NCBI taxonomy): domain Eukaryota; kingdom Viridiplantae; phylum Streptophyta; class Magnoliopsida; order Myrtales; family Myrtaceae; genus Corymbia; species Corymbia calophylla. Next base: position 19,703,643 of record CM024698.1, on the reverse strand, counting down.
AACGAATAGAATGCAGCTACTTCCACAAATGGTGTATGATACGTTACCCAAAATTGCTTCCATAGGAAGTAGTGTGTATAAATAACTTGGATCAAATGTGACAGACTTGTATCTTCACTTATCACGTATTTCCCGTTTAGGAAGTAATTCAGCTCGCCTTAGTCTGAATTTGAATCTCATGCCTGTTCAAACAGGAAAGCCAAGTAAAGGACATTATCAAAGCCAACACCTGGCAGGCAGGGGAAAGACTAAACTCTAGTCATTAAAAGAGATGGCAAAAGCAGTCAAAGGTCAGTCCCAATTAAATACTAATTACGGCGAGGCCCCCAAGAGATGAAATTCAATTATCTTCAGGCAGATAAAGATAGCTGATTCACGGGCTGCATAACGCCATCTAGCAAAAATTAAGCTTATGGTATTTGTCTATGTACTATCCCAGTATAATGATGGGTATATATGATTAATATGGAAAACACAGTACAGTGCAGGCAAGATTACCGCAAGAATTTCTCGAGAAAAACTTCAAGACTTCATCTATAATTATAACCTGCAGTTGATATTACATGATGATATTTAGGGAATAATGATCAAAATTTTACTCATGAAGATGAATTCAAGATCAGTAATTAAGAATCAGGTCAATAATGTGTACGAGATCAGGAGTATCTCTCCTGCAAAATCCATGGGAAAATGTATAAAAGCCTCATCCGGTCTCACATTAAAACCAACCACCAGAAGGTCAATCTTGAAATGAGAACAAGACCGAATGAGAGCATCTAAAGCATAAAGGAAGCAAAATATCAACTCCATAACTTTTTTAGTTTGCAGCATTCAGTTGGGTTCTAGAGAGAGAGATTCAAATTTAGCAGATGACAAGTTAAGCACGACTTACAGGGAAAGAAAGATACAAAACAACAGTCCATTCAGCCCAAGAGAGTGGGGTTACCTGCAATGCATTTCATTTGATTTTATCATGAAAATATATATAAATTGTATTCAATTATCAGCAGTATCTCGGATGGCCAATATGAATAGCCACTTACAGAGAAAAGAACGGACAGTGGATGCACGTATAGTATTAAAATGTGGAGAAGCATCGTCAGGATGATGGAGGCAACAAGCCACAAGTTGCTCCATGGAGGAATAATGCTAAAATTAAACATGAAGAAAAAATTAGCAGGAACTATATTTCTTTTCCAAGGAGAAACTAAAAGCTGCAGAGGCTAATATCAGCAAAAAAACTAATGCCAGCATTCTGTCCATCAAATACTGTTTACTCAGTCCATATTAAGCCCAACCTGCTTACAAGTGACATGCATTTAATTTCCTAATGACAACCACAATTTTGTCCTCTGACAGCAAGAAAACTAAGGGCCTGCTTGGTAAAACTGAAAAGTGAGTGCTGAAGATTTAAGTATAAAACTCAGGTGCTTATCATCTTAGCTGTTGAATAATAAAATAAAAAAGTTGTTTTATGGTAATTAAAATTTATAGCTGAATGTTATTAATCTCTTACCAAACACAGAAAGAAAGATCATCAATGGTAGGTTGTATCAAAAAATTTACGAAGATTCTAATTACCATCTATCATTCATCTATTGGACAATTAAGTAACCCCTCTTACTTACTAAATTAAGTGAATTTTTACATAATTGAATAATTTAAGTCAAACCTGATCTATTAAGTGATTAATTTTTCGTTTTCAGCACCTAACCAGGTCATCAAACAGGCCTAAAACAGCTGATGGATGCAGCAATAAAATATCAAAGAGACGCTATATCCAGAGAACATTTTATTTATTAGGCTCAATGCATGAATGGATGATAGGGGGAAACCATCCTTTTCCATTGTAAACCCCCCCCGGAAAAAAAAAAAGAGACAAATTTCTTGATGAGGCTTCCATTGGCTAGTTAGCTGACATCATCAAAGAAATCAAAAGTTCCTTTGATGTTCTATGTCATAATTTCAACAAATTCCTACTTTAGCTGGTGCTATATAACCACTTTAAATACTAGAGGAGTCGTGAGCTAAAGGATATTTCCTGCCTATTGGTGAATTCATCATGTTCTGTATGTCCGAGCACATTCCAAAGACACTTGTCAAGCTTCTTAATATGTACTTGAAATTTTTAGTAACTGAGATATGCCTTTACTCATCATCCATGCTGATTATGCTGGATAGTATGTTTTAATGTATCTTGTACGTACACTCTTTTTTTGACAATAAGTTCATCTGCTTCAAGATCTTCCACTAGTATCAATTGTGCAGGACCATTCTGTTACTGGTATCGTTTAGAGAGAGTGGACGCTTGAGAGTGATTAGCATATGAGATCAACTGAAAGAACTAAATCAAGCATTATAATTTGTAGCTTCCTTGAATATACCTTGAATTGACATAATCATCCCAAGCATGTATCAATTTAAAGGTACACCATTTCAGGCACAAGCAAAAGATGAGAAATAGACTAGTCGGATACCAGATATCAATGGAGAACTTATAAGATCTAAGATGAACTGGATACTTACAGCAGAGATTGATTTTCACTAAGATTATTCAGGGCGTTGAACATCTCAACGACAACAAGGACAGTCATCGATACAGTTGAAGGATGTCGGTCATCAAATACGCTGCATGGATACATTGTCTCCCTTGTTGAGCAAGTGTCAAAATTCATCTGAAATAAATGTATATTTAGAGCTTCTAAAAAGACAATTTAAGTATATATAAGTCATCTTAAAAACATAAAAAGCGAAAGAAGCATGTTTCAGCTAAAACATGACTCGAGAAGAGACAAGCTCTCTTTCTTTTTTCTTATCAATATATAGAAAAAGAAATACATAAAATAAAAAACTCCAGCTTTGCCTCGTAATCAGTCCCATAAAAAATATCTTCACAGCAGATAGGAACTTTATGCAATCCAAGTAAAAAAAAACTGGAAGGTTGTTCCTCAGATATCCGTGGAAGGCGTAATTCAAATTATCTTTCTTGAGAGGAAACTGAAGAGGTTATACCTCAGACTGGCAATTCGTGTGCCAATGTCGTAATTGTGTCGAATTTAGGTCTAATCTTTTCATGGCACATTTATTAATCATGTCACAAATTTGAAATGCAAACACGATAAGCATATTAAATGGGTTACATAACATGATGCATATGTATGTAAAATTGTGTTAAGACATCTATAAACATGTCTAAACATATCTCAACATGTTTATAGATATTCTAAGATCGTCAAGAGAGATGGAGCGGTGGGGGTATAAATGAAACAATGATATCCACTCTATTGCATCTTCCATTTGACACAGAACTCTGGGTGACCTATACAAGTCGCCCATGTATATCGTAAAGCAAAAGTAAATAATGTAGATGTCATAATGTTGGTTTTGCTATAATCATAATTTTAACATTTCATATGCAAAGACACTAGAATAGGAACACTCACTAATTCACTGTATGGTAACTTGGGACCACTATCCGCATAAACAAACCACCATATGAATCCCGCTACAGTGGCAAGGCCTACATAGGCTGCAGCACACGAATACAAATATGCAGCTGTTATCATCATGACATATATAATAACATGCGACCATTAATGAGGAAGGTGTAAATCAGGAAAAGTTCAAAACACATTTAAGTGTAAAGTGATAATAAAGCATAAATTTGGGTAGAAAGCTCAAGGAGAGAGTACATATCAAACAGTCCTCTACCATATCATGTGCAACTAAGACAACAGGGCTTGATTTCTCTCATTGCCCAAAAGAAATCTCAATTGACATCTAGAAAGGACATCATTTGAAAAATGTAATACATCAAGTGACATTGAGTTCCACCACCATGCCACCATCTCTTAATGACCAAATAAACAACCAGAGCATACATTGCCACCAACCTAGTTTGCAGAAACCATACGACATATAAACCAATGAACTCTGTGTAAGAATTATTATGATATATGCCATGCCATGCAATCTTATGAAACGTTTGGCCCAATACTTGTGGTTTCTTTGTTCTTCTATGAATCATGCATGTCAATGCTTTTAGAGAATCTTGTATTTAACTGTAGAGAGAGCCTCTACTTTTTGCAATCAGCATGCTGGGGTAGAATGTCACAGTAATAGTCTGATTTGTGGGCTTCTGAAACATCCAGAATGTGCGTGAGGACACATCCAAAAAAATAAGAGTAACACAACTCACCGATCCTTGAAAAGAAAAAGATAATTTCTCATGTTTCTTAATCTCTTGATAATCCATCTTTTCCTGTTCCAGAAAAATACAAAAAAGTTCTAATATTTCTCCAATTTACTGTTGGCCAATACCTAAACCGAAGCTCACAAGAAGCCTTCACACACGATGCATATAATAATCATTCTTATCATTGGACAATGGCATTGTCGCTGAATGCAACACCAGCCCGATGGTTTAGGAGAAACTAAACATGTGCTTTCACCTTATGATGTTTTGGCTAAGCAAGTGTTTTGTTGTTGGGCACCTGATAGGATGCTCATAAATCACACGGCTTCTTCACTAATGCAAAATGTGATCTAGGGAGCACATAGACAAGAAAGTTATAGGCGACATGTGATCTAGGAAGCACAACCTCCAATTACCAAATAACGGAAGAATAACCATCCAGTCACCACGGCTTCACCAACCTGAAAATCATAAGGTAGACGAATAAAACTTGAAGGAGGATAAACAAGGAGCTTCTTGCCAAGTTAAACATCCAATGCCATATAAAAGTGTTTTTACGAAGAGCGTGTAATGCATGTAATTTTCATGCCAAAAACAGGTGACGCATTTTTAAAGTTCAAATCGCGATGAAGTCGAACATGATATAAGCTACTGGGGGCAAAGCAACCTACTTCAATTTTCGGGGCAAACTGCAATAGAAGTTATTTTGGCAAAACTATATTTTTCCCTAGAGAATTTGACATCACAATTTTATTAGCATCTCCTTATAATCATGAACATAATGCATTCTCTCTTTTCCTTTACAGTATCGGAAATTCCTTCACCATATAGGCTACAAAATACCAAAAAGACACTGTTTAATGAGAGTAAAGGTATGTGCCTTGATTGTATGACCAAAATGGGTACATAGAAGAAGATGAAATTAGTTTCGGAAAAAACACTCTCATTAATATATGATTAGTTATTACTCCCATCTACTACCAAAACTATTTTTCCATATGACACCTACCGTTAGCCAAATAGAAGTTCAAGCATAATTTTAGAGTGACAAAAAAATGATAACTTTATTTGTTCAAATGCGCTAAAAAGTAGAGATACAATAACACAGTTATAAAAAGAAACTGAGATTAACGTTCAAAGTGAAAATGCAAATGACTCAAACCTTACGAGGTTTCGCTCTCATCACGTCAGAATCTTGTTTATTGAAGCCAATTGCAGTGGCTGGCAATCCATCAGTAACCAAATTGACCCATAGGAGTTGGACCTGGAAAAATTAAGAAAACTGTCTTAAAAAACTCGATTATCACAATGAAATTGATCATAAAGAAATCTAATGAATTCCACATTCCTTATGTAGCAATGAAATAGAGTGTTCAGAGTTCTCAAAGATGCCCCCAGTTATTTCTTTAAAAAAATCTATGATGAGTCACGATAATCTGTAAGGCAATACCTTCATTAAGTACTTTTTGCTATTTCAAAATTGGGTTCATGTGCTGTTTGACTCTTACTTAACACAGGACACCTAAACCTTTCTAAACATTCATATATTGACATTTTAATTTCACACACAAGTTTCTTCATAATTTCTTTGTAGCTAGCTTCAAAGAAGTATAGCCAAACAGCATGGTGCAAAAGCTTATCAGCACTTAGAGAAGGAAGAAATCAGAAATAAATTAGAAGGGTTGACTTCTCCTTTTGGGTGATATTCAACACTGGCATAGGTAATTTAATACCTTGTTGGCATGATATGCAATTCAAGCCTTTGAAATTCTACTTCATGGAATAATTTTGCTAGGCAGAGAACAAGGAAGCACCAATTGGTTCAGTTAAGAGTAACTTGAGAAGGAATGTTCTCATCAGACGTTTCTACTGTTTGAGAGATAACAATAGAATTGAAGGCACGTGAATTCTACCAATCTTGCACAAGTTCCAGGCAGATCCGGCCATGAAAGACAGTGACATGTTTATGCAATCACAGCAGTGGCTTCAGACTTTTTTTATCTTGAAAGACAGCTGTCACCTAATTATACTAGCAATAAAAGTTTTCACAAGAAGCATTTGGGAGATGTTTGCTCCTTGAGGCCCTGTTCTGCATATGAAACACCAATGAGGGGAATCCTCTGAATTAACACCTTTGAATGAGAGGACAAATGTCAAATTCACACATGATGCTTGCATGAAGACAGAGAAGACACTTTCTTTCCAGCTTCCTACTGCCGAAGCAGGGGATATTTGGTTGTGGCATGTCTTCGTGATCACTAGTACAATAATTGTACATATTTTAGGAAAGAAAAAAAAAGCATGTTTTTTCTCTCAGTATTCCGCACTTGGTGGAGACAGTGCATTATAGCCATTACAAGAGTGAGGAGAATTTTCTGAACACAGCATAACGTTTTAAGTGCTTTAACCCTCTTACATAGCCCAAATTGCAAGTAGATCTTTTTTCCATGGAAAAGCATCACTTAATATCAATTTCAACAGACGCTTCCCTTTCTTACTGATCAAAAGAAACTTATCCATCAATGCTTTGAGAAAGTGAAAATCCTCATGTGGACAAATGAAAAGCCAACATTTGGTTGAGGTCTGTTAAAGTATACAACATGGCTTGTCTATGGGATTTAAATGAGCTTTCTATTCACAGTCTCTACCGCCTAACAGCTTAAGCTTTTGGGTTGAACATTCTAGCATTGTATCAGAGCCCAGTTCCACCCCAGTTTATTTCACTTGAGAGGCTCACCGTTCATCAATTCCACATGTTTTCAGTCCGCTTGCACTTGAGAATGGGTCTTAAAGTATCCTTTATGACATGTCTATATCATTTAACTGAGCTTTATATTCATGTAATCTCCCTCTACCTAACACTTTAAGCTTTTAAATTGGACGTTCTAATGAGGTCAATGAGGCATTTCACTGTTCCAGGGTACATCCATCCAAGGTGGAGTTCCTCATCATCAAAGAATAAAGAAAAAGGAAATTGAAAAAGCCAAAACTTGAGGACTTGCAGATATTAGATGACGAATACTACTTCTATGACAATCTAGGTATCATCCTGGTCAAGCAAGGTCGTGAGACACAGTTATTATCTTGCGGGAATGAACTGAAGTGAGCACGCAATAAGAGAACTATTCCTTCCAATAATTAATAAACAGTCAATAAGTAGACTCTGACTAATAAATTCTGGCAACAAAAAAATACTCACAGGTGCAAGGGTATCAGGAATTCCAAGCACAGCTGCCACAAAAATACACACGACTTCACCAATATTTGATGATATCATGTATCTGATAAACTGCTTCGTGTTATTATATATTGCCCTTCCCTCTGCAACAGCCTGCAAGAAACCAAATGTTTTGAAGCGGAAATACACAAAATAACCTTTTGTCTATAGCAAGAAACTTCTTTCCAATTAAACTTACAGCAACAATAGAAGCAAAATTGTCATCTGCCAAGACCATGTCTGAGGCACTCTGCAAGTTCAAGAGTCCATAAAAAAGTTAAGAAGAAATCCCAGAAATCGTTTGGGAAATAAAACCACACAGTTATCTTACTAACATGAGTTACTCCAATTCACTCAAAAACATATAGTTGTTATAGCAAAAGTAATAAGCATCACATAATTACCATCATGTGATGCTGAAAAGTCATGAACTGTATTTAGTAAATATGCAGAGAATGAAACGATAATAGTTGGCTGTTTGTAAATGCAGATGTATGAGAAAATGTCCATGTGTAATCTAAGGTTAGGGTTGAAAACATAAGTCAACAGACTTTAAAGCCCAAACTTCTCCTGCATTCATATAGTAAGCCAAGGTTGACTTCTTGCAAAAAGCTTTGTTTCTTGAATGTTAACTTCTGGTGGAAAGGTTATTACTCAACATTACCTTGGCAACAGCAGTTCCTGATCCCATTGCAATACCAATGTCTGCTTTCTTTAGAGCAGGTGCATCATTAACCCCATCACCCGTCATGGCAACCTAAAGCATACATAGGTCCAGCAGATCAGCTACATAAGATAGGTAGGTAGGTGACAAGTTGCTCAAAACACATCCACACCCCAGTTGACACAGGATGAGAAGGAATTTGTCAATGACATTATTTCAGTACTGATAACAACTAGAAGAATCGGGTGAGTTGCACTCATCGTGCAATCACTACTACTCATCCTACATTACTTCAGAAGGGTCCTATAAATTTCTCTACAAATGAGTTGAATGTGCTACTTACATCCAGCAAAAACCATACTTATAGACAAAAGCTCATCAAGTAACAAAGAAATTGCAAAGTCAATCCTCTCTGCCTGGAAATGGTTTAGAAACAGGTGAATTTCCAATCACAAAGGCTAACAAGAAAATTACAAGAAATTCAACTGTAATAGTAAGACTGTTTTCTTTTTTATGCATCTCTTGATCATATAAAATCGAAAAATACTGGCTACAGATACAATGGCAGAAAAGAGTAAAATTCACACATGCAAGGACTATACAGAAGAGTGTTTACAGGAGACCTAGAATGTAAAAATAATATAATTAATATAAGCAAGCAAAAATAATCACAAACTGAATCAAGCCCTTTGATACTCAACAGATCAGAAAAACATATATCCATGAGTAGTTTAGCAGCCGGGATATTTGAGTCATTTGTACTGAATATTTATAGAATTTGTAATATGTTCAAATTCTGCATGTCAGTAAGGTCCGAATATCGGAATCATACTTAACAAAGAGCAGATATTACTAGGGAGGACTCATTTTATTGATTAGTAGCATGAGAAAAGGTGCAATAATTTCTCTTGAAGTTCTTTCATGAATAATCTTTGTTTTCTGCAAATAAGCTTGTGGCACACAAAGAAAGAAACATCTGTTAAAGCAATTACGATCATCAATATTCTGTCTCTGCCCATGTATTCACAAAGACACCAATAGTTAGCGCTTTAGCCTACCACTTCATTCTGGTGCTGCAAAGCCTCAACCAGCATCCTTTTGTGAGAAGGCTCCACCCTGAAGCATGGTACAAAACATTAGCATCTATCATTGAAGCTTGTACCACTCTTACCTTTAAAATCAGAGATGAGCAATTATATCTAATGCGTTATCTTTTGAAGCAATAAAGAAAATATACCTGGTGAAGAGAGCCATCCGTTGCAAAGCAAGTGTTTGTTGTAAAGGTGAAAGTTCTTCAAATTCGGATGCAGTATAGGAATGTCCTGAAAAGTCCACTAAGTGATCAAATGCGCCTATCTTTCGGCACAGGGACTCAGCTGTGGACTGAGATAGAAAAAACTGATCAGTGCATGCAAGAAACATGACCTCCATCCACCATGACTAATGATGTTTAGGACTAATTCCAGTCACCTTGTTGTCCCCAGTCACAACAATAACACGTATTCCAGCAGACATGCACGAAAGCATGGCATTTTTGACTTCTTCTCTGGGTGGATCAAGCATTCCAACCTTCAAAAATATGCAAAAATACGGATCAGGAAATGCCACCAAAAAATATTACCAAATAACTAGGAGATTAAGCTTGGAGACAAGAACCCGAACCATTCAAGAGATAAAAAGATCAAACTGCATGAAACAAATAACTCTGAATAAAAGAAATGCAAGACATCATTTCTACGGAAGTTCTCATGCCAAATCTGCCTTTAGTGAAATAGAAATGATCTTGTCAATGAGATCTCTTGGGGCAATTGTTAATTAAACTTTATAAGGAACATTCCACTTTCAAAACATCGATTAGTTACTTAATTAGTTACTTAACAAGTGCATTGAACAATATATGTTTCCTATAACAGTAAATGCATCGGAAAAATATGTTTCTTGAATTAGTTACTTAAGAAGTGCCTCAAGGGCAATTGTTAACAAATTGCAAATAAAACTTACACGGGAAAAGAGCATGTGGCAAATACGTAAAAGTTGAAGGCCGACAAATAATTGTTGCAAAACCCAGAACGATACACAAAAGCCTGATTCAATAAATAAATGTTCTTCGTGACAGTATGCAGTAGAACCAATTTAGATTTCCAAGAAGTTGACATTTCCTTCATTGTTCATCAAGGATAGCAAAGTATCCCCCACAAGAAGTCAGCTAATTTCTCTTTCAGTGACAAACATCATGGTGGTAGTTAAACCATGAAAACATAGCACTTTAGTTGAGAGCATGTTGCAAATACATGCAGTTTCTGAGGATTCCACTAAGTCCAAAACCTTTTGTCATTCTTTTTATCTTTTTCCTTTCCACCAACATGAAAGTAGAGATATGAATTCTGACAAAAAGGACTACTTTCCATGTCACAGAACCTGGATATTACAGAGAGACAACCTGCAACATTCTCTTATACTTGCTTTAAATGCATCAAACTCAAAAGTATCCTCTCTGCCAACATAATAAAAAAACCTCTAATCTACTTTGAGAAGGAAAAGCTGGTACACTAGTGTACTAGTTAAGTTACAACAGAGGTATTTTAGATAACTTTTATGCTTTTGATTTCCATGTCATTTGTGAAACAAGACTACTAACTTATATTTAAAGTCCTTGATCCACAAATCAACAATATTTTCAGGCTCATTGAGAGAGGTTGGGGCAATCTATGAGATTCTTTTACAATATACTCATTTGAACAAGATAGAAAGTTTAATAAAGAGCACCAAGATGCATCCCATTGACAACGTAATAGAGTCTAAAGAATATACATAAATTAAAAGAAAATGTACTCATGAAATAAAATGAACATTTTTTTAAAACCGAAAGCAAAGAAGATGAAACATGATACATGACAAGCTGCTTGGCTTTTACTTCTTGTTGGGTGAAATATAAGCCACGTATAAATTTCTCCCTTAATAAAGCATCCTCCTCAAGTCCAAAAGTATAACAAAGCTGCATGATTTTGCCTTATAAACTAATCCAGCAACAGGTACATTAATATCAGCTTTGTAAACAGAATTCTGAATTATGATCAGTAGCATTACAGAATTCAGAAGCGATATAGGCACATGGAAAATATGTTTAAAATTATTAGAAAACACAAGCACCTTTCATAGCAACTTTACCATTCCAATAAATGTCAGGTCTTTCTCATCATCAAGAGAGAGAGTCTGTTGGCCTGAGGGCATCCTTTTCAAGGCCAGTGCCAAGCATCTTAGAGTTTCTTTTCCTGCAAAACTGATCCACCAATGAGTTATTTATATGAAGGCTCAAGTATAAAATTTCTGATGCAAAAGCCAAGCTTATGTTGACTGTTACACTCCACTCAAAATGGAAACAGCCACCAATAAAGATCAGCATCCATTCAACCATCAGAGCCCAATACTTTATTTGCAAGCCAAGTAGATGGTGTAATTGGCAGGCTGATCCATGGTCATCAGCCAATATTTTGAATTAGTGAAAGTGACTGATCTGTAAGTTAAGCAGCAGTTCAAGGCATGAGGTGGTTCTAGAAAAACTTACATCACTTGCAAAAGGAAGTTCTCAATACATTATTTAAAAAATTCACTCACATTGACCCAGATAACATATATACCATTGACTAATTGCTGCAACAAATGCAATAAATGAGGAAAATCTGCAGTACATGTAAAGTCTTTGTGGCAACCAGATCATTATTATGACTGCCAATAATAGCAGATAGCCATTGGTACCCCAAAACAACTGACCATGTCAGAGCTATTCATCCCATTAGACAGGACAATGTGACAGGCAAAACAGAATGGAATTCAGTGAAAGAAACATAAGGGTAAATGACCATTCAGGAACAGCTAACCTGCGGAGCCTGGCCTCTAGCTCAGCTTGAATAGTAGTCGTCAGTGGAACAGTGGAACCATCATGATTGCAAAGTATGCTAGTGCATCTTGAAATAATGCTTTCAGGAGCACCTTTTGAAAACATTACTTCCATATTTTTCCGGCTATAAAGAACACTCATCATCTTGCGGTCCCGAGAAAATTCTAAAACAGAAACCTGCAAGAGGACCTTCTCAACTTGGGGTTTCTCGCATGGTAAAGTAGATATCACTCAACTCTTGTACAAATCTAGAGCTGTCTAAGATTAATACACAGATACACTTCCAGACTTTTAAAAAATGATAAAGACAAACTTCAAACAGGCATAAATTAAAGATAATCTGTTACTAATCAGCCATGACAGCCAATAAACCCCGATCTAAAAGCTCTGCCTATGGGGAAAAACTGAAAAGTTATTAAATAAAAGAAACTGTTTGATGTAGTCAATCAAACAAAGATATAGATAATGTCAGTCTGCAGAGATGTCAATCTAACTGATTTTCAAGTTTTTTCCACACATTCTAGACAGTCAAATATTTTCAACTCTCTCTTGCATAATGTGGACTTTCCATGACAAGCAATGAATCATTCAATCTGATTTCCCTAATTACAAATAGCCATAATTTGCAGGCACCTTGACCATCCTGAGCTTGAAAATTGGTTTATATATTGTTCTCCAATACAACTTAATTTATCACCAGGCTCATTAGCTTATTTTCACTATTACACGTCAAAGACACAAAAGTTTTTCAAGAGAAACTGCTGCTTATGTTTTGATGAATATTTCAAGATACTGAAGCCAACGAAATAATCTCAAATTTATACAGATCTCATCTTTGCATCTGCAACTGCATAAGCATGATTCACTTGTCACTGTACTTTAACTGATGGTACAAGTGAAACAAGAACTGCAAAATCTTAAGCTTAAACAAGCTGGAGGATTTTTCTTCTCTCTCTCTGGGGTGGGGAAGGGGCCAGGCAGGAGGGGGACCACCTAGTTCTCTTATTTACTTCACCACAGAAAAGTTCATTTTAACATCAACTGTACAAGCTTAATGAAGAGTGAAAACCATGCAACAAAAGTTTCACAACTACAAACCTTCTTAAATTGGTTTTCCCAGTAGTGATTACAATAAGAAGCACGTTCATGCTTGCTCAGCACATTCAGAGCAGAAGGCATTGAATCAAAGCCAGGAAGGCCAACCTGAGAAGAAAATAATAGATTTGATTCCAAACAGTTGCCTTAAAAAGGTAATGTCATTTAGGAGCAAAAAATAAGCTAAAGAAGTGGACTGCAGCTATTAACAGGGCAGGCAAACCAACCTTCTCTGCCAAAACTCGGAGAGCAACTTCAGTTGACTCGCCTATTTTTTCATAGTCTCCTTTGTCTGGATTATATTGTAGAACAGATTCATTGCAAAGAGCAGAACACATCGCTATTTGCAGAAGACAAGGATGCTGAGCAGGAAATTCAAGCTGCAACACAACCAAGAATGCTTAGTCGTAGGTTTTAAGGATATGCTGAGGCACCGACTCCAATGAAGTAATGGTAACAGATTATCCTGGTCCACATAATTATATCTAACTAGGGAAACCAAAGTCGGCATGAGCATGTTCATTCGGTATCTTCTCTGATTATGATGCATGTAGCAGGCAGGTCATTCCTAGGATTATTTTTAGTAGCATAGAGAATATCTATATTTGACTCACTATTTTTTTGTATGTCTTAAAGTCCCAGAGCTGCCTGTAATGAGAACATTGCTTAACAATTTAAGTAATATTAGAAGAATAGTGAATGTTTCACCAAACCAACTTTAATGCAATAACCTTGAATCTGCTCCTCTAATTAGATAGTCCCTTTTCAGAAGACAAAACCTAGCTCTAGAGAATTATTTTAGAAGTGTGAACAATGACAATAAGAAGTGAACAAGCCAAAGTAACGATAATATGTGTCAACATCTTGCCACAAAAGCTAGGATCTTGATATAGTCCTATGCATAAAGGCACCAGTAAGGATAATACATTTCATGCAGTTTAAACATTATGACAATTGAAAACAAAGCAAGTCATTACCTGCATCCCCCCATTATCAAAAATAAAACCTTCTGGAGCATATGTCGTCCCACTGACATTGTATTCAGCAAGCATTGCACCATGATGTACTGAATGGACAACACATATCTTTCCAAAACAACAAGGAAATGCGTCATTTAGATGACAAATACATCTTGAGCATTATTCTCAGTGAAGAAATCATACAAGCATGACAGAAATCAGGATTGGCATAGGTGAGAATGTATTCCAGGTTGGGGTAATTAAATTAGAGATGAAAATGTACACAACTTCTTTTTAGCATCATAAAGGAAAATCCCTTGAAATAACCAAGAACAATAGGAATAAGACACATAAATTAGGGGCATATCGCATATTAGCCTTTAATAATTACTGATCATCACTTTTCTTGGGGGTAGAGAATACTAATCGTAATGGAAAAGCAAATATCAGACAAAAGAAGCAAAGGATGATTAAAGGAAAAAGGACAGGACGGGATAAAAATTTCGGCACAATTACACAAAAGGGATCGTTTAACCTACCCTTTACTAGTGAGCATACTGCAATCATGCAGGAAGAAAGAGAACAAGGGCTACAACCAAACACACAATGAACCAAAATCACCATATGGCATGATGTGCTCAGGAAAAGGGAAATAAAGAACTCTACTACTATATACAATTCCTTCTTGTGATGGAGCACAAATAGCCATGCAATCAATAAGTCTCTGGCAGATTGTTAGAAATAATATTTTAATCAACTACTAGGGTTCATATCTATGATTTCAATGAAATTGGGGCCCTGAAGTTTTTTTGATTCTCCAACATGTGAAGACCACTTTTGATAATAAAAGAAAGTAAAGATCAGATTTATTCTTCTCTATCTGAATTGTTGACTGGTAATTAACCATGTAGTAATACTGTCATCCAACACCATATCATAATTAAATAAACAAATGCCTCCAAGTTGTGAAAAATTGTACTATTTTGGCGAGAGAGGAAGGAAAATTTCGAATTAGAGGCATTTTCTACCAATTTTCTTCATCCATGTTGCTTCCTAACATAGTATAAGGGAATCCACAATAAGATAAAAGAAAATAAATAAGAAGGGGAAACAGTACAAGAAAAGGAAAGAAAACAGCCAACATCGGAGAACGAATAGCTGGCAAGAAAAGATTCAGTGTTGATCACCTTTGAGACAGACATCATGTTGGTGGTCAAAGTCCCAGTTTTGTCACTGCAGATAACAGTTGTGCAACCCAATGTCTCTACAGAAGGCAAAGATCTCACAATGGCATTCAGTCGAGCCATCCTCTTTGTTCCAAGCGCCAAACACCTAAAAGTAAGATAAAGTACCACCATTTGATTATCTTCAGGTTAAATGTCTCACATCTGGAGAAAAGATACTCGATTGCTGCACAAGATCACATGTGAAAGTTACATCAACTGCATGCATTGATCCTATCTATTACACTTCTGAGGTTGCAAACATGTAAAGCAGATTATGTGTATTAGATGTCACTTAAGCAATAAAGATGTAGAGAAATTCCTAAATGATGCAAACCAAGTCAACCTAAATCTTTTGTCAAAGTTCCTTTTCTAGATTGCTTTCCTTTCTTATGTGCGAGAGTTCCTATAATTGACAAAAAAAAAAACACCTCATTTTTTTATCAAAATTAAGAATTTTACACTTTTAAGGTTCTTTTTGCAGTGTCAATGATCATTTGGTGCATGCTTCATATGTTTCTGCTGCAAATCCATGTTATGAAGTTTGCCTGGTTAAAAAGGCATTATAAATGAAGTAATTGTTGATTTCACACAGGATCTTATCACAGATTTCATGCAAGAGAAGTACAAGCTATTTTAGATTACTCTTTTTGGATTCCATATGTTCATAAGTAAAACCAAATATGATAATTGGAATGTCAAGTTGCATAATGATGGAAAATGTTAAGAGTGATAAATAGTATGCACCACACCACATTTTTTATATGAGATGATAATGAGTTTGCGTAAAGGCATATTTGCAGCATTGCATACATCTCCACTGTACAGTTTTTAACTATTCATTATAATGCAGAACATCTCAGATTCAGTCTATCCTCCTAGGAGAAAAGGAACAAATACTAATGCAAAGGAGAAGCACATGCTGGACACGTTGGCTTCAATCAGCAAGGACACAGCTCTTTGGGAATCTCATTCTGATGGCATGCCAGCAAAATTATGCAATATCACTTTCAAGCGATGTCCTTTATTTAAGTCATATACATCCACCATACAATGATGCCGTAAACCAGAGAATAATTGGAACTATTGAGCAAGCACCTTCTTCTTCAACGTTATTATTTGCCTGTCCTGGTCATGGCAAGGAACCAAAACTGTTAAGGTATCCCACAGCACCTGTCTACAGGGTTTCAGTAGGCCTTTTATACATGTAATCTCCCTTCACCTAATAGCTTAACTTATTGGATTGGATTTTCTAACATGTTATACCCTAGTTCCACCCCAGATTATTTGTGCATGTGGCTCCACTCTCATCAGTTCCATGTGCCATCCGAGTCCCATTTGAATGTGAGGTGTGAAAGTATTCACATAACTTAAGCTTTTGGTTTGCCCTTCCAAAGAAAAAACATTAAAGGACTTGTATCCAATGTTTTGCAACCACTTAAAGGAGATTTAAATGTGTTCTGCACTGCATGTTCTGGCTTCATCCTTGAAAACTTTTGTGTTCAGTTGCCATATCAAGAAGCTCATAACTGAAGATGATTTGGCTCAAGCTGATGCCATTGCAGGAACAAAAATTAATTTCTGGTATTACTCTATAACTCCCTGTGATTAATGTTAATTATTGTACCCCTGAAAAGCACTTACGTAGTCACAACAGCAGGAAGGCCTTCTGGAATTGCTGCAACTGCTAGAGCAACTGCTATCTGAACAGGCACAAGGAAACAATTTCATTTCTTAATTGTAAGACTATAATAGAACTGAACATAAAAATGCAATGCAACTTGTGAACAACTCAAACCAATTCCAGAAAAGCTTCCTTCATGGTTCAAGCTATCACTAGATTTATAAATCACTCCGTTTCTGATTTACACTCCAAACAAGGATGTTTAGAATCCAAACATTCTTAAGAAAGCAAGAAATGTAACTTGACCGCAAAAACATTACCTTGAAGTAATGAATTGCACCCTGCAGAAATCCACCATGGGCTGGGTCACGAAAGTGACCAATGTTGACAACCCACACAAGCACACATATCCCTGCAATGACCTAAAGACATGTAACAAAGTTTAGAAATGAGCAAGAACTAATGTCTCTGAATCAGATCAAGAAAACCTTTGGACTGCAGCATCTCAAGAATTCAGAAGGAATGTATGTTCTTCAAAATCATTATCAACATATCAAAGATGACAAAGAAAAAAATGACACTTTCAGTACCCGGGGAAGCATAAATCATTACTTGAGGTCAACAAAGAGCCAGGTCAAGGGAGATAAATGAGTAATCCAACAACAAAGGCAGTGCCACAGTGGGTTTTACCAAGAGTTGCTAATTGAACAGGTCCCCCAAGAGACCGCTATAAAATAAGCTTTCTCCCCTTATACATCCAGTTAAGTGTTACAAGTATGTAGCAAATTCTTACATTGAAGATAACATCAAGGAACTTCACTAAATGGCAGGCCATATACAAGTGATAATAAAAAGCCAAAAATCACCTTTGCCAGAAAAGTACCAAATTCATCCAACTTTTTCTTCAGTGGTGTCGCCTCCTGCAACCAGTTGGAAGCATATTAGTTCAGGTAGAGCTTATAGCAATTTCTCAACTAAACAATGAATTTACTTGTTAAAAAGCTACAGTTTCATGAGATCAGCAAAAGTAATAGTGAGTTCACTTCAAGGTATGTTAAGTAGACACAAAATTTCCTTGGTTAATTGCCCAGTCAAGTCATTAACCACACATGCCTCAAAACAAAATTTGGCCCACTCATAGATCAAACAACTAATAGATAGTATTGCAGAAATATTACATGAAACGCTCAAGCAAAGATATCTTTCAAAGCAACCAATGACGAAGCACATTGAATATTCTTAAGCAAGACAAACAATATACTCTAACCACTGGATATACCAAGAATAGTAGAAATGCTAAAAAGGGGACAAAGGTTCGTTCACATGCAATTAACAACCAAAAACTTATTCCCAGGAAGAAGTGACAATGACAGGCAATGACTTGATATACTCACATCTGCTGTTTGCAACATTGAATCACGTATGCTGCCCATTGCTGTGTTAGCACCAACTCCAACAACAATAGCTCTTGCTCTACCCAAAACTACCACAGTACCCTGGCAGTGAACATATCCAAAATCACATCATACTACTCACGCTACAGAAAACAAGGGAGCTACCATAGTTGAAGAGCACACAAGCAAGAGGGGAGCAATTTTAGTTGGGAGACAAAGTCTACTAATTTCCAGGTTCTTCTGGATAAGTTTATACACTGTCTCGAAATCCAAGATAAATGCTAAAAGGAGATATACTTTTGCTGAGACATAAAATCAGACGCTCTGCACTTTCTGGATGAATTTTGGCTGATTCGATGTGAACAAGTCTCTTTTACTCCCTGTTACTTCGTTTATATTTAGATATATTTCTCTATGTCACTGTGCTTACAGCTGCATCAAGCTTGGCCGGAGTACCCCTACTAATGCTTATGTGCATTTCCCAAGCAAATAATACAATAAGCGCCCATGCCCAGAATGGTTGGCACGAAGAAATAATCTAAAATCCATATTGTGAGTTTGTAGAGTGCACAGCTTCAGATATACTCATTTGGCATATTGACATTGCACTAGGTACCACGAGATGAAGAGCAGCTGTATATTTAGGTAAGTCAACATCTGTGTAATGTATGAGGATTCCAAAACACCACATTATTTTGAAACCATATGACTTAGCTTAATTTGCACACACATCTGGATTTGTGTAGCAAAAACTTCTGGAGACTATTAAAAAACATTGAATCCCTGGGAACAGGAAGCAGGCTTCTAGAAAAATGAAGAGAAAATAAACAGAAAATGACTGCATTTTTCAGATGTTGGCCAAATATATCCACTATAACATGATTTTGGTCCCAAATTATGTCCATGCAGCAGTTGGGCACATAATCCTTTACCGAGAAAAGTATATTTGTCTTGTCTTGATAAACGGCATTAGTTGTCACGGTGCACACAAGCTCTTTTTCCACGGAGCAGCTCTCACCTAGCACCAGGAAACAGTTTCAGCTGCTAAAGCATGCATATATTCAAACTTCAACAACTTAATTCTCCTCAGGATAGATAAGGCTATAATGTTTCAGTGAAGCAAAAGCAACATCTTTAACTGAACATTACATCTATAATAATGTGATTATGGCAACCAAAACAGCAGAGCAACAGATAAGTTATTCTACTGATAAAGAGTACTCTAAAGCATTGGACATCACTTTCTAGCTCAATTAACTCCTGCTCTTTTCTCCTGAAATTTCCCGCCCCTTCATTTCTTCTAGACATAGATCCTTAAACTACTATTTTGACTAAGTCCATGAATATGCAAATGTGTTCTAGAAAGGTCACCCAAAATTTACCTCACTACAACAAGGTCTATGAAAGTCATAAGAACTAACTGCATCAGATTATATTTCCAGGATATCATGAACTCCATAGTCAGGCCTACCCTTCAGTCACATGAGCTTTCAATTATTCAAAGTAGACAACAGGATGAAACTACCAGAGAATTCCTTTCAAGAAAGGGTGTATTCAAACTTGAAAACAGTGTCTGGTCTTCACATTACAACCTTTGAAGGATTGCAAACTGAAAAGTAAACATGCCAAAAATTTAATATGCATGACTGCTGAACGAGGTACCTCACAAAAGTTATAAAAGGAATTGGATCTGACAAAGATAAGAAGATTAATATGCTTCACCTAGCATGTCAATCATTTTAACAATGTTCAATTAAGCAAATCAAATATCAGTGAGACATGAAAAAAATTGGTCAAAGTTTACTTTTGAGCAAGCTCACAATTTCTAGTATGTTTTTTCTTGAGCGTAATCCTTTCTTCGATCAGTGAGCCATTTAATAGCCATCTTAGTCAAAGAATTATCTATGTTCTCCCTGTCTTTTCCCATGTTTCATTCTCCCCCTAAACAGGCTAAATCAGGCCCAAATGGCTCCATGCCAGGAGCTGAGCTCTTAGCTTCTATTGAGACAACCCTACTTCCCAAATTGCTTAGAAAACAAAGCTGAGAAGTTAAGACATATAATGCAAAAAATACCTGTAAGAATGGCTTGATCAACACGTAATTGATCACTTAACATCTCAACCATTCTCAAATCAGCTGGAACTTTGCATCCAACTGCTCATCAAACAGAAGATGGAAGTCAAGCTTTTAAGAGCTAATTATGTTCTAAATCAAGTCAACCTTCTTCACAATTTTAATATTTCACTAACTGACCACTAACTTCTACAATATCTCCTGGAACAAGTTCTGTAGCTGGAAGTATAGAGAAACAACCTGAAACCAGAGAGTTTTCCATGAGGATAAGATATATAAAAATTGACATGAGGCCTTTCCAACATGAAGGTTATGATAATGCTATATGCAACGCCAAAAAAGCACAAGACAAAACATTGTTGCAAAAACAAAAAGTACTTTTTTCCACCCAAAAGATCTTCTCTAAGCAAATTTTCGTTTGAGGAGTGTGTTCTATGAGTCAAATAGAGTTTTCCAGTTATAAAGGTATTATTGAAAGGAAAAACCGAAGAACTATAAATAAACAAGACTTCTTCATCAATCTGTACAAAACAGAGCTTGCCAACGGGTGAAACACTGTTGTAATATAGAAAAATATGCACATTACATAGTAGTACCCGAGAGAAACTAGTGAGAAATACTTTTGAGAGTTTGTATTCAATGGAAATAACTTGGTAAAAGTGATTTACGGTGTCTCATGTATGTGCAATATGCATGTACCCTAATGACTGAGACAAAATGCCCAACAAAACTCTCCAAATTGTTTTTTTCTTATTAGATGTATATGGCCGCACCCTCCTATTTCCTCTTTTTTTCCTGTTAGCACCTGAGGCAGCAATCTTTCTAATGCGCACTTTCAAGATTTTACGCTGTTTGAAATTATCACATATTCAGGTGAAAACATCCTTAAAATTGCTAACTGAATTTTGTAATGAGGAAAAACCAAATTGTCACATTCTTTAAAAGATGAAATTTCTAGAAGTAAATCTACTTTCCCGGCACCTCATAAGTGATCTCTAAAATAAGAGAATACAAATATACATGGCAAGCATAATTAGCAAAGAGATTATCCTCTTTTCTGGAATATATGCCTACCATTTCTCAACACAGTCGCAACATCAGCTTGATAAGCACGTAGCTCCTACATTGACAGGGTGAAGGATCAAAGATCAGAAAAGATAATGACTAAGATGTTCAACAAAAGAAAATTGAGAAGAATAATGTTCACTGTGGCATCTCCTGCAATGAAAGTTAAGGAAATAGAGGATATACCCATTAGTCAGTTATAGGGAAGGGGGACATTGGACTCAAGCCCAGCACCAATAGACCTTAATAGCTTGAGGGGAATCAGCAGCACCATGCCAATTATTTTTCTCCATATAACTAAATGGAGCTCTTTGGGTGTAATTCCGAATCATTGTCACAAGATAAGCACCTTTATCATCATTATGATGCTATACTCACTGACGTTATGCTGTTGAGCATTAAATTCAGATTCTTGGACAAAGTCTACTACACAGTGGAAGCTATGCAATCTTTAGCCAACATTACAATCAAGTCTGTCACATAATTCGAAAATCAGGAACCTATCCATCAGTTAAACTGGGTTTAAAGGGAGTCAATCACTTAGATAGTCTCGCACCCAGTAAAAAATAGATCAAATATTTAATCTATTTAGTCTAGGAAATTAGTCTGCCTTTTATCAGGATATTCACTAAATCTGGTCCTTACAGAACAAAGGAAATCCTCCAAGGTACTTTTTTATTTAAAGAAAATTCATCTGAAAAAGGAGAGCTTTCTCTGCAGATCATAATATTGAGGGAGGTCTCCAAGGTATTTCTCTATTTGAGGGTCACTAGGACAATTATTTCCTAGCACTCATGGTAATATAAGCTTGAGTTTGGTACTTACCTCAAGAGCTTTCTCTGCATTTGTTTCAGTAATTACTCCCACAGCTGCATTGGCAGCCAATATCATCAGAATCACCTGTGCATGTGATTCAATCAACATAACTCTTATAGGCAAAACAAACAGAAAACTAGAAAAGAAGAAACAACACTACTTCCCAAGCCATGCAAGCACTGCACTAGCAATAAAATGAAGTACATTCATGACATTACACATCTCTGGCTAGTTAACCTTCATATACCGTAAAAGCAGGCAAAAAGATCTAGAAATGTTACATACCCACCCATGCCAGAAATTAGCATCTTTGCAAACAAGGAAAAGGAAAAGGGCTAGCTTGCACATGCAATCTGTTGAGTGATATGCGGTTTGAGCTGAACTATATTATGGATAAAGGATCGCAAGGGTGTTTGCCCTTAACTTGAAAAATCAAATCTTGCTATGCAATGTAGTGTCCTTCAACTTTTTAGTTCTTGGAATACCTCTGACAAACTATCTACCTCTAAAAGTCTAATAGTGCTGCCACTTTGTCTCAAAATTACTTGGAGAGAACGCAACAAAAGAAATGTTATGGAAGCCAAAAATCAAAATACTTTCCCTCCTATTTTGAACATCTTTTTCATGGTTGGGAACTTCTTTTTCTACTTTTTGACAAGATTGGGTGTATTAAGTAATTTTTCCCTCCATCAGATGCTTCTGTGCATTTATATTAAAGTAGACCATTCTTTTGATAATTTCTTTTATGAGATAAAAGTTTACAAATAGAAAAACTATTCAAGCACAATGGAATATGCTTTAGCAGAAAAAAGAAACTAACGAGAGGACACTAATTCATTGAAAAAGTATAGAGCACAAGAATGCTTAAATTGGCCAAAACAGAATCAGGAGAAGATTCAGATTCTTAGAAAGTCTTTTTTTTTTTTTTTTTTTTTTCCTTTTGGCTCCTTCCAAATGCACCATTTGAAAAAAAGAAGAGCAGCACTGCAAGCCTTTTTGGAAAGGCAAGAGCAGGAAGAAAAGCTCCAGAAATGAAACAACTGCTAATTTCACTATGACAAAAACGTGGAACAAACCCACAATGAAGAAGCAAGTGGATCCATAAGTAGTCCCAGGAAAGCTGCACATGTTATTAAAGAATTAATAGTCTCAGGAAAAGGCTTCTCTTGAACTTCTTTTATAAGCCCTTTATAGCAGGTGGGAATGTCTCATAGAATGCAATCACATCAGGCATTAAACAGGCATAGGAGAAATTTGTTAAGGGTGCTTAAGATGCATGCAGAAATATCAGCTCAACCAACAGTAATAGCACAATAGTTTACCGAAGGCTCCAAAAAGGCTGTTAGGCCAGTTTCACCATTAACCAGAGCCAAAACAAAGGACACAAGGGCAGCTGCAATTAAGATCTTCACAAGCAAATCATCGAACTGCTTCAAAACCAATTTCCAGAAGGAAGTCCCTGTATTAACCATTAGAATAAAGAGATAAAGATCGTAAGCTTTCCATAAAGGATAAAAAAAAAAAACTGATGACGCACTTGTCAAATAAAATGATTTTTTCAACAACTTAAACCAAAACAAGATCAGGGCATTTTGTTAACTAATGCTATCAAGTTAGGGATAAAGAACTTTGGGACAATTTATTCATGAACAATCTTATCATTAGCATGTTCCTGAGACAGAGAACCAAAGTATCACCAATGATTGACAAACCAAACTCATGTAACACCTCAATATTGTGTTTTTAGGTAAGCATAGTCTGACAAGTAATTCTAGGTTAATATTTCATTTTATAAATTCAGTTCCTTTTATCTCTTTTATCACCCAGTTGAATGCCCATTTCAAGTATAATATATTGCAAGTTCCTTCCAGTTAATTATGAGAATTAAAAATCACTCCATTCATAAAGTAATTTTGATTTTGCTTCAACATAAATGCATATGTCAATCCTGATTTTTTTGCTTCAACATAAATGCATATGTTAATCCTGATTTTTAATTCTGTACTCGGTACTGACCACTGAGCTTTAGCACACCTCCAGCTTTTAAGCTTGACATACTTCCGACTTAATATAGTTTCTACCCAAATCTGACTGTTTTGGGGAGATTGTAATTTAGTTTTCATCAGGTTGACAGATTCATTCAATGACAATATTTAGTCAATTATGCAACCAGACATGTGTGCATGTATTAATCAAACAAAGTAAAAATTTGAAGATTTGTAAGCCTTTATTGTCCTTCAAGACCTTATTTTTTGAAGTTGTTCTTGCTTAAAATGTTTGCATTGTGATTTATTAAAGTGTTATGGCATATCACGCAGACAAGCCTCTTGGTTCTTCATTGGTCGTCAGAGGCTTAGATTGTATAATCAATCTTACACACTTAAGGAGTGCCAGCATTTTTAAGTTTAGGACTTAATAAGGAAAAAACAACGGAGGGACTCAGAAAAAGAGCTCCCTCTAGTTCTCGGACTTTCTTCAATGTTTTTCCCACAAATGTTTGATTTTCAATCCCTGAACTCCTCATAATCTTATGTTGCATAGAATGACAACAAACTAGAGATCGAAGAAGAAAAAAATGATCAAATTATGCGCTTGCTTGATTAAAAGGTTTTTCTAGAAGGGGGCTGGAGAGAGATGGAGAGAGATGTGCTTACTTTCCTCTTCAGGCAACACTGCAAGCCATCAGCAGATCATGAAGCACATAAAACAAAGAGTCAGAAAATTAAGCACTACTGATTAAATAATACACATATCACAAGATTACACTAGATACAACAAGCAAAAGATATTATTTTAAGCATTGATTCATTCTGTTTATCATTATACTCTGCAGCCGCATCTAGAAGTACTTCATTCATGTGATACTAAAAACAAGATTCTGCCAAAAATATAAGTTATCTACGAAGATAAACAAATTATGGAAAGTCAAAGAGAATAAATGAGTTCCAACTCACCAATTGCTGTCAAGATGATTGACAATAAAACATGAACTGAACTAGAGAAGGAGAATCAAAACACATTTTCATAACCAGAAAGGAAAAGGAAAGGGCAATGAAAAGCTTAAGATGCATTACAAGTAATCAAACGACAACTTCTGCGAAAATTATCTAATATTGAGCAGCCATTGCTTCTCCTTGAGTGGCTGTCAAGCCCAATTAATTTCCTATCCACCACCCATATCAGTGAATACTGTACTATTGTTTTAGACTAAATGCCTTGGAACCCACTACCATAAAAAATAAAGCCATCTAGTCTACCTCACAGTAGATCAGTTTACAGTGACCCATGGATGCATTTGTTTAAGATCCAATACTCCATAAATTCTGTATCTCAGCTCTCTTTTACATCACTTATCATCAAGGATGCATTTTTGCCTTAGTCTAAAGTCAATTTCAGTGGCTAAAAAGACCCAAAAAAGGGTTCTTTGCGCCTTCTCATCAACTACTAAGTAACTTGTGTCACAGATGCCTCAACCTCAAGCATTTATAAATTATTTCACTTTATGACAGACAAATGACTCAAATTTCATTGCTTATCTGTCCACATGTTCAGTGCCGACTGATTACAAGGCAAAAACACACAAGAAAGTTGCCAAAAGAAGACCTACGGCCAAAAGCAACAGCTTAAAGCACCAGCCCAAGTATTTGAGGGAAAGGGTAACAGATACGATTCAAGGATCATAATTGAAGTTCAAGTAAGGACGAGAGGGCACACCATTTTTACCGAAGAGCCTCGCATGTCTCGCGACCTGCCACACGAAGGCCAAAACAAATCAAGCTCAATTCATTTGGACCAAAACTCTATTTCCAGGGCCGGAAGGTAAATCCCAAGCTCACGAGTCAAACCTGGGAATCACTAAGCCCTCTACTCGGGTCCACTTCGAAGAAGTCCAGCACCTGAAAGTCGCAAAACGATCAAGTTTCAGAATTTCAAACGCATTGCGAGGAGCACTTCCAGCGCTTCTATTAATCGCTCCCGATCACAGAGGACCGAGCCGGCGAAACGAGACGATTCAGCTCGAATCAGGCGGCCGGAACTCAAAACGATACCAAACGGGAAATCGCGCCCGCGGGAGAAACAATGTGCCCCGACGATGACGATCCAGTTCCGAATTCAAGGAGTCAGTGAACCTTTACCTCGGAGACGGATCTCGCATAAGCGTCCTCCATCGAAGAACACGCGGAAGGAAGATTCTCTCCACGCGAACTAGCTCAGCGCCAGATTCTTCTCCGTCTAGTGTTGGATCTAGACAAAGGAGGAAGGAAGGAAGGATCAGGGACGACACGGTGGTTCGATTTGCATGCTGGAACTGGAAGTGCACAGGGGCGTTGAAGAAGATCCGAGCGCAGACGTTACGCGTAAGCGAACGTCGAGTTTGGGCCAGACTTTCTCTGGGCCCAGCACCATCTGCTGGCCCAATCCGACCGTATCTGTTACTACTAGAGGTGATCGATTCCTGGGTAGTAGATTGCTCCTAACTTGAAACTGGGAACTGATCCTGTAACTCCCCATGCGATATTTGGAACCATGGACTGAATAGGTCGGTTTTGTCACTGGTCATTTTCTAGTTCGATTACTATGGAATCGACCCACATTTTCAAATCAAATGCTTACCATAAATTTTAAAATTTGCACCATTTCATTACACAAACATATATCGGTCAGCTAATAATTTTGTTTTTCCTTCATGTCGACGACCATGGTTCGATTCTCATTGGGTGGTTTTTTTTTTTTCTAAAGGAATCGGTTCTCTCTTAGACCAACCTTGAGCCGAGTCCAAGTTAGTTTGGTGTGGTTCTCATATTGAATCATACATGATGCTCATCTCTTACTATTTCTACAAACTCAACTATGCGAACAATTATATCTAGTAATCATGTAAACTACCTATCATTTAGAAAAGTAAAAAATAATTTTAAAAAAAGGCTTTTGAGCAACAAGTTTTGATAATTATTTGCCTTTAAAATTTTGCATTAGGCAATTATCTTGAAAGCAAATAATGTTTGACACATGTGAAATAATTGTCACAAAGTAACTTTTTAAATGATAAAAAGAAATTTAAGAATAAGAACAAAGATATGAACTTTGAAAACCCGGTTAAGACACACAAACCCTAAACCATCGTGAGCAAAGGTTGTAGGCTAGCAAGATGCCGTTGAAGTCATGCAACCTCTAGTAAAGCTTACCGTGGATCCATCAACTCACGTTAAACTCGTAAAACCATGATAGGTGACTCATCAATGTCACGCTGCCTCCTTGCTACCTTGTATGGGATTGCAATGACCTTAGCGTGATCTATCTCACTAGATCCTTGGTTGAGGCTGACATTGAGAATTGGCTTCCCCTAAGGGCCCTTGCTAGAGCATGGTAGTGGTTAGCTCGGCAACACAATAGTTCTTTCTCTTTCTAAATTTCTATAGTTTATGGGATGTATTGTTTTAAATTGAAAAAGATGAGGTTGAAGTGGAAATAAAAAAAAATTACTAATAAAGAGAACTTACTCTCATTAAAAGTGCAAGAACCAAAGCAAGAAGTAAATCTCTCGAATTTTGAGTGTTTTCGAAACTAAATTTTGAACTGAAGGCCTTTATAATTATGTTGCCAAACACCATAGCTTTGACACGAAGCCCTCTCAAAACATTAATGAATATTTTTATTTTCCAAAGTTAGCCTCATCAACTAAGCATGTTCCCACTTCTACCCTTTGATGAGCATTTGGAAGAGAACCACACTTAGGGTGCGTTTAGTTCAGTATTTTGAAAGCTCCTTGAGGAAATGCAAAGCAATTTGGTAAATTCTACTTTCAAAGGCAACTTTGAGAAGAATGATATTTGGTATAAAATACATTTGAAAAGCCCCTTTGACGATTAATCTAAGTTTTTAAATTTTTATATGCTTAAAATTAAAAAAAAAATGTTTACAACTTTTTTAATTTATATTTGACAACAATGTTAAAGATGTCATATAAACAATTTTATTAAAAATAATATTTTTTGCTAAAAAATATCAAATGAAAAAAATTCATGTACCCTTTTTTTAATTACAATAAGAATACTTTCATTATAATATATATAGTAACATATACTTCGAGGAAAGAAATTCATTATCTTTAAAAATTACGAACATCCCTAACTATTTATTAAATTCATAGCTATTTGATCACATAAACGTGTCATATTAGACGCTACATCATCATTTGAAGAATTACTCTCCTCATTTATAGCATCGGAATCCGATGTATATAAATTGGGATCCAAATCCACTCTATCAAAATGTTGACAGCATTTCTTCGTATAAAATTGTGCAAAGTCATTGCCTCTATCACAATTTTCACTTGCTTTGTATATGGATAACTTGGCATACTCTTTAGAATTTTCCACTTCTTCTTCAATACGCCAAAAACTCGCTCAATTTCTAATCGTAGTAAGGAGTGAGTACGATTGAACACCTCTTTATAACCTACCGATTGAGGACCTTCGTTGAAACTTAGGCAAATGATATATAACTTCTTTATATGGCCCCAAATAACCGGTAGGATTTGGATATCCAGTATTTACCAAATAATATTTACCTGCACAAAAATGTTGTAAATTTAATTAACATAAAATGCGCGCACGCGCGCACATACATATATATTAATGCGTAAAAACCATTGATTAACATACCTTTCGGAGGATGAGGAAATTGTAAATCACGTCTTCTAATGGCTTCATAAAAGATACGTGTATCATGAGCTGTTCCCTCCTAATCGGCCCAAACATAAATAAATTCCATGTTAAAATTGCACACGGCCATTACATTTTGCGTCGATGTTCCTTTTCGATTGATAAAACGAAGTTGGTCATTTGTAGGTACCACCGCTGGAATATGTGTACCATCTCTAACTCCAATGCAATCCTAAAACAAGAACACAAATATTACTTGATTTATATTTAGTTCATCTTTTCTATTATATAATCATAACTTACCTTAAAATGTGGAAAAAATCTTGTATTATTCCTGATCTTTTTTGGAACTTCATTAAATTGCCGATCGGATGGTTGGATCAAATCTGCTCCCATTTCACATATTTTATCTAAAACTAAGCTAAATAGCCTGCATATAGTTTCCCTAGAATGTTGAAAGCGCTCTTATGCTAACTTGTTACCTATATTGTGTCACGACCCCCTTATTTCGAGGCATCGAGTTGCGGGTTATTTTGCGACATCCCAGATTTTGTCATCCCGAATTCGTTTGTCTCATGATAATGCGCAAGCAAAATGCATAACATCACAATTTCCCCGACACACGAACAATATGGGAACATGAGATACACACTATAACTTCTACTAAATTATACACATGGTAAAGCATACACGGCTATTCTTGGCCTCATATTTTACATCAAAACTTGGGTCATTTTACAACACCAAAAGCTAGGGTATCCCTGTCTCCGCTATGGAGGTACTCGCCCAAAATTTGGGAACCCTATCGCCGCTATTTAGCCGGTACGCACACAAGCTTAGTCCGAGTCCTCGGATGGGTTGTCCTCCTCATCATGGCCGGGAATATCGAAACCTTAGAGTGGTCCTACCCAAGCACCATCATACCACCTATACTAGGCCTCAAAGAACATCAGGATTAATTCACTATATCTCTTCTCGACCCAAACCGTTGATGTTAGGAGTGTTAGTAACCGAACTGAAAACCAGAAACCGAACCGAAATTTCGTGCGTTTTTTGTTCGGTTCAGTTAACCGAAAAAAATCAAATTAATTATCCCGATTCAGAATCTATCTAATTCGGTTGACCGAACTAAATCGATTAACCGAATTGAA
This sequence comes from Corymbia calophylla, assembly GCA_014182845.1. Taxonomy (NCBI): domain Eukaryota; kingdom Viridiplantae; phylum Streptophyta; class Magnoliopsida; order Myrtales; family Myrtaceae; genus Corymbia; species Corymbia calophylla. The sequence goes on along the minus strand of CM024698.1, from coordinate 19,673,603 downwards.
CCGGTTAAAAATTAGTAAATCAAAAATTCTGATTCAAAATCTCTCTCGTGCTCGATCGTCTCCCTTTCTCTCTCGTGCTTGGTCTGTCTTGCCTTCGTCTTTGTCACGATTTGCCTTCATCTTCGGCGCGATCAGCCTCCGCCTCCACTTCCGTCTCCAGCCGATCGACCTCCGCCTCTATCTCCGACGCAGGCTGTCTCCGCCTCTGACTTGATCGCCTCCACCTCCGACTTGATCCATCTCCGTCTCTCTCTCTCACTCACTCGCTCGTTTGGTCGTCTTCGTCTCTGGCTCGATTTGAACGGTTCCCATCCATCACCCTCGCACGACTCTGCTCACTTTCCTCCTCCGAACCCATATCGGATCCCGCTTCTGGGTTCATCCTCCCGAAGCCAAAACCCTAGCATCGAGCCCGAATCCGAGCTCGGTTCAAGTACTTGAACAAGGAAGCGCCCGATCCCCCGATTCACTATCCATGGTTTGTGGGTAACAGATTGCGTTTTCGTTTCGACTTGTTGCTGTTGCTGTTGCTATCTGCTTAGCTTAGATAGAAGAGCATTCCTCTTCCAAACTCGATTACTTCAAGCAGAACCTGGGACTACTTTTGGCACTCAGTGCTATCATACCTTTGCGTAAAATTTGTTAATCTGTTGCAAGAAAACTTGAGCTAAGCATGTGTTGCAGAAACCCACATTTCTTGTGTTATTAGGCAATGGGTGGGTAAGTGGAGAAGAATAGGAAAAAAGGACGATTTTTTCATCCTTTGTCCTCACTCTACTCTATGAATGTTCTCTGCTCTGGCTAGTCAAGCTCATGCATGTTCCACTTTTCATGGAGTTTGAGGTTATATTTCTCTGGCTTGATTCTAACATAACTCGTGTTTCCTTTTTTGCAGGTTATGAAGCACCAAAGCTGAGGTAAGCTGTCATGCTTATCCCATCCCACTGGCTGGAATTAGATAATATGTTGAATCTGGCATCAGTAGAGTTGGCTTCGCTGTAATGTTTGTGGTGAAAATACCCAATGGGTCGTTTTCCCTTCCGAGTATGGATTGAGTGGTTTGCTCTTTGCATCGAAAGCTTTTTCCCTGTATGATTCAGTGAATGAGCATGGTGTTCTTGTGTGCTTTTTCGATTATGATGTGATTTGTTATTCTGATGCAAGGTTGGGGTGAAGTGTTCATTCACATGTTTGTAGATTTGGGGAATAGGGCCCAATCATTTGTCTTAGGTGCATATGCTCATTTTACAGCCATGTTTTTGTAGGAAATGTTCTAGTTTTGAAGGATTCTGAAAAATCAAATAACTACTTAGTCAAAAGATTGGCTACCATTGAGGGATATGAAATGGTGTCTGCTGATCCAACAGATGAGCCTTTTGTCCTTGAAAGTGGTAAATGTTGGGTACTGACTGATAACAAAGATCTGAAGCCCAAGGTATATGTACTGCTAAATTATATTCTACCCTCATTTCCTGAGTTAATTGATTAGTAGTAATGTTACTTGACTTTACTTGTCGATGGTTATGCAACATGTTACATTTATTTTCTTAAGTTAAGAGCCAATGAGCTGTATGAAATCATTTTTCTTATCATGTTCTGTTGACTTGCTTCTCCAGTGAAAAGTTTTGACATTCCGTCTGACTTTAGTGTGAAACAAGTATAATATATGTAAAGTATGAATGCATGAAAGTTTTTCCCTGGATACTTAAAGAAGAAAAATTCAGGTTGTGGGAGTAAAGTTGAAAGCATCTTGTCAGAGATGAATAGTGATATAAATTCAGATTTTGCTTCCGATAATATGTGATAAAGTGCGTATTTCTAGTCCGATTGCTGACTTTTGCCACAGAATTTAACTTCCAAAATGCAAGTGCTATGGACAAGCTGCATAAAAGTTTTAAATGTGAAGATAAATTATATGTGGACACCTGTTGACTAACTTTATTGGATCTCTAGGCTTAAAGCATGCAGTGTTTTATAATGCAACAGATTAAGCTAGAAATTCACAGCTGCAGGACAAATAGCCGCAAAGGTTTTAATAATGTGAACAGAGACTCTCTTATTGTTGGTGGACAAAAAGAACAAGTCTAATATTAACTATACGTGACTCATAGTTTTCTATGATCCACAAGCACTGTGGTTAATTGCTTATATGGTAAGAGGTGAATCTAGATGGTCCTGATATTTGGATTGTCATATGTAGATATTCTTATTTTAAAATCCCATCCCACATTTTTTGATTATCCTAATCTTTGGATGGTCAGAGGTGAATCTGGACGTGAAGATTTTTGTTTCTGTTTAAAAAGAGGGGAAAATGTGGTAGTCATCGTGTGCTTACCACCTTTTTTATGGCCTTCTGCCTCTTTGGTTATGCCGCAATCTAGTGGTTATGGATATTCATAAATATAGTGCATTATATTAGTGATACATGTATTTTGTCTAAGACTTTCATTCTTTTTATTGTATTGATGTATGCTGTCCATTTATTTGGGTGTACACTAATGTGCATATTATGATAGAGATATTCATATTGCTATTGCTTATGTGCAATTTTCATGTTGGTTTTCTCCATAGAAAAGGGTAGCTGATCCTTCATCATAGTCTTGTTAGCTGCTAATTTTGCTGAATGAACAAGCAACGGGGCTAAGTGTATTAAGATTGAAGAGGAAAAGCAAAGCAAAAAGGTATTCTTGTTCCCTCAATTCTAGTTTCTGCTATTTGATGCGATCATGGGTTTTCTTATTTTTTATTCTCTTTTCCGATTAGCATAGTTAACTCTCTTAAGTAGTACTAATAGATCAAGCGTTGTAATTAGGACAATGTGGTTCCGAATTATTAGTGTTCATATAAATTGCTTTGTTTCCTACTGATTTAATGGTGTCTTCCATAATGTTTTTCATTTGTTATTTTCACTCTCTATTTATGTATGAAAGCTGAAGTGTCTTCCATGATTTAGACGAATCTTCCATATAGAAAGGAGTTGACAAATGTCTTCAATGAGTGAATCTAGTGGTACGAATAGAAGAAGGCCGAGATTTACTGCATGGGAACACTTTAAAAGGATAGAAAGCAGTTAAGATAAAGCTGAATGTATATACTGTGGTGCTGTTATTGGTTATTCTAGTGGTCAAGGAATGAGTAAAATGCATAATCATTTAGGTAGGTGTAAAAAATATCCATATGTGAACGTGGAGAAAAGGCAAAAAAGTGCATCAAATGAACTTGTAGGGGTTGGTAGTTCTATTTCAGCTGGTCCATGGAAATTTGATCAACAAACTAGTCGAAAAGACTTGGCAGCCATGTTTATTATTGGTGAACTATCATTTAAGTTTGTGGAACTTGAGGCATTTCAAAAACTTGTGTGTGGAATCTAGCTAAAGTTTTTAATCCCCTCAAGAAACACATTAAGGGAGAATTGTTATAAGTTATATTTGGAGGAAATAAGCAAATTAAAGAAATATTTTTTTGATACTTCTCCAAAGGTTTGTCTCACGACTGACACATGGACTTCTTGTCAAAATTTGAGTTACATGTGTCTCACTGCTCACTTTGTAGATGCTGATTGGAAGTTGCAAAAGAAAATTTTGAATTTTTGTCAAATCCCAGGACATTCTGTTGAGATTATTGGGAAATGAATTGAGAAATGCTTAATTGGTTAGGGGATTAAAAACATTTTTCCTATCACTGTTGATAATGCTACCTCCAATAACTTGGAAGTTCAATATTTGAAGAAAAGATTAAACTCTTGGAATGCTTTGTTATTATCAAGTGAGTTACTACATGTGATATGTGCTCATATTTTCAGTTTAATTGTGAAAGAGGGTTTGAAAGATTTAGATGATTCCATTGTTAGAATACGCTCAGCTGTGTGTTTTGTGAGGTCTTCTCCCTCGAGGTTGCAACGGTTTAAGGAGTCTATTAGGCTGGAAAATATTAAATCCAATAGTCTTGTATGTTTGAATGTAAAGACTCATTAGAACTCAACATACTTGATATTGGAAGCGGCCTTAGAGTTTCGAGAGGCTTTTAACTCAATAGATATTCGGGATAGAAGATTTGCTGAAGAGCTTTCCAAGGTGAGAGGGTTGCCTACTAGTGATGATTGGGATTATGCTCGCCGATTTCTTCATTTCTTGAAGTTGTTCTATGATGTGACTTTAAAAGTATCGGGCTCTTCTTATGTCACTTGTAATGATATGGCAAAAGAAGTCTATGGGATTTATATGATAATTGATAAATATAGTAGGGATGAGGACATGAGTTTGCAAGAAATAGCCAAGAGAATGAAGGTCAAGTTCAATAAATATTTTGGCAATGTGAATAACATGAAGCTAACATGGTTCATTGCATGTATACTTGACCCTCAACATAAGATGAAGTATGTAAAATGGATGATCAATCAAGTGTATGAAAGCAATTAAGCAAAAACTTTACAAGATAGTGACAAAATCTCTAACATTATTGTTCGAGCAATATCGCACCGGTACATGCCCCTAAAGCAACTTGAGATTAAAGTGCACAAGGACAGTGAATGTATCAATATCTCCTGTAGACTATATGACTACAATGTATCTCAACCAAACGGGACAAGATCATGTGGAAGAAAAATCTGAATTAGATAAATTTTTGGAAGAAGGATGTGAATGGTATAGCTGCAACTTTGATATCTTAAATTGGTGGAAAGTCAATTTTTCTAGATATCCTATCCTATCTTCCATTGCTCGAGATATTTTGGCCGTGCCTGTCTCAACCATAGCATTAGAGTCTGCATTCAGCACAGGAGGTCGCGTAGTTGACGTATTTCGTAGTTCCTTGACCCCAATCATGGTGGAAGCTCTTATATGTATTCAAGATTGGCTACGATCCACACCACTTTCATAGTCGATCGAGGAAAACTTAGAAGAACTTGAAAATTTCGAGTCAGATGAGAAAAAAAATAACCATGAAATACCTATGTCTTTCAATATTACAATTGATATTTCAATTCTCATTTTCATTGTGGATTTAATGCTGAGTTGTCAACTGCGACCACGGAGCTGAGCTCAATAGCGATTTCTCTTGATGATTAACAAACTAAGAATGAAACAAGTGGTAATTTTATTTATGTTGTTCACATTGCCAAAATATTTATTGAACTTGGAGGATGCCATAATCAGTTCATTTGCACGAGTGTGGTTTATCAGAGTCACGAGCTTGGTGTGAAAGGCGTAATTGTTGTTTGTGGCTTTGTAATAGTTTGGTTGGTTAGAGCTAGGAATTTGTGCAAAACGTGTCATTTGGGCAGTGAGATTTTCCCATTCCATTCTGTGTTATTGATAGCTATGATAAATTGCTAGTTTATTGCTTTTTAAGCAAACGTGTGTTTGTTCTTGGCATTATTTCTAATGGTAGTCAACTTGAGTGTTCTTTTACCAAAATAAAAACTTGAAATTTTTTTACTAAGAGCCTGAAATTGCCTGCAACTGCTATAATCTTTATCATCTAACATATCACATTGTTGGGAATTGTCTAAAGTGATGGCTTCTTTTAGCAGAACTTTCTTGTAAGATAGCTCGATATAAATGGCCATCATTTTAACACTTTGAACAAAGTAATCTATATAAATTACAATGCGGTAGTCAAACCTATCTATCTATTTATTTGTTTATTTTTCTTTTGATAGGTCACCCTAAGCTTGGGGGGAAGACAAGTTGTATTCCCAATTTGGATAAAGGTAAGTACAGAACCCAAGCCCAGAGATCTGTCATCCTAACTGCGCTTTGAGCTAGATAATGCCTTGTTGGAGCTATTTGTCTGCATTGTTGGCTTAGCTGAATTTGAAATTGTGAAATTATTGTAGCTTTCGACTTGGTACTGATTTCAAAAAAAAAAAAAAAATGTTGCTTCTATGTGAACTAAGTTGGCAAAAGCTTTCAAAGGATGGATCATGGCTATTATCATGCTGGTAAAAAATGTGTTGCTAATGATTAATATTTTTTCTTTATAGTAACTTTGCCCTCATGATTGGTTTGGATGCAGTTGGTACTACCAACTTGGTAGTGTAATATATGCTAATCTTATTAAGTGGTTGGTTTATATTTAAGCTATGATATTTATTCCTATCGTGAGTTTGTTTGAGTTTCCTATGTTTTGATATCGTTAGTATTTTTTTTAATGTTCTTTATTCAATTTGTGCAACATACCCCTCTTGATAAGTTGGATGAAAAGCATTTTGCAAAAGGTTCTCGTGGGGCAAAGTAGAATGGTGTAGCTGTCGCTGCTCAACAAACTGACAATAGGAAATATATTGTTTTGATTGAGGCTAAATTGAAAAAACTCTGCTCGCCGAGGCTCATGGATTAGGAAAATCTTTCCTAGAGAGGCTCTCTGAGTATGAATTCTATCTGAATGAGGACATTAGATCATCCTTCAAAGCTCTTCCATGAAGGGAAATTATTAGCATGTAAAGAAAACTCCTCTTCTGTGATCCCATCTTCTGATCTGCTTCCAAACATATTTACATGTCTTTCCTTCATGTCTCGAAACTTAAATGCAGATTTACATGTTTATGGTGGCCTCAATCTAAGTACTTGGAGTGAAAGGTTATCTTCTGGTGATAGAAACACATGCTCTTTCTTGTGGTTGAATTTTCTGAAGTAGGGTAAGGAAATAATGGATTGTTCCAAGGGCATTTGAAAAAAAAGTCAGGAAAAATCGAAAAATCAAACCAGACAGAACCGAAATTTCGGTTTGGCTCGGTTTGGTTCGGTTTGGTTTGGATTTCGGTTTGGTTCATTGCTGAGAAAATCGAATCGAACCACTTACACCCCTAGTTGACGTGACTTTCCGATACGTGATGTTTGCTTTTACATCTATTATATCCGTATATGATGCATCAATTTTTACAGGACATCCAAAGTAAATTGCCATTCTTGCTAGGTACCTGTAAGAAAATAGGGGTGAGTACTTGGAATACTAAGTAAGCATAGTTCTTACCTTCGACTGGCATATCATAAAATCATCAACTCCAGTCAAGCATCTCATGCAAACCATGTTGAAGGCAAACCAATTTCAAAGATGCAAACATGCTTCTTGCATATGAAATGGCAACTCTTGCTATGATTCGTGAACATGATGCATGCCATGAGCTTATGCTTTTCTAGCTTTTCTTTCTTATTCATGCATGCCATATTTATTCATATTTTCACTTGTGTTCGGGACTTGAACCAAAGTCTTCCTGGTGTTGTCTTGGGACTCAAACCCAATTCATTTCGGACTTTCTAACCGGGTTCCTAGCTAATTGACGGCCTTTGGGACTCAAATCCAGTTAATATGCTCAGGACGCCAACCTCTTTGCTCGAGACTCGAACCCAAGTCTCTAGCCAGATTTTCTTAAATTTTTTTATCTTTACTCAAGTACCTATCCCTTTGCGAGGGGTGGACTCGAGCCTCATGCACGTGCAATGAATTATGTTTCTCATGCTCAAACATAATGCACGTGACATGAATTATGCTTCTCATACTCAAACATATTGCATATGTCATGAATTATGCTTCTCATGTTCAAACAAAATGGATGTGCCGTGAAATATGTGTCTTGTGCTCAAACATATTGCACGTGTCGTAAAATCATGAATTCTTTTAGCAATAATAACATGAACGAGCCTAAGCCCAAAGTTCCGCTCGAGTAGTAAGTATGGAGGAACCCCACATCAATTCAAGACACGAACTCAGTACGCCTCAATACCGAATCACATCTTATGGCTATGGGCGAACCTCGACTTGTACCAAACCAAAGCAATGAACTGTGACTTCGTTCCAATCATACAAGAATCCAAAGACATGAACAAAGCATAGAATACATCATTTCCAATCAACTTACCCTCGGTTTGTTCGAGAGAGTTTCCTAGGGTCGACGACATCGTGAACGATACTAAAAAAAAGAAGAGACTATACTTACTTTGATGACCCTTAACTTAAGGAGTGACGGCTTGGCTTGGGAATCGAAGAAGAGAGAGAGAGAGAGAGAGTGGGATGAGGGGCGGCTAAGAGAGTGGAGGAGGAGGAAAATGGATGGCAAAGAATGAGAAGTGAAGAGCTCTCCTCCTATTTATACTACCCGATGTCATAATTACCGGTCCAAGTGGTCCATTCCGAAGCTTCTAAGTGGCCCGCCTAAGAAGCTTAAGTGGCAAGCCTACCCCACCAATAATTGAGCCTAAAGTGCTTAGGTGGCCTAAAAAGAGATTATTTGGCGATCTAGGCTCCTAGGTGTAATTATTGGTGGCCCGCTTTGCACTTTCCCAATGGTCCACGTATAATCCGCCCTCATCATTTCCCCCTAGATATTTTTGACCGCAATTATTAGTTTTGAAAGGTAAGGGATAAGACTTATCCAATGCATTAATGAGGGGCTTCTAGAAAATTCTCTCACTTTTGCCCTTTTCTTAATCAAGAAGGCGGTTCGAAAAATTCCACCATCCAAGTTGGTTTCGGGGCCGGAAAATGGATCATATGACATATCTCAAAAAATCAATTTACACGTGCCCGGGGTCCAAGCCACATACCCCAAATTTGCCCAAACCGCTTCCTTGGACGGTGGGTCGGCCATAAGGTTTCCCTCATAATTCGGATCGGTTCAAGGTCAATTCCAAGGCTACCCATGACCTAGCACTAAGCCAAGGCACTCATGGACCTTAGGAATTATGATGGATTAGCTGGGTCTATCCCGAGGCTCATTTTGATCGGCGCCGATCCATCCGTATGGTTCATGCATGGTTGGTGCATTACCGATCCATGATCGGACTTCATCAATTCGAGATTCATTTTCGGTCACTAAGAATTAAATAGGGAATGATGCATTTTTGGTTGGAAGACGGTCGCTTTTGGTCAAGTCGGATCGTCCGTGGATCGATGTACAGCCAGTGGACTCACCCGCAGCCAGGCGCTATGACCAGTTGGATCGACCCATGACCATTCGCCGATTCAAAATCGTCCCATGACCAATTCTCATGACCAAAAAGTCATCTTATGAGCTAGTAGTCCGTCCCCATCGGTATGGTCGGTATGCCTTTCATGGCCGACGTCTCGACCAGTTCATGATCGGTCGGTCAATCGGATCATGACCGATCATTGATCCTTGCCGATCGAACCAATTGATCCATGGCCAACGGCCCATGGTCGACTCATTCAGGACCTTATGGCCGATCCTTACGGGGTTGGTCTTCGAGGATGTTACATATTGTGTCCTAAAATATAAACAAAAAATCCTAGCATTTCTACAACATCAATATTTTTAGAACCTTGCAAACCATATCGTGTCACTAAGTCATGCATTAAAATCTTAAACACAATTCTATCAATTCTAATTATTCGATAAAACCTTTTAGGATTAGCATCCATACCCATCAATTCTTTTAATCACGCATTTCTTGTATATGATGAGGTCATGCACGGTATTTTCTGACCAATTGTTGCTTGATAAACAGCGTAGGTATGCGTAGCTGCACACGGTTGCCAATATTCATCTTCCTCTTTTTCATAATTTTCTCTTTCAGGAGAATCATCCATAATTGGTTAAAGTAACAAAATAGAATTAGAATAAGAAAAATGACAAATTATCTAAACCAATTATCAACAAGAACACTTGTCAACATCATATATATGCAATTTCACTAAATAAAGAGAACACAAATTAGAAACATGTCTCATAATATAACATAAATATGTCTCGTTAACTAGTACAAATAAATAGTGCAAATAGGTCTCACATTACAACAACATTGCATATGAAAAAATTCAAATAAATAGCTAGCATCCTAGTGTTGATTACGCCGTGCAAATTTATACTTGATCCATGTAACTTTTTTTTTATCACCATCCATGTTCATGAAGATTTGTCTATTGTCTTTCTCTTCAGCAAAATAATCTAGTACAAAAAAATATAGCTCTTGATTTTGCTTAATCTCAGGTATAGTTTTCAACGTTTCCATGATTTCCTTGTAAGGATCGAACTCTTTAACATAACTCTTACTTTCAATAGTTGAACAAATTTTCTCAATTTGCGTTACTAGTTTGGCAAATGTAGTCAATTTCTTTGTTTTTATCCTTGAGATTGCCTCACCGAACTCTGCAACGTTTTTTTATCGCTTCGAGGTTGTTCACCAATATTTTCACCCACATTACACTCTATATTATCATTAGTAAATCCTGCAAAATTACTGATATCAAATTGTGTGGCCACAATATCTTCATCAACACATAAGCCTTGTGCAGAATTCCAGTGATGTTTCCAGTAGCAACAGTATCTCTAAACATTCTATCCAACAAAACTTGAAGATTCGGATGTATGCCTTTCGTTCTAAAAGCTCTAACCTTAGGATTTTCCTATTATAATAAACATTTTCATAAGTTGTATAAAAAAAAGATGAACATAAAAATAAAATAAAATAATGGGAAAAAACCTGAATTTTCCTCTCTCACTATTCATCACTTGTATCGATAGTGTTCTTTTTTGGGATCCCATCCTAATCCTGTTTTCTTTAGGATCAATGTCCTCCATCTTTTCCAATATTTTTAAGATTGTCCCACTTACTCTTCATTTGACCTTGTACTTTTTTCCCCTTAGGTCCTTAAACTTCTTAATTATAATTGTCCATCCATCCTTTTTGTTGTTTGCAGGACGATTACCATTGTCAATTTGTTCAACACACAACTTACAAAAGGTTTTTACATCTTCAAGGTTCCAAAATGCCTTTTTCCTTTGATGAACGTGCCATCTACTAATAAAGTAACATAAACAAATGTAATTTAAGTTTAAAGACAGTAGACTTAAACGTTCACATAAGACGATATTTTCAAGACATCTCTTAATTATATCCTAATAAAAATAATTGGAAAACTATTCAAAAGTATAAACAAAATCCTCAAAGCCATTTGGATAATAATTGACAGAAAATAAAGTTACTCAAAATTGTAGAATCTTAGACCAGTGGAAAGTAAATCATATAATAATCTCGAAAGTGGTCCAAACTTATCTTGTTAATAGAAATAGTGCATCGCATTTGAATAATAATGATCCTACAAATCATATTGCTTCTTATTAACACTCAAAAGAAAGGTAGACATTCGCCCAACTAAAAAGTACACTCTAAATCAGCCCACTAACTTCCAACACAAGTGTCGGTTAAAAAATCACCTAAGAGCACAAATCACGATAGTATACATAATCATAAGAGGACCATCCAAAACAAAAATATGATATTTCACCGGCCAAGAAAAAGGTCGCCTCAATCTAACAAACCTCTGTCAACCAAAAAATAGATGTTGAACACAAATCAAAGTGTTAAATGAAGTGTTAATTCAAGATCTAGTAATTTAAAAATGCTAACCAACTTATCACAACATATTGACCAAGTCAGCATTTTTAGTTTCTATCAAACTCCTCTTAAGCCCCAGCATGACTAAAAGCAGTTCTACACAAAGCAAATCAATTAAATTGAAGTGACAAGACAATATATCGCAATCACAATAGAAATGTAGAGGCCCAATTGGAAAGGAGAATGACTTAAAGAAGTGAGGAACAAAAAAATTAAAATTTAAGTAAAATGCTCATAGATTGTGCTTCTTCCTGAGGTGAGAGTGGCCGATTAGGACGATATGTATGGTTTTGCCGCTTTACCCACAACCAGAACCGTTGACATTGAATAAGAATGCCAAACTCTTTAGCAACTTCTTCCTGAGAAGAAACATAAATTTGATAATATGACAAAAAGAGGAGAACAAAAAGGTATTTTAAAAGTCGGGATGCCAGAATGCCATGCAGTTTGACATTAAAAGGATGTTGCATTTGAACATCCACATGTGGTTATCTAATAGTACTGAGAAGAAAGGTGAGTAAAAGTTATGATATCCATGACCACCTATTGTGGAATAAACATGAGACAGATTAGTCAGAGACTTAAAGCATATGAAAACCCAAATTTACAAGCCATCACCATAGCATAATGTAGATATTACAAGCACTGGAGAAACCTCAGTCAACCAGACTTGATGCCTACGAATTAACATGCATGAGTGTATTCAAGAAATGCAGAAAGAATAAAAAAACAAGCAGAAGGATTCCTCACATAATCATATTACATTGGGAGGAATTCCTCTCATTACAAGCAAAACCCAAAATCGGAGCAAGCAAAATCCAGAATTGCAAAACCCAGAATCAAAGCAAGCAAAATCCAGAATCGAGGAATCCCTCCATTTACAAGCAAAACCCAGAGTCAGAGCAAGCAAAACCAAAAATCGGAACTCCTTGCCAAAACACCCAAAATCGATTTTTACCTCAAAGCTTGCCGCGGTTGTTGTCGGCACAGTTGAGCGAGAAGCAGCAGAGCTTAGCGTAGGAAGAGGAGCCCTCGTGACGTGCGTCGGAAGAGGAGCAGCAATCGTCACGTCGGAAGAGAAGCTGAGGTTGTTACCAGTGCAATCAAGCGAGGAGTAGTAGAGCGTAGAGTTGGAAGAGAAGCCCTCGCGACATAACGTTAGAAGAGCAACGGTAGTTGTCGTGTAGGAGAGAGTGCAGTGTCGAAAGAGGAGCAGCAATTTGATGTCGTGAGGGAGAGAGAGGGAGAGAACATGGAGTTGTTGCAAAGGAACGTGTGTGAAGGCAAATATCTAGGGTTTCACTTTTTTAAAAAGGGTAAAAGTGGATTTTCAATGATATTTTAAGGGCATAATAGGTAAACGATAATTTTTCATTAGTTGATGCCTTCAACATTTCAAAAATGTTGACTTTCACTTGAAAACTCCTTGGGGATGAGTTCCCAAACACCCCAAATTTTCCCCAAGAGACTTTCTAAATGCCTAACCAAACGCATCTTTAGAGATATGATGGCACCTAGGGTGCGTTTGGTTCAGCATTCCCAAGGGACTTTCAGCCCGAAAGCCCTCGGGAAATCTTTGGCCGTTTGGCTCTCGGCTTTGAAGCCGCCTTTCAATTGAAAGGCGCGCTTCAAAATGCCGAAAGCCCAAGGCTACTAGGGACCAGCCTTGGGCTTTCAAAGATCCCCCAAATGCTTATTTTTCTTTCCAAAACTACCCTCACCGATTTTTCATATTTCCGTTTACCCCCGAATTTTATTTTTTTTAATTAAAAAATGGGGCAACCCTTCGGTCCGCCGGCGAAGGCTACGGCCGCCGGCGAGCCGATCTGGCGCCCGGCGGCCGTCGGCGGAGGTCGCCCGACCTCGGGCGACCCTCGGCGAGGGCCGCGCCGACGCGACCTGAGGCCGGCTGGAGGTCGCCCGAGGTCGGGCGACCCGGGGGCCGCGCGACCCGGGCGGCCGCCGCCAGGTCTCGCGCCGCAGCGGCCCTCGCCCGGGTGGATATGATGGCAGCCCGGTCCGGCGAAGGGTTTTAGGTCAATTTTTTTAAAAAATTATATATATATATATATACATATATTATACCCATTATACCCATCAAAGCAAATTTTTTTTACATGCACATTCAACTCAAAGTCCATTTGCAAAAAAATTTTACCAAACGCAATAGCACCTAGGTCACGCAATCTCATACATCCACTCTCATTTCATGCAAACCGAGTCATGCATCCACTCATTGAGTGTCCGATCGACAACATGCTAAAGTCGTGCAACCTTATACAAGATTATATGGATTGATGTTTTGATTTATTTTAGCCTTAATGGCTGTAAATGTAAACAATAGATTGGATATTCTAATATTCTCCAAAGGTTATCTGCCTTTTTATTGTCTACTCTTACAATTAAGTAGTTCATTAAAAAATTTAGGAGTTAGATTGTTATAAGAGTAAATTTTTCATTCTTGATATCATATAGAAAATTTTGACACATTGTATTCTCTAAAATTTTAAATGATTATAACTTTTCCATATAGCAATGTAACATCTATCAAAACTCCATTTTCATGGTAATCATAAGCTTGTGAGCTAAAAGTTCTAAAAATCCAGTCCAATCTTTAAAAAGGTATTGGGGTCACATATTTTGGTAAATCTAATCGAATGGATGTCCATAGTGGAAGGTTATGATATTTCCCTTGAGAAAACTCTAATTGAAGCGATTCTTGATATGTTGAAAAGCTCACAAACTAAAACTATATGATCTCATTGCCAATACATAAAAGTTGTAATTTTCTCGACTCTATCTTGATCAAATGGCTATGGTTAGAATAGTAAAAATATGTCAAGATGATCTAAATGAGCTTGGCCTCAAATTAATGTGCGATCCTTGAATATATGCTTATGATAATGCATTTCAGCAGTAGTAGACACCACGATCATTTATATCATATACAAAAGTAACACATGTAGGTTCATCTCCTCTAATATCATATACTAAAAATTTCTTCTCCATCAATAACGAATAAAAACAATAAAATTAGGCAAGTACAAATTGGCATATTAGATAACAATAAAATCATATTAAAAAAGCATATATTTTTCAAATCAATAGAATCGCATTGAATCAATCCATAATTATTGTTTGGATTACAAAAATGCAAATGAAACGAACTAAAGTTGATTCATTATTATCAATGACTCTTTTTAACCTCTCTCAATACATAGGAAACACCAACTCATAAGTAATTTAATAGACTAAATGTTAAGCATGGATTATATCTTAAACAATAATGATTAATAAGAAGTTTTATCATAAGTATTTACTTTGCAAAATCGCAATTTATTCTATGAGGAATGGAAGAGAGGATAACGAAAGAGAAAAGAAAGATAAGATAGTAAGTATCGAAATCAAAAGGGAGATGTGAACTGTATAAAAAGAAAATACAAATAAAAATCTGCAGTATTCTCATCAATACTGGAGATTGGACCTTGCTATTTTGGATGTCATATGGATTTATATCCATTGATATCTCAAGTCGATTGAGTTTCCTACTCGTATCATACCACTCATAAGCATCCTCATTCAAGGAAAATCTCCTATATTATTAGGCAACGACATTAGTAAAATCGCCAGGTAGCAAGTGTGTAAGTCATTTGTTTTTTCGTGAAAATAATGATCATTTTTTAGTTGAATAATTTTTCACAACCTATTTGATAGGGTAGGACATTTATAAAAAGAGGTCCCGAGATGCGAAATCTAAAGCCAACCACTGAATTTGAATTATACGAGACAAACTATTCAACCCAACCCAAAAAAGTAGCTGGTATCGACTGTACAATTCTAATTGTTTTTATCGACGAATTGAGTACGAGAAACGTAAACAGGCTAGAGAAAGAGACCTCATTTACTTTCGCGAAGGTACTCGGAACGGGCGAAGTGCAAATTTTAGAAAGGCTTCTGCAATAGGAGGCTGGCCTGAGCCCAATTCCAAAAGAAGAAGCCCATGGGCTTTTTCCTCCTCGCTCTTCAGGGCCCAACCATAGGTTGACCCGGCCCATTTGCACCGCCAGGTTAAACCCTCGAACGCCAACCCTTCCCGTCCCCCTTCGTCTTCCCCGTCTCTCTCTCTCCCCAACGATTCTGTATGTTCTCCGCCTTCCCTCGCACTGGCCGTCGCCATCGCCGTCGCCTTCTCTCCCTCTCCTACCTCCTTGTCTTCAGTTCTCTCCGCCGGTGACCTCCTCCCTCGCCGTTGAAGATGCTCGAGGCCTACAGGGCGAGCTCGGTCGACTGGAAGCCGACGCCGGTCGTCGCCCTAGCCACCAGCGCCGACGACTCCCAGGTCGCGGCGGCCCGCGAGGACGGCTCGCTCGAGATTTGGCTCGTCTCTCCCGGCTCCGTCGGGTGGCACCGTCAGCTCGTACGTCGAATCGCCTTCGCAACGCTTTGTTGCTCGTTCGGTGTGAAATAAGAATGAGAGGTTTATTTCTGACGGCGGCTCGGCCTTCTCTTTTCCTTCTTTTTTCAGACTATTCATGGAGATTCTAACTCAAGAGTGTCGTCCCTCGTGTGGTGTCGGACCGGTTCGAGAGGCTCGTCTAGCGGACGGCTGTTTTCGTCCAGCATCGATGGTTCGGTCTCTGAGTGGGATCTTTTTGACTTGAAGAAGAAGGTTTGAGCTGGGACTCGGGATGCTTAGTACTGTTGTAACTTCTTTTTGAGCTTTTCTTGTGCATATGCCAGGGTTGGAATTGAAAGGATGCTAGTTGATAACTACGTATCCTCGAGCTGCTGTCTTGGGTTGGCCTTGAAGTTGAATTCATCCCTAAGTACTTCCATTAAGCTTGTAAATAGAAACTCTGGTTGGGCAATTCAAGCACCAGTAGTATAGGTTTTGGTCCGGAAGAAATATCTTGACCTCGTACAAAAACTAGAGAATTCATTTGATGCTGTTTGAGTGATGGCAACTGGATAGAAACATGAATAACGTTACCTTTCTCAGCCTGCTTGGTCTAGTCCTAAAATCAATCCTTTTCACGAGCTTGCATATCCTTTCTTATTTTTGTCATGGAGCAATGTGCTTTTTATGAAGTTGCTTTCTTATGTTTCCAGTTTCAATTGTTGTGTGCTTGGCAAACACGTCGATTTCTAATGCTGTTTACTGGCTAATTTGTATCCACAATGCATTATTTGCCTACCCATCTGTTTGTTTTTTGTACTTGCAGACTGTTATAGATTCAATTGGAGTCGCAATATGGCAAATGGCTGTGTCTCCGTACAATGATAAGGAACCCAAGCCACAAAAGATGGAGAATGGGTATGTAGATGACAGACTGGATAATGACATAGATGATGACGACGGTGAAGTTGAGGATGATTCTGAATCTGTCGAGCTTCATGGTGCTTCATACATGGAAGATGTGTGCATAGCCCTAGGTTGTGATGATGGCTGTGTGCGGTTATACGCATTTTCTGATTTGGAAGATTTGGTATACAAGAAATCTCTGCCTAGGGTCAGCGGTGAGATTTCTTAACCTCGGAAACTGTTGTTCAAGCTTTTTTTATTTTTTTGGTCCATACTGATCTCCATTCTCTTCATTTCAGGGAGAATTTTAAGTGTCACATGGAGTACTACTGCAAATATGATCTATTCAGGAAGTAGTGATGGGTTAGTGTTCTTATTTCTTGTAAGCTTCAATTAGCAAGAATGATTTTTGGTCTGAATTCAGACAGTTCAATGCCTTCTCTTGTACTAGATATTGCTCATCTTGTGACTGTGGTGTACATAAAGGTACTCATATCAATCGGTTTCTGCAGATTCATAAGATGCTGGGATGCTCTTTCATCTCGCGAGATCTATAGGATTACAGTAGGCCTTGGAGGTTTGGGCAGTGGACCAGAACTTTGTGTGTGGTCATTGCTTGCACTGAGGTAACATAACATTTTAAACTGTTTAAATTGTGAGGCTTAATGTTTCAGCAGCTTCTATATCAATTGGGCCTGATGTATAATGGGTATATTTCTTGTGTCAGGTCAGGAACACTTGTTAGTGCTGATAGTACTGGCAGTGTTCAGTTCTGGGACAGTGAACATGGAACGCTTGTACAGGCACATTCTTATCATAAAGGTGATGTCAATGCTCTCGCAGTATCACCTAACCATAACAGAGTGTTTTCTGCAGGATCTGATGGTCAGGTATGGAATTTAATTTCTTCTGCAGTTTATATCCATAAAGTACAAAGATATCAATCGTAATAGATATGAACATTGTGTATGATTAATAGGACATGCTTGCTTTTCCATCATCTTTTTCATTTCTGAGAACTGCATCATCTTACATTATTGTGCCAATCAGGTTGCTTCTGTGGATGTTGGTTTCTCAGTTATGTCTTGCAATATAGCTAGAAACCTTCTCTCACAGTGTTCACCAGTCATGATGATTCAATGTTCCTCTGGAGCTACTGTAACTTTGGAAGCATTTTTATTTGTTTTAGTGGAGCTCCTGTAGCTTGGCTAATTTCTGCATCTAAGTTTGATGTGGCCTTTATACTTTGGATTCACTTGGCAAAGTTTCTTGCCAATCATGAGTGTACATAGGCCTTCAACATCAATATGATTGGAAAACTCCAAGTAGCTTTCGAACAGTATAATAAACAAATGATCGGAAGTATGAGAGAACTCCAGCGCCAATCAGCTATTGTTACTTGTGATTTTAAGTTGATTGATCTACTAGGACATCTTCACTGCTGTATCTTGTCTATGCTTTTCCTTACTGGACCTTATCAGTGGGGTGATAACTTTCTGAAGAATCTTCCATTCTGCAGGTTATCCTTTATAAGCTTTCCAATGAGACAGTGTATGGTGATGACAAGATTTCTCATAAAGAGATGAAGAAATGGGTCTACATTGGTTATGTGAGAGCTCATACGCATGATGTTCGGTCCTTGACAGTTGCAGTACCTGTAAGCCGGGAAGGTACGTGTATATCTACGGTATCTGACCTTTCTGAGTAATGAGTATTTCATAGTTCTCAAGATATACTATGCTAGTTTGCAGATTGCCTGCCAGATGAAAAAGTTAAAAGAGTTCGTCGTAGGAAGAAGCCTGTTGATTTTAGTTATGGTAAATGGGCTCATACGGGAGTTCCCATGCTCATCTCAGCTGGCGATGACACGAAGCTCTTCGCCTACTCTGTTCAGGAATTCACCAAGTTCTCTCCACATGATATCTGTCCAGCCCCTCAGAGTTTGCCCTTTCAACTAGTGCGCTCAGTATTCGACCAGACTCCTTTACTTCTTGTTCAGGCTCCTTACTGGTTAGATATTCTCTCTGTACGGACCAAGAGTGGTACCTTTCCAAGTAAGGCTTCTGGCCCTTCTGGGGGCTTGGCAGCTACTGGACTACTGGCTCGAGTGAAGAGCAAGGCTTCTCGAAAAATCATTTGCAGTGCTCTTTCTTCTTCAGGGGAGCTTTTTGCCTATTCAGACCATGTGAAGCCAAATCTTTTTGAACTGAAGAGGCGTGAGGATGGTAAAAATTCATGGACTGTAACTAAAAAGCAACTTCCTCAGAGATTACCGTTTGTTCACTCTATGGTGTTTAGTGCCGACTCTAATCGGTTAATTATGGCTGGACATGACCGAAAAATTTATGTAAGTTTCTTTTGCCTTTTTGTACCTTTTGGTAGCTGAGAGTTTATTGCCATTTCTGTTACTTAAGGAGAAAAAGCAATTATTTCTTGTTTTTTCTTGCTAGAACTTCCTCTAAACATAAGTGGTTCAGAGTTTAATAACAATGGCTGAAATTTGTCTTGATGGCTACCCCTAGTAGGTGCAGGCATTCGGCAGATTGCTCATTCTAAGTTGAGTTGTGAAGAAGTTGCTTCTTGATAATAACTCATATTTAGATTTTTCTGTGTGATTGTTTTTATGCAATGGTTTGGATTGACAGATGATCTGAGCTGGATTACTTTTCTCTTGAACATTGCTACTCCTTGTTATGTGAAATAGAACTAAGAGTATTATTCTTGAGGTCAATCGTCAGTGGTATACTTTTTGCTCTCTCTTTTTGTTTTTTTGGTTATTGATTTTGTTAATGAATGCCTCAGGAGCAAATGTTAAACACCCAATCTACTGTCTCTTGTGTATATGTAATCAATGCATTTCCTTATTAAGCATACTTATCTAGTGCCCCGGGGGAACTTATTAACAAGACAATTTTTTTTATAATTGTATTGTTATTTCTTCCCTGTTCTGGATTGCGTATATGGCTGTAAACTGTTGTAGGACTAGTTGTTTCTAGAACCCCCCTCCCCAAAAATAAATAAATTGCGGTCATTCCAACATGGAGGTGCTTGCTTTGTAGCTATCTCCATGTAAAAGACAAGTAGCTTGAATGGAAAATGAACAGATCTCTGGTTTTACAATTCTTATCATTTGACGTGTTCTGTGGCACTTTAGGTTGTGGATGTCAGAAGTTCAGAGTTGCTATATACCTTTACACCATCTCGTGAGGAGCCTTCTGACGAATTATCTCCTGATGAGCCACCAATAACAAAAATGTTTACCAGCTCTGATGGGCAGTGGCTAGCTGCTGTTAATTGTTTTGGAGATGTATATGTGTATAATCTTGAATTACAAAGGTGAGAATTTTCTTATGTTTACCTGATTCTTTCTGAAATTAGGCTCGAGATATCCATTGATCCAAATGTCTTTAGATGAGAATATAATGGTTAGGTGTGTCTACTATGTCCATGATCATTTGATAACTAAATTTGTCTCAGTTATCTTTTTATGTTATCCAGGCAATTTTGTGTCTTGATATGATTTCAAGTCTCATTGCTGCTGATTATCATGTGCCATGGAAGATGTTGCTTTTGGTATATGTTGTCCATAGCCAGTCTTATCTATATAGTCCTGCAAGTTTATAAAGATGCTGTCCAAGGTCTTATTTATATAAAATGTTGTCGCGGTTGTTTCTCATACCAAATGTAAATGCTGATGTTAAATCTGATTGGGAACAGGCAGCACTGGTTCATATCTAGACTGGATGGTGCCTCTGTTACTGCTGGTGGATTTCCTCCTTTGAATAGTAATGTGCTTGTATTCACCACATCCTCAAATCAGGTGTATGTACTTGATGTGGAGGCCAAACAACTAGGAGACTGGTCAATGCGAAACACATTCTCTCTGCCGAAAAGATTCCAGGAGTTTCCTGGGGAGGTCATGGGACTTTCTTTTCCACCGTCCTCATGTTCATCATCAGTCATTATATATAGTGCCAGGTATGCATCGAGTTTGTATTTTATTGTATCATATACTTGTGTTTGTAGGAATCTGGTAGTAAGGTCAACGACCTTTCCCATGAAAGGATCACAAGGATCAGACAGGGGTTGTTACTCATCACTTATGAACAGCATTTGAAAAAAAAAAAAGAATTTCACATATCTT
This sequence comes from Corymbia calophylla, assembly GCA_014182845.1. NCBI lineage: Eukaryota > Viridiplantae > Streptophyta > Magnoliopsida > Myrtales > Myrtaceae > Corymbia > Corymbia calophylla. Next base: position 19,652,803 of record CM024698.1, on the reverse strand, counting down.
GCATCACTCATGCTCTTGCTTCCTTTGCTTTGTGAACACAGATTCTCTAGCATAAGCCTCACTTAATAGTTCATTTGAGCAGTTTACCAATTCAGATTGACATTAAATGGTCGTGATTTACATTAATTATTTGCTTGCTGCATTCTATGACACCCCCCCACAAAAAACAAAGGAAAAGATGCCTGCCTCCTCCTATCTGTCTCTTTGATTAGAGGATTGCATAAGCTACTTGCATGGACATATTGGCAGACTTCTCAGAATGATGTGACTGGAGCTTCATAATAATGACAGAAATTGAAAAGCTGTATATCATTTGTTCCCACTTGCCCCAATAGTAACACCTGCTAAAGTTGAAGGTTCACAATGGCACATACTTTCTGAAGAAAAAAGAGAAAAAAAATCTCAGTTGAACTAGTAACGGAGTATTGTTATCTGCTTATCTACCTTTGCTGTAGCAGTTACTTGATGTAATACTAGGTTCTGGTTAAATTGCCAATTTCGGCCCAGGGAAAATTGCAGTTAAGCTAAAAATGTTTACTAAATTGTTGGCTTCTCTCCAGGGCAATGTGCATTATTGACTTTGGACTGCCTGTGGACCGGGAGGATGATACAGAGTTGATGAATGGTCGGGATTCGACATTGAGGAAGTTACATTATACGCCTGTAAATGGAAAACTGAAGCGTAGTTTACAAGCGTACGAATTAGATACGAAACAAAATAGTAGAAAGAATTTTGAATTTTTTGCTTTCAGAGATCCTCTTTTGTTTGTTGGGCATCTTTCGAAGAATTCCATCTTGGTGATAGACAAACCCTGGTTGGAAGTAGTTAAAACATTAGAAGCTGCACCTGTCCACAGACATATTTTCGGGTCATGACTGCTTTTGCCAAGATGGTTTTCATGCAGCCTAGGAAGGAGAATTTGGTCAACAGTCAGTCCCTTAGAGCAGGTCACTTTCTTGCCTGTGATCATGGGGGCCTCCAGCTTGTTCTTCATTGTATCCCTTAAGTCAATTCTTTTCTTTTTTCAACCTTAATGTTACAATTTTGTCTCTAAATTTTGATCTAATCCAAGTTTCATTGGTTGAGATGTATGCATTCATTGGTAGGCAAGGTTTCCATGAATTTATGTGTCTATTAATCTTTAAAGAACTGTGAAAAATCTTCTGTCTATATTTCGAAGATTAATGTTGACACTCTTTTGAGGATCCAAGCATGAATGGAATGAAAGAGTTTGGATAATGCAGTTGCAGTCCAACATCACTTGCTTTGCACACAAGTTGTACTCATGCTAGCGTGTTTGCTGGGTTGAATGAGGCAATTATTTATTAACGGTTTGCTTTATCTATAAGTTGGGTGGCCATGCTAAATTTCCTGAACACTTGCTTAATTTCAAGGGCTGTTATCTTCCCCTTCTCATGTTAGCTACATGGTCTTCTTTGTTTTTATGCTTTCCTCCCCTGTGCTTAAGTACCCTCTCGACTTGCCCATTGTTTCAGCAACCATTGACATTTGCACCTTCTTGAGCAGATGAGTCCTTTTCATGTCTTCAGATCTATTTCTTAATCATGGTTGTGTTCTGATGGAGGTGATGGCATGTTTGTAGTGGTTACTGTAAGGGAGGGATTTCAGGGGTTTGTTGATAAAGCTTTTGAGAAGAGATGCCAGAGGTATGTGGTGAGGGAGCACACAATGCCTCATGGAATAGATAGGCTATTTGCTTTGTTGTCCATCATGCATTTGAGATTAAACAGATGAACCCTTTTGCTATCGGGAAAGGAAAATGACAGCATTGAACACCTGTGCAGATTGGAGGAAGCCAGAGGTGTTGCAGTGGGCTCATGTTCATGGCGGATCATAAAAAGGTTAAGAGGTATCTACAGAAATCATGATAGCTTCTCTATCCGATTGAAGAATTTCTTATCCTTTGGAAACCAAACCCTCGTGGTAATCATCAATGGCCAATGGTAACTGTTATGCACATGAACTTGCTCGAGTATATTCATGTCTGAATCCTAGTACAGGGAGCTGTATGTAATGACTGGTCAGTTGGAGGTGGAGTCACTTGATAACAATCTCAAATTGAGGACATGCTATTGAGTGGGTTCCTCCTTTGGGTAGCTCATCAATAGCCATTGTTAGTAGTTCTGGCACCATCGTAGAAGCCTCTGCCGCTCACATGTTGAAGTCAGTGATGTTTTCATGGACGTCTATTTTGAGACATGCAGAGTGGAAGCTAGTTGTAGTAGGGGCGCTTTCCTTCCGTCATCTGCACATAGGACTCAAACCTTGTTGCAACCCTTGTCTAGACAACACTAAAGTTGGGAAAGGTTATACAGGGAAGAAAAAAACAGAAAAAGAAAAAAACAAAAGCATCCCCTGATGAGACATGGAGTGGAGTCTTTGTCCTTTTCCTAAAAGCCAAGGGTCTCCGTTTTTTTTTTTTTTTTTAGTTTTCTTTGGCGAGATATGCTTTGCGGATTGCTGATTCTGGTGATGGGAGCCATTTGAAATAAAAGATGGGGAACCCACCTGGACAAAAATTCAATTATTGTACCGGTAGATCATATATTTTAGATCGTATTCTCAGTTGGCTAGTGGGTAGTTATCAGGGGGAAGTGATAGGTTGCTGTTGTCTGCTTCTTTTCTGGCGGAAAACGAAACTTACCTTTTGGGTCCTTCCTCCGCTCAACGTTTGTCCTCTTATCTCACAAGGAGAGGGGGGCTTCTGCTCACCAAGAGATTTCCCGTGCCATGTCCAAGTTCAAGCTAGGCTGGCATCGGTTCAGACGAAGAAACGAAAGTGGTCAGCTTGATTCTGACTCTCTTTCTCTTTCTCTCCCTCCCTCTCTCTCCTACTGTCTTTTGTTGTTTGTGTGTGATTTGCTGGGCCTTCTCATTTATTCTCGTCTCTATTGTTTGCTAGTGTGGCTTTGAGAGAGAGAGAGAGAGAGAGAGAGAGAGAGAGAGAGAGAGAGAGGGTACTGTCTCGAGCTATTATGTTGAGGATACACTCTGTTCTGAAAGGGACTAAACCGGTCGTCCTTTTGACCCTTCTATCTATCTCCCCTGTTCTTCTTATTCCTATGTGTTGAGTCAATCACTTTGGTATAATTGTTTAACCCGTAAAGAAGTGATCTTGTTGAACATAGAAAATTTGCTAGCCAGCCGGAAAATATTAGATGGTGATTCTCCTGTCCAGGACGGCAGGAGATTCTTCTTTCTTCCAATTTTGGGCGTGTTAGCTTTCAGATTCATGGTATGACGTTAGAAATATGCCTGTTGTCATTAGATAACCACGAGCATTTCTTCTCTTCCTTCTTTTGGAAATGTAAGGATCTCCTCAAGAAAAGCCCTTTGTACACCGTTCCCTGTTCCTAAACTCCGGCTCGCTTTTGAAGGTTGACAAAACTTATCCTGGTTGCAAATGCGCCATCTTGTTCCTGGCGGGAAGTTTTGAACTGATAACTGGGGACAGCGATCGGGCATGCGCAACGCCTTCGCCAATTGGGATACAATATATAATTACAGGTCCGCAAATTTCCATTTTTGCATAATACGAAAAAACCACAGAAAAATTCCTAGATACAGTACTAGCGACTGCCCGATGAATGTCTTTTTGACACCTAGAAAGCAACCATACAAAGATATTTTATTTGCCCCAGGCGGTTTCCCCTGCACCGAAGGTCAAAGGTTGGAAAGAAAAAGAAAGTTCGGATAAAGAGAGAAAAGGAAGACACAATCTTCTCTCAGGTTGAGCGTCCTCTTTACATCGAGACAAGTACACCCTTGTATCACCAGAACTTCCGGCCTTTCAAACCTCCTGCAAAACAATTGGAGTAAAAAAAGTAGAAGAGGATCATCATCAGCAAGTGCCTCATAGATCCAGTCACGCGATGTATGCCGAACCATCTTACCCTTTTTCTCAGAAGCAGATTTCTCACCGTGGTATTTCTCCAACTCAGATTTACCCTGTAGAGATTGAATGGCAGAGTGCCTACGTTCAGAAGGTAAACCGAAAGCAAACGAAACTATGTGCTGCAGTCACTTAGAGCAGTCACTTAGAGAACACTAGTGTTTACTTACCTTCGCTTTGACTGCATCTTTGTCCACTGGAGAATATTTCTTCTGCAAAGCACCAAAGAACCAAAGCCACATCAGAAGACTTCAATTCTTCTACATTCGCTTCTACATGTGGGGGGGGGTGGTGTGTTTAAGCCAATATACCATGGAAAGAGACTTGCCTTGTTGAAGCTCATTGGAATGGAGGTTGCAGTGTCCTCATAGCACAAATGCTGCTGCTCCTCCTCTCTCCCATGCTCTTTCGCCTTCTCCTTCTTCTTGCTGCCCCCGTAACTGAGCTTTTGCGACCCGTGGCCAAACGAAAAGTGCTTGTTCTCGTTGTACGAGTCCTCCGCGACTTCATAGAACGGAGGCCTGGAGGACGCATCGGAGACCATGGACAAATTCTCCTCTCCTTCCTCCTCGGTTTCGCCTCTTCCCGACCTCATGTAAGTGTAGTTCTTGTGCTCTTCTCCCTGCCATTGCTCCAGCGCGAGTGTCCAGCCAGACTCACAGGCTCCACTGGATTGTGAGGCTGATGTGTTATTCATCGTCACGAATCCGGCTGTGATTCCACTACTCCACAGGGACCTTTTATAGGCACTGAGGAGCAATATTTTTCTTTTGCCAAAAAATTGAGAGAACGGAACTTCCAGGTGAGAATCTCCCTCTCCCTCTCCCTCTCTCTCTCTGTGCTCTTTTCTTCTGTATTGGAAAAGAGAGATGCAGAGGGCTGGGGGGAAAAAGAACAAGCGTATCACACTCAAATCCTAGAGTTGCTTTGTCCTTTGCTCTATCCTTTCCCATTATTAAATCATTTTCGTTTTTGTGTGCGAATCAACTAAATTGCCAGTTGGCTGCATGTAGCTTTCCCCCTGCGTGAAATGTATGCATATGTTGGATTGGACCGTGAAAATAAATAAATAAAGAAGGTCATTTGGAAGAGCACGAATTATGAAAGTGGTAAAAAGGAAGTCATCGCTGATTCAAGAAGCACCGGCATCCATCGGGGTCCACACCGGTGGTCACGATGTGACGCATTCAAGTCTAGCCGGCACCATTATTAATAGATATGATTGGCTCGGCATCGAAGACTTAGTTAATATTTCAATCCCAATATATGATCCATCTAAATCCTGCCGCCACAACTATCAATAAATATGGATGGTTCGACATGAAATACTTAGCCAATATTTCAAATTCAATACTTCATGACCATACCCGCTTTGGGCTTTTAAGATAATCACAAAATTAAAAATTTTATTTTAATAAATTGGCATAAGAACTCGAGACCATTTCATGATCTCACTCCTTGTGAAATTGGGATTGTACTAGCTCTATTTTTGCCAGCTATCAATTTATAGAATAAGATGGGAAGAGAGCTTTTTTTCTTTTTTGAGGTATGGGAGGGAGAGAGCAATGAGAATGTAGGATTAATGCAATTGGACTTTGTTTTCTTAGACTAATCCCATTTTTTTTCCTTTTCTTTTTCATTTTTTCATCATTTTGTTATGTTAATTTCTATTTTTATTGAGTTATTTTAAATTTTAGCACATTAGGTAAGTTCTAACATAACATGATTCCGCATAAAATCCAGTTAATTTGTATGTGATATCTATAATTTAGTTGACATTTTTTTATTATCACTTAGAATTCAAATATTGAAGTAAACTATACACCACGACCGGCAGTAATGCTTATTGTGTAGGCTTATTCTTTTGCTTTGTTATTTTAATTTATCACTTCAATATGTGATCCCCTTTATACATTACAAGCATAATCAAGCGTACATAAATATAAAAATTGAACAAGTGTCTCATTTTGTTTATAGTAGATATATTTTCTAATTCGGAGCCCCTAAGTTATGACTTGGTTAGTCATAAATCTCAATTTAAAGTATCAAGTATATGGTGTTAGCATAATTATATTTATGTCATAACTTAAAATATAAGAACGAATATGCTGATAAAAAAAAATGGTCATGCGTAGCAAAGCCTGTAAATGTTGTTGTCGAAAAGATATTAGTGCGTTCCATACTTTGACCCTTTTTCCATTACCTACTCCCACTTACTTTTATCCTTTCTCAAATTTTCAACGTTTTTATGTTTTTTTTCTTGGTCGCCCTTTCGGTTACTAATGCATCTTCTCCTCCTTTATGTCACTTTTGTTGTTATCAAATCCACTTTGCTTTATTTTCAAGCGATATTAATTTAATTCCCTGTCTTTCATCAAATGTTTGCGTGATCTTAGGTCACACATCTTGAAATGCGGTTACGAATTTTGATGTTAAAAATTTATTAGTGCCCAAATTTCTATTTAAGTTTCAAATAAATCAAGTTCAAACTATTGAGATGTAATAGAAATGGTTGCATGCCGGTATGTCTTATACATCATCATGATTTCACTATTTGCAAATGAGGCACATAATTTATGAATTACCTTTGTTCACTAATTGAGTCATCAAAACATTCATAGTTAATATGGGATATAATTTAAAATTTTATCCATATGGCTTTATTATGATAAAACATGGATGGTATCAGAATTAAGCATTTTAATAGGTCTCCCGATTCTAAATTACAATCTTGTCCTTACATATAAATAACTTGTTGGAGTTACGTTTTTCATTGTTCAACAAAGAGATCCTCAAATATCTTGACATGTGCATATGAAACTATCTAAACTTTACTTTGAAAATGTATTTAGATTAATAGAGGACGCCGCAAATGTCGAAAATTAAAATATTGATTAAGAAAGTTACCATATCATACTTTTAGTATAAAGAAAAGATTGAAAAAGTTATGATTGTTAAATTTTTTTGGTTCAACAGCAACGTGGGCATCAATATTCTATTGATTTATTTAAGCATGGTAGGCTTAATCTTTTACTTTAAATTAACACAGAAAAGAAAAAAATGAAAAATCTCGTCATTTTTATATTCTGCAAAGAAAATCGCATAAGCTTGTAATCATACATCCCCATCGAACAAGAAAATAAAATATCTTTTTCCAAGGTGCTCCATGTCCAGGAGACAACTGTTTAAATTATTTGTCATGTCTGATTTCTACATATCAAACTCCACGAACGGTGATATCATTCGAAATCCAATATTGAGTCAGGCAAAACTGACAAATCAAAGAGGACAATACTATGGACCAGATGCACTCGAGATTTTTGTCTATTTTTTGGGTGGGTGGCATTGTTTAGAGATTTAGAATCACCTCAAAACAACTTTTCTGTGGGACTTCTACAGTACGCCTGCTTTGCATGGATTTGGCATTGCAAGCTGTAAACGAGCCACGCTACCCGTTTATAACATACCATTATAGCACTTTCGCTTTTGCATGTACTCACCATCTTTTGTAGAGTCCTTACTCTTCTTTGGAAGTTCCACCATTGCTGGTTTAGTGGTTGGTAATAAGTGCCCACCCACCAAGAATGGCAAGAAAGATCATATGGGGTTGCTACAGAGATTGGATCAATTCGAAATAACTGGATGGAATCCCACCTAATCAAATCAATGAGATGATCTTTGGGACACTCACTCAATGGTTAGGGTTGTTATATTCATAAATGTCCCCTTTGTTAACTATGTGGAAACATTTCAATTATTGCACGTGGGATTCACTTATTGTATTTAGCTGCTAAGTTAATCCTCTGGAGACTCTTAAGCATCACATTAGTGGAAGTACCCTTTTTGCATGATTCACCAATTGAGGTTACCACTCCAATTATCTCCTTATCTGATCATTTAGATACTCCTTTTGAGGGTTTAACTCAATTAGAATAAACAAATTATTATTGATGTATCATATCAAGGTTCCTCCTTATTAAAAATTATATAGGGTTGCCACAAGATTGGATCGATTCCAAATAATTAGATGGAATCCCACCTAATGAAATCAATGAGATGGTCTTTGGGACATGAAACTTATGGTTCGAGTTGCTATATTTACAAATGCCCCCTTTAACCATGTAGAAACAAACATTGCATGTGGGATTCACTTATTCATGCAACTAGCTACTAAGTTAATCCTCAGGAGGCTCTTCAAGTGTCATATTAGTGGAAGTACCCCTTTTGAACAATTCACAAATAAAGGTCACCAATCCAAAGTTACCACCTTGTATGATCATTTAGATTCTCCTTTAGAGGGTTTGGCTCATGTGGAATGAACAAATTGTTATTGATGGTATCAAAGCATGGGCCCTCTTTGTTAAAGATCATATAGGGTTGCCACAAGATTGGATCAATTCCAAATAATTGGATGGAATCCCACCTAATAAAATCAATGAGATGATCTTTGGGTCACTCACTCAATGGTTCGGGTTGTTATATTCATGAATGCCGCCTTGTTAACTATGTGGAAACACTTGGGATTCACATATTCATGCATTTAGTAGCTAAAAGTTAATCTTTGTGAGGCTCTTAAGTGTCACATCAGTAGAAGTGCTTTTTTCGAATGATTCACAAATAAAGATTACCCTTTCAATTTTACCGCATTGTATGATCATTTAGATATTCCTTTTGAGGGTTTAGAACAATTTATTATAAATGGTATAAGAGCGAGGCCCTCGTAGTAGTAGGTGCATAATTTGAGTACAAAATAAACCTAAAACCCGATTCAAGGAGGGTGTGGAAGTGATCGCTGGCACAAGAGCATTAATGGAGTGCGGCTATGGAATCCGAAACCCAATCCAAAGAAGGTGGGAAGCAATCATCGCCGCGTGAGGGTCGAACGAGGTACAATTTTTGACGAAATTCTAAAATGTCGCGCCGGGGAGGGGGTGGTTTAAAAAACGAACCAAACCACACATCAAGTGATGCTACATCCCAAAACACATAGCGGACGGAGGAAAACCTCCTTGTGTAATCCTCGCAGAAAAGCCACCTCCTTGTTTTGTCAATTGGGTACATGGCCTACGCAGGTAGAAACATCACCATTCCAAAATTTGTGTTTTCCAACTCACTCCCTTTGTTTCTTTTATTTGGGGGTCTACTTCCTTTCATGGGGTAACATTAAATGAGGGGTTTTCCGTGATACCTTGTTCCCTCCAATCTGACCCGGGAATCATGAGAAATTATGTTTTTTGTTCTGGAGCGTCCAATCGCAATGACTTTTGCGAAATTCATAATTGGTTGGATTCATAATGTTTTTTTCTGTAAAATCCTAGTCACGAGCTTTTTTAACGTATTAAGAGTCAAATCAATCGGATTAAAACAAAGAGAGATTTCACGAGTTAAACTTTTCTCAAAAAACACATAAAAATAATTAAGACGAATAGGAAATAAGAAAGGCAGGCCAGGCCGTTCGAGATAAATTTTAAAACTTGACCGGATCTCTGAGAGAGATATAACTCAAAACGAAGTAGGATCGAGATGGCCATGTTGGTTATAGACTCCCGGTACTTCATTTCCAAATTTCCGACGACTGGTCGGAGTGCAGTTGCCTAAGTCGTCAAAAGACGGCCCAAGCCTGTGTTTAAGATCCCAAAATGTGCCGTTAGAAAACAGCACAAGGAGTACCAGTACTCAAAACTGTTCTGATTTTTATGAGTCGTTTCTGTTGCCATCACATTAACTTTCCTTCACAGAAATCATGAAAAAGCACAGAGAAGAAAAACATCAGTGGCTTAGGACTTAAGTTCTTAGCAGAAGCACAAGAGCGACGATGAACATCGACACTTATCACCTGCACCCAGCCAAACTGTCAGAACAGAACATCGAATGTAAAGCTAAATCTAGCTAATCCCGCCGAAATTGCTCAGAAGCCTGATCGATGATACGAAAAGGTTAACAAAACAAAGAGAAAGCTAAAGAAGAAGGCAAGCAATAGAGGATTATATTTACAAAAGTGAGCTGAGACGACTGAGTATATACAGGCAAGTTATGCCAGAATGATCCCAAACAGTACAGAGAATCGGCTCAATGAATCACATTCCACATTAAATCTGTTCCTACCAAGTGTCTTTATCCTTTCCTCCTGCAGCACTTCCAGCCAACCTGTACACAGCTGTTTTACTACTCATGATAAGCACAAGAAAAGTAAATATGCATATACACATTAATATGAAGTGTGCATGCGTGTGTGCAGAAACAGGTGAAACCAAATACAAGCCACACAGAAAACAATAGGCCCTACAGAAAACAATATCGAAGTATAAAATCTCGAGATTTTCCATCAATACAACACAATTGCCACAGAAATGCTATTGCCTCAATAAGCATCTTAACTGGCCAAGGAGAGAGATCAATTTAACCATCTACAACCACCTGTGATCATGAATCCTCGGCAATTCCCGGCATAACTGCTTGACAAACATGCACCAAGTTTTATAGACTAATATAAAGTGAGGCAATTTACTTGAGCGACCTGCTAATGAGTGAAAATGAAATAGGAGATGCGAAATAATTCCAGCTGACAAATATGAAATGATCCCAGCTGACAAATATTCTCGATCAACAATCATATTTGCGTGCCACACCATCATTGCATTACTGATGGTCTACATGATGCAAGAAGATTTTAATAGACTATCTTCATACCTTGACATCAACCAAATATCAGATGCGTCTGTAGACACTGATCTTCATCAAACAGCCTCAAGAGAATGATCAAAGACTACCATAATAGATGTTTTTATGCTAATAGGTATCTTTTCAACTTCAACCATTTTAACGGTGATCAACTTTGGTAGATCTACAATGCTTAGGTTCATATAAGAACATCACACTATTATGTCTTTTTCAAAAGCTTGATGAATTTAATGAAGCACAAAGTTCCAATCTTTGTGATATTCCAATCGTCCCTGCATGTTCTTGAAGCCTAAGGAGTGCCATAAAGAGGTAAGAAGGAATGACCAACCACCCCAAACCACCAATCAAGCAGAGGCCATCATGGTCCCACTTATCCACCAACTCTGGAGTATCTTCAACCAACAGTTTTCATGCTTAAAATGCTGTCTATACATCTTAATGCTGTGACAATAGAAAACCTCCAATCAAGATCTCCGTTTTCCCTATCCCGCATGTTCGATAAAGAAATGTTAAAATACATATTAATCATCTTACATGGACAGAGCATTTCAAGTTGGATGCTTTGATCCAAAAGTTGGATTTTTCCAAGTTCTCCAATATCAATTTCTTATGACACATGAACAAACTATCAAGCTGCATATCACTATAGTTGAAGCACCAAGAATTAAAACTTGCACTGTCCACAGAAACTCTGGTTATTAGATGCACCAGGGACTACTGGCCCAAATAAAAGAAAACTAAGATGCATTGGGGACCTAGAGGCCTTTATTAGACGATACCATAGATATTCACAACTTTGATGGGAATGGAAATAACATGGTTAAAAAGGAATTTTAATCTTGATAGCCGAATTGAAGTAGTCATCATCAGAATGGCCCTGACATCTGCTTAATCCAACAAGAAGCCGTCACACACTTGTGATCATCTGCCATACAATTTAATTATCGAGGATCCAATATTTCCCACACCAATTAATTCTCCAATTTCATATCAACCGTGCAACAAGAATAGTGAACTATGATTTTCCTTAGAAAGTAGACTGCATCATGGGTAGTTTAAGAGCTTAAATATTCTGTACAGGCAAAGAGAGTTAATCAGCCATGCTTAATGCTGCATATGGATTAAAAAAAAAACCCATGACTGTGCCAACAATTACTTTACCATCGATTAGGTAAGTCATGGATTCCAGCTAAGTTTTGGAAGCTGAAGCAGGTGCAAATGGGAAAGATAAAGCAAGAAATGACACAATATCAACTTCTTCATATTCACAGTAACCATTTCCACCAACCCAGTTACATGGATTGATGTAACAATACAACCTCCATCTATCCCAGATATTTCTATCCAACCCAAATAGTTCAGAAATCCAGACTAACTATCGTAGCTTAATGCACTGCTGTTGTGCATAGCAGCAAATAGAATAGGACGAGTTAAAAAGCAGCGAGATAGAAAAACACTGAAATCACAGGCAGAAATTCCAAGGAAGTTCAACAAATGTAATCTCACCGCAGACGAAAAACAAAGTCAGTGGCGTCAAAGAACCAGCTTAGGTCGAACTTTCACCGGCATGACCATCAGATATATCTTCTTTCCTAACCCAAACACTACTCTGCTTTTTCACTCCCATTTGTTTCTCCTTGCCTTCGATCCCCCTGTAACCCTTATGATCTCCACGATTGGACCTCCGGAAACCACCCCTTGTACTGTCACACTGCAATGACAAATTCCTCAATTCTCCCTTGATCTCCACCTTTGAATTGATGACCCATACTTGTTTATTGAAACCCTCAGCTTTTGCCCTCGCATGACTAGCATTCGCAGCAACATTCTCAACCTCCACTGGCACTTCGTTGCTCTCCAGCCTCGCATTCTTGCTCTCAGAACCAGCACGCTGAAACAGCTTCTTCGCCTCCTTTGCCGGAGCGTGCACTGCAACTTCCTCCAGCTTCGCCTCCACTCGCAGTTCCTTGCTCTCCGGCATCGCATTCGGACCCTCAGAACTGGCACGCTGAAACTTCTCCTTCTTCACCTCTGGCTTATTCACTTCACCTTCCTCCGGCTTCGCCCCCATTTCCTTTGCCCTAACTATGTAATTATTTGACCTTTCCTTTCCCTTTGACTTGCTGTTCTTATTCTTCTTCTTCTTCTTCTTCTTCTTCTTCTCCGACTCCTCGGTTTTCTTCACCTGCCAGGCACTCTCAGCAACGGCAGAAACCACGGCAACCAAGGCCGATTCCGCCTTGTCGTCAGCGCCAATACCCACATATTCACCACGGCTCAATTTCTCCGAGGGCTTTGGACCGTTCAAATCCATCGCCTCACGAACACCAGTTCCCTCCTCAACGCTCGTATGGCTTCGAACGGCCCAACATTTAGCAGGAGAAGGTCGAGAATCGGACTCGTTCCTCGGCCTCGCCTTCCCTCTCTCGCGCTCGGTATTGGTTTCGCCTCGCGGAAGCTCTTGTTCTGGCTGTTTTCGCTGGTCCTTCACCGAGGCCGATTCCGCTTTCTCGTCGGCGCCAAAACCCGCGCATTCACCAGGGCTCCATTTCCCCGAGGGCTTCGATACGTCCGAGTCGATCGCCCGACGACCATCACTTCCCTCCTTGGCGCTCGTATGGCGTCGAACGGGCCAACAATCAGCAGGAGAAGGTCGAGAATCGGACGGATTCTTCGGACTCGCTTTCACTCTCTCGCGCCCGGTATCGGGTTCGCCTCGTGGAAGCTCTTGTTCCTGCTGTTTCCGCCGGTCCTTCGCCGAGGCCGAGGCCGATTCCGCTTTCTCGTCGGCTCCAGAACCCGCGCATTCACCACGGCTCGATTTCTCCGAGGGTTTCGGACCGTTCGATTCGATCGCCTGGCGTCCACCACTTCCCTCCTTGATGCTCGCATTGTGTCGAACGGCCCAACGAATATCCAGACAAGGTCGAGAATCGCACTCGTTCCTCGGGCCCCCCTTCACTCTCTCGCCCTCGACATCGGCTTCGCGTCGCGGGCACTCCTGTTCCGGCTGTTTCCGCAGGTCCTTCGGCGCCGGAGGCGGGAGGGACGACGACGGTGGCACCGGTCGTTGCGGCGGCTTTGCCGGGGGCGATCGGTGCCGCGTCTCGAGCTGCTTCTGCCTTTGCTCCGGCTGCGGCTGCCGCTGCCGTCGTCGTCTGACCCATTGCTCCCGGAGGTCACGGATGGTCACGAAGTTGGGAGGGAAAAGAGGGTCGACCGTCTTCGGATCATCCATTGAAGCTCGGGGGAGAGAGGACAACCCCCGATTCTTCCTCAAGAAGAAAAACGTGAAATTGCAGAGGAGAGAGAGAGATACAGAGAGAGCGAGCGAGCCACTGAGTCGACCCGGGGAGCTCTGTACAGGTGGAGGTCGGACGTTGACGAAAGGAAGTCTCTATTTTTTTATAAAAAAAGGTGGAATTATTTTATTAATTCTTTTAGTATTTGAACGAACGAGCAGTGGGCGTATATATATGATAATTGGGGCGTTTTCGATTATCCCTTTTGGTAAGAAAAATCCACGGCTATTAATTAAATAAATCGAATTTTTTGGTACGGTAATAAATCGATTTTATTTATACCGTTAATATTAGCGATGGCCATATGCCTTTCATAAATGGTATTTTTACTAAATATAACTAATCAAATTCATTATAATTTCGATGCGTGATAAATGCTTTTTAATGAAGGTTGAAAACTTTAATACGGAGTATGTATATTAGAAGTGAAGTGAATGAAGTTAGCATGCAGTGTGAGATTTTGTGCATGACTATACAAACTATTGTAAAAGCTTTAGCTTCCTTAGCCGAAGCGTTGTGGTGGCGATTCGAACTTAAAATTTGACCCAGGCCTAAAAAGTGTTTTGTGAGATATTATAGGATTATTGTTAATTATTTTAAAATTTTATATTTTTTAATGAAAGCATCGATTTATTATTCTGTGGTACGATCCAAAATGGAAAACATAAAATTTGCAAGGAAAAAGTCATAAAAAAATCCAAACTATACTCACTATAATATATTCCATTTTAAGTTTTTTGTATGACATTAAAATTATGTCTATTATGACATATTTACCAAAAAAAATTTATTGTAACATAAAAAATCTCAAATTTGTGCATGTGTAGAACATTTACCACTTATCGAGGTTCTACTAGATAATTTTTTAATCAAAATAACGTCATTTTTATTTCATTTGAGCAATGTAAGCGTCATGTGAACAACTTTTGCCTTTCGATGTCAATGAATATGGATTTTTAACGGTTCTCATTTATAGAATTTCGACGGAAATTAAATGTGTTACATAAGTGCTAAATAAAATTAGGTAAATGCGTCACACTAAGTATAATTTTATGTTTTCTATTACTTTTATTTAATTTGCAAAAATAATTAAAAGAAAGGAAGATGGAGGAATAAAAGTATATTAAAAAAACCGACAACAAGGAAGGAAAATCACCTGCAATAGTTTTGTGATTTGTGAATAAGGAAACACGAACGAAATAAGAAAAAAAATAAAAGCCATCCGATAATTATTATGCATTTTTCTATGGTAGATGGGCCTTGTAAAATTGGTACGCCCGGAATTTCCTTAATTTGATTTTACTAATTAGTTTTCCAAATACGTGTCATTGTTATTAATTTGTCTAAACATGGGTACCGATATAGGGATTTGCACTAGGAGAGAGAAAATTTTCCAATTTGCTATAGTGTTTAAAAATAAATCGCCTGCAAAATTCTGGGTACTTATTAGATTTTCCCAAGTCATCATCAATTTGCATGGTTGGTTGTTTACCGTAAGACAAAGCAAAATAAATCTTCAAAATTCAAAATGCCTCAAATTTCAAAAAATTATAAAAACTTAACATGTAAATTGACCCGTCAATATTTTTATATCGTGAAATTTTCAAGTGATTCGAGTTCGGAAAAAAAAAAAAATCATTTCCGAGCAAGGTACTTGCCCACTAAGTTTGGTCCTTCGAGGAGAAAAAGAAAAAGTGCTTTAGGAAGACTTCCTCATGACCGGGTACAGTTTAGAGGCAAAACGACAACGTTCTATCTTTTCGAAATGGCTGTCCTTGTCATCATCTAACTAAATCGGGTACTTGGACGGCGGCCCACAAGGAGAAAAAAGATAAAAAAAGGAAAAGCAAAAGAATATATGATATTTGAAAATTTAGATCTAGTGAAATTTATGTTAGTTTTCCATTAAATCCTAGGAGGCCCCACGAATCCTCGTCCTAGACCGGTCGGGCCGAGATCCAAGGAAAAATGAAGCCCGGCCCGAGATTATCGGGCCTACGATGTTTGAACCTGGACCGAGTCCAAGCCCGATATCACAGTGCATTTTTCTAGTTGCGTGCTTTAAAGGAGTCGATCCTCGTGCTCAAATCATGTTTATGCGAACCATTAAATTTCGAGTCCAAAGATTCATTTTGGCAAACCGCCATGAACAACGCTCCAAGATTGTGAACATGCGAATGTATTCTCGCCGTATTTCAACAAATTAACTTTTCAATGTAAATAGTTAGGCGTAAAACTTTCAAATCCGTATTAGAATATAAGATCATGAGTTCGATTCCACTCACACACTCTTCTAACCTTCGTAGACTTTCCCTCTTTTAATGCAATATTTAGGCCTTCATCATCAAACTCGGCCTTCCTCGGCGAGGAGCATTGAGATGAAAAATATTATAAATTTTCGAGGTAAATAATCGAAAACTCAGTCTCAAGTAAAATTAATGGTGCCGGTGGAGGAGTCGGTAATGGTGGCTTGGAGAGGCGATAGCGGCCTTGGAGAGGTGGGAGTGGGTGCCAGTTCCAGAGTTCAATCCAAAACCCGTTCAATCGGTTGAACCGGGTCAAACCCAAATTTCGAACGGTCTCAATGTTCATCGAAACGAAGGACATCGGGAACCGGACCAGACGTTCAACCTGTATTGGATAGGCAAAGAGATGGTCCTCATCCGTGAAGGTTGGAGGCGGCGGTGGCGGATGGGGCGAAGGCTGGAGATGGAGGTAGTGACGCTGGAGGTGGCGGCGGATGGGGGGAGGGCCGGAAAATGGAAGTAGCGATGCTGGCAGCGAGGACGGAGGCACACAAATCATTCGTGCACTACGAGGAGAAAAATCTCTTTATTTGTGGGGATTGGCTGTCCCTCAAATCTGTTTTGATTCGCTGTATTTTGCCCTAATATTATATAGAGATCACGTAGCTAAATATCTATCTCGAAACACATCAAAACTCAACGTGCTCAATGTCCTTGGTCGGTCACAACCGACTTTATCTGGCTACCTCCACGTCCTTGATTCACAAATTCCCAAATTCACAAATTCCCAAAACAAGATTCACCTTTGAACTTGAATACATTCTCATGAACTCTGAACTCAATTTAAATTAATTTAAATACATTCCCATGAACTCTGAACTCAAATTAAATTAAATTTAAATTTATCTGGTTACTTCCATGTACTTGATTCACAAATTCCCAAAGCAAGATTCACCTTTGAACTCGAATACATTCCCATGAACTCTAAACTCAAATTAAGATAAATAAACTCAAATTAAATTAAATTTAAATTTATTTGGCTACCTCCACACCCTTGATTCACAAATTCCCAAAACAATATTCACCTTTCACTTTTAACTCGTTTTTAAGTCTAACTCGTTTTTAAGTCGAATACATTCCCATGAACTCTGAACTCAAATTAAATTAAATTAAACTCTGAACTCAAATTAAATTAAATTAAAGTCGAATACATTCCCATGAACTCTGAACTCAAATTAAATCAAATTAAATTAAATTTATATGTGAGCGATATCTATAACTTATGACTCATCATTAAATAAATATTATAAATATAAAAAAATTCTAAGTAAACCTTGTTTTGTCAGCTAAGTAACCCATGTTAACACACGGATTACGCATCCCACTAAGGTTTTGCCGGTGGAGATCTCCTTCCGATGGTTTTAAGTCAGGTCTTTTGGTTTAAGCACTTCATAGGGGGCATCAAACATTCCTGTACATACATAGGAAAGGATATCTTGGACTACACGTTGGGCTCCATTGACTGCACAAGTGTCGCGACTCCTCCAATGCGTCGAGACCCACGTTTCGCGTACACGTCGAAGAAGGAAGAGGGCTCGTCCAGAACTCGGGGGCGCAACAGGGCCCCAATCAGATCGGATCTGCAACGCCCTTTCGTCTTTCGACTTCAAGATCAGGCGTTCTTCGAGCCAAAAACCGACCGTCTGAC
This sequence comes from Corymbia calophylla, assembly GCA_014182845.1. Taxonomy (NCBI): domain Eukaryota; kingdom Viridiplantae; phylum Streptophyta; class Magnoliopsida; order Myrtales; family Myrtaceae; genus Corymbia; species Corymbia calophylla. Next base: position 19,634,952 of record CM024698.1, on the reverse strand, counting down.
CATCTCACCGCACCGCCTGCTGCTCACCAACGCTCTACACACGAGCGCCAACGTGTCCGAAAAGCGCATTCGCACATTCAATCTGATCACGAGAAAGTATCCAAAGGCCACATAACTCATGAAAACTTCTGACATGCTTTATATTTACATAGAAGAAGAAGGAGCGCATGAGAAACCCTACAATCATCTTTAGTACTTGCGACTTAAAAGAGGCTATATGCACGGATACGAATCGACGCTTTCGAACTGGTAAAAGAGAAAGAAGAAGAAGAAGAAAGAAGGTCGACGGAGATTTTGTTCAGACGGCGCTGGTGCTGGACTCGGACGACGGCCGGGCGGCGTTGGTGTGGAACCTCCAGGTGAAGAGGTAGTCCTTGGCCTCGCAGCGCAGCCTGATGGCGTCGCAGAAGGCCTTGACGGAGCTCTTCTTGCCTCCGCTCCCCACCCACTCGATCCTCGCCCAGCACGAGAACCCGTCCGCCCACACCGGCACCCTCGCCTCCTCGTCGCACATCCGGATCGCCACCTCCCCTCCGATCCGTCTGCCCCCCGCGCTGCCCGGGCTCGCCATCGACTCGAGCCACGGGCACTCCGGCTGCCCAACCATCTCCTTGTACGCCGAGTTCACCACCCTCACCCGGTTGTTCGAGTCCGATATCACCGCCGGCAGCGCCTCCGACTCCACCTCCTGCTCCACTTCCTCCGGCTTCTGCCTCGCCCGCAGCGCCGGCGAGTCTGGCCTCCGGTCCTCGCTTATGCACCCGACGCTTATCCTCGACCCGACTGGCCTCACCGGCCGTGGAGATATCACGTTGCCGCCGGACGCGGGCCCCTGGAGCTGCAGGAGCAGGTCCTTCTCCTCCGGGATCGTTTCCACGGCCGAGTTGACGTTCAAGTCCATGGCTGCGGCCTCCTCGCCCCGCGCCGCGTTCATGCAGTTGAGCTCCGGCGAGCACGGCAGGAGCGGGAGCGTGACGAGGCTCCTCGGGCTGCTCGCTGCTGTGGCCGCAGCCGAGGCCGCCGCCGCCAGTGCCACCGAGGGGCTCTCCATTAGGCCAGCAAGAGGAATTTGGGGGAGGCCGTGAGTGAAGACCTGCAGAGACATGCTCGTCGTCTGCGGCAGAGCGCAGGGGGAGGGCATGCCCGCGAGCGCCGCCCCCGCCGTGGTCTTCGGCCTCTTGATGGCGGGCGGCGAGATGGCGGTCCTCCCGCGCTTCCGGGTGCGAGTGGGCCTCGCCTGGAGCTGAGGCCAGAGGTTCCTGAGGTACGGAGATTGCCGGATCTTCGGGGTCATGGACGTGGGGCTCTCGGCGGCCGAGCTCGCCGAGGGGAGCGTCTCGGGCTTGGGGGCAATGGGACGGTACCGGGACATGATCTCGGCCGTCTTCGCCGTGGAGGCCGGCGCCGTCGAGTAAGGACTCAACGTCTTGATCATTTTTTTTCTTGGTGGGTGGCGATGATTTTCTCGGGAAAATTTGCAGGGTGCCGAGTGCAAGTTTGAAGAGCGATGAGAAAGAGAGAAAAGGAGAGAGGTGGGGTTATAAAGAGAGAGGAGAGGAGAGAGAAGAGAGAGAAAAGTGAGGATAGGGGAAGGGGGGCCAATGGGAGGAGGGCAACATGAGGGGAGGAGAGAGGAGGAGGCGACACGTGGAGGCGTACGAGGGTACGTGTTCGAGGGACTTGGGAGTTCTGGGGACATGTGGGATTTTCGAAGGTGGGTGAGTGGGTGTGGTGGGTCCAATGCATGCCTCCACACACCTATCCAATCCCCATACTTGGATTTTTCCTTTTCTTTTTCTTTTTTATTTTATTTTATTTTTTCATGATCACCATATCGCAGGGGAGACGGAAAACTTTTTCCCAAAAACAAAAATCGCGGAGTAGAGGGAGATCATATGTAAGGCCGAAACTCTAATGTCAAGCCACTCGGAATATATTAAAAATTAAATTTTTGCCACAATAATTGCGACAAAAAAATGTATGGAATAGCTTCAAAAGATTTTAGGAATCCATTTCACCCAAATTATAAAATGGGTGCGGCTTAAAAATGTGTATTACCAAATATATAATTTAGAATGTTGGTATGTTTACGGCATATATCTTTTAAAAACCATCAACTTTAAGTCAAATCCAAATTAAACTCAAACTTGTTTTTATCTCAAGCAGTCCAAGATTTTTGCTATCTCATGAAAAAAGCACGAATTTTAAGTTAGTGCTCCCATCAAGTTTTTGTCTAATCATTAATGACTTGACATGTCATTTCATGTATATCCAACGAAAATTTGATGGGGTCAAATTTAGGTACCAAACTAAAGTTAGATAATTTTTCACAAGACAAAATAAAAGTCAAATTAAATGCGATTCTTTTAAAGAGAAAAAAAATTTGAGAATCATAATTCTAATTCAAGTTAAAGACGGTCCTTTTTTTTTTGGGGTTTTTCCTTTTTCTTTTTATGCGTAAATAATATGTAAATATCAGGTGAAGCTACTCCTGAGCAGCCAATGGCGTGCCGCGGTAGGAACGCGTGTGGGACTGGAGTACATGCGTGGGAACACCTATCCTCCCCCATTGGTTCGGCCGTTTGGCCCTGGCTCGTGGGGCCCATCGACATCGGACCCGAAAACCAAGCCCTCCTCCCGGGTCGGTTACCCCGCTACGTGGCGCCCCCATATCTTGCATGACAATGCTCCCAAAGCAGTATGAGTTCTGACACGATTGGTTGGTTCCTCCGAAGCGCTACTCGCTCCACGCATGGCCACATTTCAAATCTTCAATCATGTATGAATTTCATGAAATATCTCGAATTAATATATTTATAATAAATTTATCGTAAATTCAATTAATATACTTATCATTAATTACCAAGTTATTATCATATATTTTCAGTTTAACAATTTCACGATAAAATTTGATAACTTGTGAAACAAAAATAATTGTATAGGATTTTGGACCAAGCCTGCATGTGTGCTGAGTTTGGAATTTTTTGTTATTCCAAAGTGAAATTGAAGTGAAATTATGGTTCAAAAATTAAATTAGGTGAATTTATATAAAATTATATCGGTTTGGAATTTTATTAATTTTTTTTTATAAGTGTCTAATTAATTGATTAAAATGTCTCACTTTATGAGAGCGAGGCCCTTTGTTATATATATAATATATAGAGCCGTTGGGAAGCGTTTTTCAAGGGCAGTGGTCATTTTCGGTTTCCATGACAGGCATGCAAAATGCCACCCGCTGCCCGGAGAAGAATGCCCCCACCGTTCGGCGCACGTGTCACGTTGTTAACGTGTTCGATCGGCGACAGGGTAGGCAGCACGCACGAGGGAGGGTATCCCCCCGCCCCGCCCCCTCTTTTCTTCGTTTCGTTTGGCGTGCCGCCTTCGGGATGAACGATCAGCGCTCTATCTCCAAGTGCCACGTGGAAGTTTGGACCTGATCATGAATTTTGCGATTGACAGACGCATCAGCTCAAGTTAGAACGTGGAGCTAGAAAACATGATCCGTCTAATTGAGTCCAACCTAAGCCCGATTGGCCTGCGTAAGAGCAGTAATGACTCGTCGGTTACATCATTTTAACATTATATTTGCACATTCCCTTAAGATTAGTTCTTGAAATCACTGGTTACTCGATGTATATAAGATAAGGAGATCGTGCTTGGTAGAGATCAATTAGATGGTCATAGAACTTAAGGGTATCCAAAAAATTCATCCAACCCAATTCGAACATGACCTGAACATGAAATAAGTACATGTTTCGAGTCTTAATATTGTTCATGTAACAATTATAAACACAAACATAATACATATTTTTGGTCAAGTTAGGGTCGGAATATTGTTCCATCCAAACACATTAAAGGCTTCAACCCAAACACACCCATCCAAGTATATTAAAGGCTATCTCCTCTACAACTCCTTCTACTCACAACTCATCTAGTACGTCTCGTTTCATGGATTTGTTGTCGTCCCCCCTCAGGTCGGCCTCCATCAATCTCTCTCTCTCTCTCCCCATCTTCCATATGATTTGCTTCTTTTTCACGGCCGACGCAGAACTTTAAAGAATGGAATATTATCTGTCTGTGGAGATGTTCACGGACGGGTTGGACGAGACCTCGCGGCATCACATAAGAGCATTTCGAATTCCTTTTGTCATATTTTTTAATAAAAAACCTGAAACCCGACCCGATCCATTTTTTTGCTTCATGTTTTATGCATTTCGAGTCGGGTCAGATGACATGACCCTTATTGTTCGGGTAACATCAAGACCCGACCCGACCCGTTGACACCCCTAATAGAACCTAAGACACCTCGTCGGTATAGAAGAAAAATCTAGTGTTTCATCTAGAAACGCGTTGTTTTGTTCAGGATTTGTAATGGCTATTGAATAAAAGGAACCAATAATATTTTGGAGTTATTTCCACCCTTGCTTTGTATGGGAAATAAGTAAAATTTTTAAGCAATATAATTCATTATTGAATTGGGTATTAATGGCATGACAACATTTTTGTCACTTGAAATAAAAAAGCATGGTTCTATTTAAAATGGGGTGAAAATAACCCTTCCTTAGATAATTGGCATGGCTGTTGCGTAGTCTGTGACATGATTCATGCTACAATTTGCATGGAAATCGGAGAAAAGAAAAACTTATGTAATGGAGGGGGGAAAATAGTTAAGCTGACCTATAAAAATAGTTTCGTTGCTCCTAGAGCCTCAATATTGACTTGATTTATTTCGTAGAAAATGAATAATTTAAAAAATATTTTATTAATGTGAGTAGATTGGGCTTGCTCTCGTTAAAGAGATTGGGTCTTAGGCTCAGTACATCGCAATTCACACTATTGCTGGGCCAAAATCAATTAGGAGGCCCGACTCGATGTGGCTAAGAAAAGAGACTAGGCTTCGGTCCCGCTTGTGAGCTAGAACGATTTCCCACCGGATTTATCATTTACGGCCCCACACCCAAAAAGGAAAGACATAAAAAAAAAAAAAAAAATACATGTCCTCGGTATCTGATTTACTTACTAATAAGGTCTATGAATTTTGACTTGACGAGTAATGTCGTGTATGAGCTCTTGATTTGTGTGATGTGCACCGTTGTCCTTCGACTTTTATCTTAGTTTAATGTAGTCCGAATTTTTGGTGTATGCTTAATTTAGTCATTGGACTATATGGAAATGTTTAATATCGCTCCTAGGCTTGACTCAATGAAAGGATATCATTGATATAGTCTGAAAACTAGATTGAGCATTGAATAGATTAAAGTTTTCAGGGACATCATCGCACATTGTATTAAGTTTAAGAATCACATTTAACAAATTAAACCAAAGTTCAAGAATCATTTATGTCATTAACTCTACTTATAATGAGAAATTTATGAATATTTCGAAAAAGACACAATCTTTTGTGTTCAATAAACTTTTACAATTATATTTCTTATGGGCTTGAAAAAAGCACAATGTTTTACTAATAATATAATTTTAACGTCCGTCAACCTTTCCATAAAAAGTGGTCGGGGGTTGGCTGTGATTGCCACCCTCTGACAACCCCTAGAACGTGGTCATTGGGGATGATCGCTTGACAGTCGTAGAGTCGCTCTCAATTCAGCTGAGCAATGGAAATTAATTTGATTTAAAGCTTCGTTTGTTTGTTTGAAAATGAATAATTTAAAAATATTTTTAAAAAATAATTATTTATATCATTTAAAGTAATTATTCAATAAATATTTTTTTTATTGATAATAATTTGATTCTTAATGATATGGTGGCAAAAAGATGAGAATCCAATCAAACTTCTGTTGAATTTTCGGACTTGGCGATCGCATAAGTTATGACTTTGTAGAAAACCCTTTCAAAGATCAAACCTATATAAATTCCGGGTCAATTCCATAAAAACCCTCAACTATAGCTTTAGTCCCAAAAATACCCCAAACTTTTTTTTTATCTTGAAAAAACCCTCAACTTTTACTTTAGTCCCAAATCTACCCTCCGTCAAAAATCACCGTTAACTCCTCCTATTTTTTTTTTTGAACGGAGGAAGCTCTGCGCCGGAGTCGCGAGGGTCGCCCGCGGCCCTCGCGGGCGTCGGGCGAGGGCGGCCCAGTCCTGGGCGACCCTCGCCGGCGTCGGGCGAGGGCCGCGCAGGCCTGGGCGACCCTCGCCGGCATCGGGCGAGGGCCGCCCAGGCCAGATCCGGCTCGGGCGGCCCTCGTCCGATCTGGCCTGGGCGGCCCTCGTCCGATCTGGCCTGAGCGGCCCTCGCCGGCGTCCTCGCCGGATCTGGCGAGGGCGACCTTCGCCCGAGTCGGGCGAGGCGCCCTCGCCGGCGTCGGGCGAGGGCCGCCCGAGCCGGATCGGGCGAGGGCGACCCTCGCCGGCGTCCGGCGAGGGCCGCCCGAGCCGGATCTCGCTGGGCGGGCCTCGCCCGACGCCGCGAGGGTCGCCCGGGCTCGGGCCTCCCTCGCCCGACGCCCGCGAGGGCCGCCCGGCGACCCTCGCGACTCCGCGCCGGCGAGGCCATCCTCGCCGGCGCCGGCTTCCTCCATTCAAAAAAAAAAAAAAAAAAGGAGGAGTTAACGGTGATTTTTGACGGAGGGTAGATTTGGGACTAAAGTAAAAGTTGAGGGTTTTTTTCGAGACAAAAAAAAGTTTGGGGTATTTTTGGGACTAAAGCTATAGTTGAGGGTTTTTTATGGAATTGACCCTATAAATTCCAAAGCTACGAGTCATGAATGAAATTAGGCCTTGGGCTCGATCTTTGGCAGGCGTTCACTGCTCATAGCAGACCAACAGAAGAGAACTCTGCAAGTTTGTGCAAACCTCCAGCTTCACCATCTCTCCCAGAGATATTGGAATGTCTAATCCTTCCATTACTTTAAGACAACAGTTTTCTTCACCAGTTGAAGTTTTTTGAAAGAGGAAGAATGTTGGCGATGTTAACTTAATGTAATGAAACATGGGATTGATATAAATCTGTTGCTCGATGGATTTTGCAAAGAATCACCTAAAGTTGAACAAGATTTAGTTATATGCTTGAAACAGCACATCATGAGTTTTTGTTCATCTGTCAGCACACAGACTAGCATGAATATTTGGCGTGTCTTTTTGGACCAGCTGAAGCAAAGGGAGATTAGTCCTGAGATGTTATATAAACCTTGAACTAAATCATGTTAATAGTAGTCAAGAATTTTCACTTCGAATCCACAACCATAGTAAATCAAGATTCGCCAAGGACACTGATGAAAGTGTATTGAATGAATGAAAAATCGGGATGATGCAAGACACACCAGCTAGAACAAGACTGAAAAGGAAAGCAAGCTCAGAGGTTTCACAAGTTAAGAAGCAAGCACGACTTATTCTACGCTTACAACCAACCCGAGGAATCATCCACAATCGCAAAACAGAAGCCAAATCGAACCGATCAAGGCTCACACAGCTCAAATTTAGTAGATAGACATATATTCTCTTGTAGCATAATAGGTTTTTGGACTGGCCTGAAATCTGATGGCCACGAAGTGTAGTGATAGCTCATGGAACAAGGTAGTGCAAGATCAAAGCGTTTTATGATTCAGAAGCCACTGTTTCCTTCTCATGATCGCCCTCGAGTTGGCTGAGATTGCCCTTCTCCTTGATGAGCTGAGTGTGGTGGTGCCTGCAGTACAGTTTCCCCTCGTGTGCGACATAGTTGGATGGGCTGATCACACAGCCCCCATGGGTGCATTTGAAGCAGCTCTTGTGGTACGGAGTCCCATTAACCGTCACCTGTATGCACATTGACGAAAATGGTCGTACAAAAGTTGCAATTTTGGGGTCATCAAACTAGTCCAATTAGAAGTTTTGCCACCTCAAATGAAGCAGCCTTTGGATTAAGTCATGTTCTTGCATCACAAGTTCTATAAATACACCGGGAAATCCTTACCTTTTCGGTCGGGTAGACTGTGCCCTTACAACCTACACATTTGTCTCTTGTCCCCCCGAACATACTGAGACTTTGGTTGCTGCAGGTCTCTGTTCAAAGAAGATTTATTCAGGAGAACAATGACTGATTTAGTGTGACTGTCAAAACTTTAAGGCAAGACCGCAGTTGCGGTGAAATTACCTCTCCATTGATGGGTTTCTCTGGCTTCGCAATCTTTGGGGTTCCTACAGGGGGCATTTTGTGATGAAGGAAGGATAAGTGTGATCCTATTTACAAGAGCAGAACCAAAATAGTGCATGATTTTGTGTGCTTCAATTTTTACCTTCAAAGCTTTTTTCAAGGCTGCCGGTTCTCTTGAAGAGCTGATCGAAATGTGGCCGGCAGTACAAGACTCCTTCGAATGAATTGTAGTTCCCAAGCTGCAAATGAAATGTGCTTTAGCTAGTTTTCTAAAGTCTGTATCTAATCCTCTGTTTCCAGAAAAAGTCCCCTCTTATAATGATCATGATGTCTGGCAATAAATCATGCGTGACCTTGGCTGCTTAGCGGGTCATGACAAATCATCATAACTCACATGCACGGATGATCAGTTAAAAAAGCTTATTATGTGAGTTCGATCTAATGTTAGTGGGGCTGATCTTGTGGTTCTCAGCAAAGTTGCTGGCTAATTTGACTCGCTCCCATATGTTTCTGCAAACTAAAGAGAGCCCCCAAGCGAATTTCATTCAGGATGTCATCCTGTACTAATGACTCCATGAAGAAGAACGCAAATTAAAGTTAAATGGAGCAATGGAATAAGCATCTATTGCCTCCACTATCATATTGAAGTATCAATTCAAGAGCTGAGTGGACTAGTCTGTGTTGTGATCTACAGAAATGCAACTCTTGGAGCTCTAAAATGGGGAACATATCAAACTTACATCCGATCAGTTGTTAATTAATGAGAAATCCTTGAGATCTAACATCTTAACAACGAACTGATGCTGGTGGCGGTAACCAACATACCTTGAGAGTCCCTTTGCAATGGTGGCATCTGAAGCAGGCCTTGTGGTAGATTCTGTTGTCAGCTGTGAGCTTGTCCACCAGATAGACTGTCTTCTCACAGGCCATGCACTTCTGGGTTGTTCCTGCAAATGCCATTCTCTCTCTCTCTCTCTCTCTCTCTCTCTCTCTCTCTCTCTCTCACACACAGAGTATGTCTGTAAGTGTAAGGAGAAGGTGGGAGGAGAATGGAGGATAAGAAAGGGAAGCCAAAAAACTAGTGTTGGTTGGAAAGCTGATGATTAAAGTGGTGGCATTGGACAATCATTTTGGGTGAAGGGTCTAACTAAACCTTTTGTGACATGTTTTACCTTTTCCCCCCTTCTTCTAAGTTTGTTAATGACAGAACACAAGATAGGCAACATGAAGTTTAAGTTGAGTAAGAATTAGAGAAAACCAATTTGGCAGAGTCTACCCATCGTGCCTTTTTAGTCATATGTTTTAACTAATATTGCTATTGGCGAGAAATTTCTAGAAACCCAAAGTTGAACTTCCCATAAACTCGTTAGTAAATTTCATCATGGATTACTCTAATTAAACTGAAGTAGCCTTGTTACAATGATCAACTTTTCTGAAGGGCACTATGCTTTTAGCTGCAAGCCAGGAAAAATATCTGGCAGATGTGACCCTAGCAAAGGGGCCATGGCATAGAAACTTAGCTGTACTGCGCACGGAAAGGAGAGGACCAGAGGGGAAAATATAATTGAAGTCACTGAACCAAGCTGGAGTTTGCATCGTCCAACTGTTTGTTGTAAGGACTTCATGTGAGTTGGCCCAATGATTGTCCATCAAATGCTTCCCCATCATGTTGCTTTGCATACACGTTCTTCAACTCTACTTTCCTCTCTCTTACATCACATTACTTTTCTTCTCTCTTTTTGGCTGAGGGCTCCAATCCCATCGAATGATCCCTGTCTTGAGAAAAAATTTCCCATCGGAAAATAGTTTCTTTTATTCTTTGGCTTTCGATTGTTTAGAAAAATAAGTTAACAGCAAGCTTTTTCACAGCCAATAAAAAGCATATGTTTAAATTCAAGAAAATAATCCCTTCTTTTTAAAAATCTGAAATCTTTTTTTGAAATATGATTAAACCTTGACGCATGGGCATGAGACCCCGACGCCTATACCTAGGTTGTCAGTGGTTAGGCTCGGGTCCACAAAGGCTTGGTCCGAGACTTCCGTGCCTATGCTCTACCGTTCATGGGTACCTAGCTTCTACACTCAAAGCAATACCATAAAGGTTGGGCCCAATTCCTTGATGGTCAGGCTTGGATCCATAGAGGCTAGGCTCAAATTTCTTGAGGCCTTGCTTGGGATTTCGATGCCCGTCCCCAAGTTCTCGACGGTCATGTCTAGATGCTCAATTCTCGACTCCCAGTCTTAGGTCCCTTGGTGTTGGTACTTGAGTTCCCAATGCTCGAGCTTGGGGACCTTGGTGGCCAAGTTGGACTCCTTTAAGGCGAGAGCCTATTCTTGATTCTCAAGCTAAAGTTCTCAAGAACCGGGTCTAGGACCTGGTGACCGATTTGAGTACCTTAAGGTCGGGCCTGGGACTTAAGCACCTCAGTTGGGAGTACCCCAAGGTTGGATCCAAGATCAAAGCACGCAAGTTCGAGTTCCATAATATAAAAAAAGAAGACTATTTAATGCATCCCTCTCTAGAATTAAATCATGAAAAATAATTTTCAATTTATTTTTAAATTTCAGTCAAACATTAAAAGAATGACTTCTCGAAAAATATATTTCGGAAATATCAATTCAATAAAAATATAGCATAAGCACCCAATATATCTTAACTAAATATGGTAATCTCCCCGAATCACGGCTAATTATCAGAGCTCTTCATCATTCGAGAAAGGCTTCTTGCATCACATTGTTACGTACGTTGCGCATCTGTCCGGAGTTTTACGTGAAGTGGAAAGGGTAGGGGAAGGACGGTTGAAGGCAAAAAGAAGGTCCAATGATACTTTCGGGTACAAAGTGAAAAGTGAAAAGTGAGTGATTAAACCAGGGACAGAGCGGGTTTTATTTTTACCTTATTCACCTTCATAGAAAACAAGAAAAATGTGAGAGGTAATTGCGGAAGAAACTTAGGATTGCATGGTAACGCTTCTAGGAATAACTGATTCTATTCTTTTGTTCCCAAAAGCGGATTTGAAACAGAAATGCATTTGGTAAATTTTTTGTTCCCGGGAATAAATTTGTTCTGGGAATAAATTTGGAGTAGAATCAAGAAGCAAAAACAAGTTATTTCTCGCTCCCGGGAACAATAATGAGAATCAAATTTTTTTCTCTCTTTTCTCTCTTCTCTTTTTTTTCCCTTTCCTTTCTTCTTCTTCTTCTTCCTCTTCCTCCTCTCACCCCATCACCGCCCCATTGCCGCCCCTGAGCCGTTGCCGACGAGTAGTTGAGCGAGGTTTGACGAGCTCGCCGGAGCCTTACCAAGCCAGGGTGAGGTCCGACGAGCTTGCCGAAGTAAAATTTTTACTTCGGCGAGCTCGCCGGACCTCGCTCGGCTGCTGGCCGACCACCATCGGTGGCGGCAGCCAAGAGGAAGAATGGAAGAAAAAGAAAAAGAAAAAGAAAAAAAAAAAAAAAAAAAAAGAAAATTATAATAAAAAGTACTAAAAATTAAAAGAATCAAAAGATTAAAAATTTTTACCAAACGTATTTCTGTTCTCGGAGTAAAAATTTTGGACGATTCTCCAAATGCCTTCAAATGCTTTCGAAATTGTTCTTAGGAACGAGAATAAAAAAAATAATTTCGAATAGAAATTGTTAAAAACGAACGTGCGTTAAACTACGAAACCTTTACTTATTTCCACGAGAGGCACTTTCCGTTTGTGAGGACATTACAACACGAAAAAGTTACAGTGCATTATTCGTAAGAATGTCACATTTGGATAAAAAAAAAATGGCCGTGACATATGGAGATCAAAAATATCTATGATACATATATTGTGAGATTTGTGAAATATAAAAGGATTAATGTCACGAAAAATCCTAAACTATTTAATCACAAAAAATCATAAATTGGTACACTTATGACAAATTTATTCAAAATTAATTTTTTAACCACCAAAGATCCAGAGTTGATACATTTGTGATAAAATATATTATAAGCTAATTTTTTGACTATTAAAAACCCCAAACTAGTATACTTGTGACAAATTTACCCTATGTTAATTTACGTTAGATTTTATTGTCAAATGGCCGAATTGGGTGACGTATGGTAGTTGATGGATGTACTTATTTGAGATTTTACATTTCATTTGTCATATGTGTAGAAATTTTGTTATTTTTTGTGGTATCAATTCAATTTATCAGAGGATAAATTTGTTACAAATGTATTAGTTTAGGGTTTTTGAGGGTATAAATTTGTTACAGATATATTAATTTGGGTTTTTGGCTTGGGATAAATTTATCATAGGTGTACTGGTTTGAGATTTTGAAGGTTAAAAAATTAGTTTGGAGTAAATTTGTCTACTAATTTAGGGTTTTTCATGATCAATAAATTAGTTTAAGGTAAATTTATCACATATATGCGAGTTGAGGTTTTTCGTGATATTTAACCCATATAAAATGTGACTCAAAGTCAAAGTAAGAATTTGTGATCAAAATTGGCTGAGAAAGATTACATTGACAAATTTTTAAAAAGTTTAGGATATAATTAGTAAAATTAAAAAAATTAATATTGAATTTTTTGCGATACGATAAGATCTCGTATATTTTTTTTTTTTTTTGGTAATCATTCCATATTACGTGATGTCTAGTAATGTAATAGATCACTGATAAAGAGATAAAAGAAAAAAGGTGTATCTCAGTATCAAGTCCTCTAATTTCGGAAAGATTCCCTCCAGGAATGTCTCCATCAGGAAAGCAACTTTTTTAAACGATCGTTGGCCAAATTTTCCGCATACTGCCAAAATGGATGCTTTTCCCCCGACATGGTTCCTGATTTGCATCGTTAATAACTCGTTACTCGATAGAATTATAAGCTTAAGATTACCCTCAAAGAATGTATGCTTATATTAGAGAACTCTGAATTAAAGTACAAGCATTAAAAAAGTAGATTTATCTTTTGAAATGTTTAATTTAGCTCTAGCATATTACTGTGCATCTTGAGCTTTTAGCTTTCTAGGTGCTACTCCAACCTCCTACATGTGCGCGCGTCGGATAGAAAGAGACTTACATTTTCAAGGGATGAGGACATGGTCCACTTTGGCAGAAAAAAAATTGAGACCTTTTTTATGACAGAATTAGGGTATTACACAAGTCACATGCTCTGGAAAAAAAGGTTTTTAGATAAGTATTTTACCTTGCCTTTGTAACTTTTCATGTTTCATTAGTTTTCTACATATAAAAATGATTAATATTACAAAAAACCTTTAGATTCATAAATTAATTTTTTGACTACAAAAAATATCAAATTGGTACACTTATGACAAATTTACTTTTCGTTATTTTCCGTTAAATTTTATTTGAGTTGGATAGTGCACGGCAGTTTATGGGTATACTAATTTGAGATTTTACCTTCCATTTGTTACGTGTGTATCGGTATGTAGTTTTTTCATGGTATTAATCCAATTTAATGGAAACTAGCGAATGTTAAATTTATAATAAATGTACCGGTTTAATGTTTTTGGTTGTTAAAAAATTAATTTGGGGTAAATTTATCGTAAATGTACAAATTTAAGATTTTTCATGATATTAACCTAACTTAAAAGGTGAAACTTATGTGTAATAATCTGTACAATTGACAGCTGTAAGGATAAATCCGAGCACTCGGACGGCTCTCTCTCACTCACTCACTCTCGGAACCTCCTGTCTCGGCCACCTCTTTCTTGTGCACCTCCACATCCAAGTGTTCAAATAAATTCGAAGCGAAACAAGTGTAGTTCGAACCTTTTGGTGACCTCACACCAAAGGGCTTGGTCTTGTAAAAGTATACAGCTTGCAGAGAAGGTTCGTTCCTAACCTCACTGGACTAGGCGGAACTAGTTATGGCATGGAAAGGATTTGATTTAGAAGGCAACAGAATGTTTATTTTCATTGTTTGCAAGAGGAAGAGGAAGGAAATTGAAAAAAATTTCAGGGAAGACTTCTGATGTTGAAATCCTAAATAGGGCAAGAAACAGACCAGACATTCTGTTGATAGGACCAGACATGGTCTGATAGTGAAAATTAAATGGAAGAAATCAAGATGTGTATACCGTTTAGATGTTTATAGTGGAAGTAAGAACCAAAAACTGTAAAGCACCTTGAGAAGCTCCGATTTCATCCATGTCCTATATATATATTCCAAATCAGTACTTCACTTCATCAACATAAGCTAATCATCTTCAAATCACAACAGGTGCCAGAAACAACGAGTTTCACAAAGGAAGTTTTGCTTGGAAGTTTGGGTAAAGGGTTCGGTAACTTGACAGTGGCTACAAACATTCCATCAGGAGCCGAAGAAAAGCCGTACTTTACTGCAGTTGTCTTGGTCAAGGCAGCTTTTTAGGGTGCGTTTGATAACGTTCTAATTTTTCTATTCTTTTGTTACTTGAAATAAAAAAAAAAACAAAAATCCGTTTGGTATTTATTCCCTGAATATAAAGTTGTTTTAGAGAATAAATTTAGAATAGAAATAAAAAGTAAAAAAAAGTAACTTTTTGTTTTTGAGAATAATTTCTAGAAAATTATTTTTTGGATCGTCGCTCATTGCTTGCCGCTCGCCGCCTGTTGTTGGCCGCCACCACCCATCGTTGCCATTGCCCTCTGCTCAGCCACCGAGACCGGCGACTCGACGGTCAGTGGGTGGCGACTGGTGGGGGCGGGCAGCCCCGTCCGCTAGTCGTCAACTCCATCGAAAAAAAAAGGAATAAAAATTTTGTTAGTCAGTATATTATTTTTTTATCCCGAGAATAGAAAATTTTTGCAGTTATCAAATGTGTTGGTTTGCTTAGAAATTGTTCTAGGGAGTAAAAATAGAAAAAAAATTATTTCTAAAAAAATTGTTCTCAGGAATAGAAATGTTATCAAATGTATCCTTACTTGTTGTAGCAAGGTGCTGGATCATATCTATTGCACGTGCTACATCCAAACTTACTCCTATGTGAATGATGTTATAATATTTTAATGTGATCCCACATTTAGTTTACAATTGCCCACATTAGATTTCATTAATATTTTATTATCCAAATCTAATTGGTGATAACAATGGAAATTGCCCAATTGAAGATGACTGCTTGTTGGAAGATTGTATTTATTAGGATTTGTTTAGATGGAAGACAATATCTACTAGGATTTGTATGGGCATAATAAATAGGTCATCTAAGCCAAAATCTTTTATTGATTCTGATTATTCTGATCATTTGAGAATTGGAGAACACACAATCAATGTTGAGAGGGCAAATAGTTAGAAGTACCTATTCGCGATTGTTCGAGATCTATGCATCTGTTCTTGTTTTCATCAATGGCTGGAGGTTAGTATAAAATTCTGCACGTTTCCACATTTGATCTCAATTATTAGGATCATGATTTTTTTTGCATATTCTTTTAATAGTTGGTATCAGAGCTTGTTTATAGCTTTGCCTTAATGATTTTTGTGGGGCTTTTGATTGAATATAATAATTTTTAGGGCAAAATCTAACTGGAGACAAATTGATGATTTTGGTAAAATTTGGGTAACCCACCACTTGTCTTTGGACTAATACGGTCGCAACGTCATGGGCATCAAAAGCCTTAAGTTTATTCAACATTATAATGATCGTTGAAGGCGAATTGTGTGACGGAAGTCATGATGGTTAGGGTTTTCCGTTTTAGTGAAAATTTGCCTGATTTCAAGCAATTTTTGGGCTTTTTGCCAAATCTTGGACTTGTGTGGTCGTGCCAGCGTGGTCTTTGTAACCCAACACTTATTTTGATCTAAAGTGGGTTGCCGGAGGAGAATCGGATGGCGGCACAATGGAAGCAAAGAACGAAGAAGCCGCGCGATGAAGGAATCTTTGATGAGTTCTTAGTACTTGATAACTCTTTCCAATGGAAACAATTCTATATCTTGCTGTGTTTATGCTGTGCTATTTAAGGTGTTTGCTTTGGCCTGTGGTCATGCATGGTACAAAGACGAAAGTTCATAACAAGTGCAAATAGACTGCTTTCCTAATCCAATTCTGGCCTTTTATTATTCCTTAGGAAAAGCCCAATAAGCATGTTTATCTTGGGCGGTGCAAGAGATGAAAGTTCATATAAGCGTGTTTATGCTATGCTTCTTAACGCATTTGCTAATTTCTTTTTTTCTTTTTATTTTTTTATAATTAAGTTATCATCAAATAAGATTGACTAAATCATTGACATAGTTCTAGCTGTCCATGTTTTAGGATTTCAATAATATAAAAACTCCATATATGCTACATCTGTATTTCTTATAGCCATATGGACGGATTCAAAGAAGCATAGTGGCATGTCCGTGCTAAAATAGTTTTTCAATTGTTGATAAGTCCAACAAAAAAGTTTGAGTTGATAGGTGGAGGAAAATCACCTGAATATTAAGAGTATTTATGACCCATTTTCAAGTTATATGGGACAACTCTTCAATATCCCATTTGGCTTGCAAGCGCCGTGCTAGTCACATGCAAGTCACGTGCATATTCCTATTTCAACACTGTTTCTTTCATGCAAGTGACTTGTAAACTGAAGTAAGATCTTCTCATTAGCCACTATTAATTGGTGGCGCCTAATGTTCCTTGTCTCAATCCAATGTTGCTAGTAGCAACGTTGAAGAACATTTGGTAACATTGCAATGAACTTGTCCTTGGTGTTTGATATTAGAAATTCAAGGCTGAGCGACAATGCCAGCAATAAATGCCCATATCTAGATAGTCATTGATTCTATGCATTTTCCTTCTAGAATGGTAGTTGATTGTCACGCCCTGACTCTCGAGCTCGCGGCAACCTCATTTCCATGGTCAATTGAAAGCAACGTCCCATGACCCATCCACGACCATTCATTTTATCTTTCATTAAGCGAAAGCGGAAGACGAACCATCTCCAGACAAACAAACAATCAAACAGGGTTAGAGGGATGAGCAGCAAGAACAACATCAATTACTCATTTATACATCTTTATTGGATTAACCAACGGAGGATTGTCTTTCGAATTACAAGCCTGACAAAAAGGACTAATCCATCCTCTAAGCCAAAGAAAAAAAAATTAGGCTAATCCAGCTATACAAAAGAACCCACGGGTTCAGCACCATGGTCACTCAGACCCATCGAACTCAAGCTCCATCGGGTCGATCACTAGTGGAGCGGGGGCAGGATTCTCCACTGCGGGTACGCCATTCTAGGGGCCTGAAAATGGTTAACCACGACGGGTTGAGATAAAATCTCAGTGAGTTCTCCCCTTAAGCCCCGGTTAGTATGCCAACTCAACCCGGGGTATCTCTCCAGAACCATCCCTCACTCAACCCAACAACAAACAGCCAGCAAACAGCAGACCAAACAATAGACAAGGCAAACCAACAATTAATATTCGGTTCGCATGCAACTTTACCCGGTTTGCCATACCCTGCACGTCAAATCTCATATAATGCAAACAAGGCACATGACCGTTAGATGACACAATTCATCAATTACATGCGAGTTGCGTCACAAGCGATCTCACCTGGCCATTGCCACACCCTGCAAGACTGTCAACTCATGCGACAAATTATCACGATATTAAGAGCATGCGAATAATTAGAGCATCTCACACAACTTTCTCATGTCTCACACCCACACATGTTCCAATTATTACAACCTCTCCTCCTAAGCCACGGCACAACCTTATGGTTGGTAGTTCCTAGCCAAGCTAGCTTCGTCCTCTTTACCTCGAGCCATGGCGACGTCAAGGGCTCACTCTCAAGATGGCATTCCCGAAGGAATATAGGACCTGCCCACTACCGCAGTCCCGCAACTGACAGAGGCCCGGGACCCGCCCCCATACCGCAGTCCCACATAGAACCCCTCCCTGTCAGGCATCCGACCGAAGTCAAGTGACCCACTGGCCACGACACAACCCCATAAGGATTGGCAGTCTTCCGACAATGCCGGGTTCCCTCATTTAATGTGATCATGTAACACATCATCAAGCAATCCATTTATATCTTTGCTCTGTCGTGAATGCAACATCACTCATGCTCATGCGACATACCATTTTAGATAACCCACGCAATATGTCACGCGATCTCACTCGACAATTTCCAAAATTCAATCCAACCGGCATTCAATCATGCATTTCATCATCAATCACGAGTATAATTAACAATCGGCACTTCAATAAATCATAACAATCAAGAATACATCAAATTAAGACAAAAATTAGCTTCTGCATGAATAGTGCCGTGAACAGTGATCGTGAACAGAATTATGAACAGTGATTTTTCCGAAATTCAATTAATTAAAACATTTAATCTAGAAATTAAAAAAATATTAATTAAAATAATTAATCAAGCAATTTAAACTAAACATGCTTAATTAAACCCAAAAATCACATAACCTTCAATTAAGCAATAATTAAGCTTAATAAGCAAAATTAAACTAAGCTAATCTAATCTTAATCATCTATCTAACCACCTATCTTAGGGCTAATAAAACTTAATTAAACATCCTAAACCAACCTTATCATTAATTTACCCAACCCTAAGCAAGTTTAGGCACTAAATAGGGATTATGAACTAAACTTACCCGTTAAGCGGGCCGACGACACGGACGCGGCGGCGGCGATGAACCTGACACCTGGGGACCTCCACCACAGTGATCCAAGGCGGTCCCGGGGTCAAAACAGCAGCAACAACCTCTGTTCTCTCACTGCAACTCCAAAAACAGCACTGCTTGGAGAGGAAAGCGGCTGAACGGAGCTCACCGGAGCTCCGGTGAGCTGCGGGCCGGCGACCAGTGGCTCCAGGGGGTCGAGGGGGAGTTGCTAGTGGCTGGTATGGGCAGTGGTTTGGTTGAAATGGGAGAGAAACGGAGGAAAAGGTGGAACTGTGCAAAGCTGCCGCTACAGTAGGCGGTTCGGTGAGCAGCGACTTTCGGCAGCCGTACGGATCAGCCGGAGGCTTCTTTTGGTGATCGGCCGGTGCCATCTGAACAGTTTTTGTCTTTTGAACACAACTGCGGGTGGCACAGGCCGAGATTCACACAGGAAGGCCATGAAAAACTCGATTTTCGGTGAGAGGTTAGAAGCTGAAATTGCAGGAAGGAAGGGAAAACAAGGGAGAAGTGTTGTGCAGTGTTGAGGGCTGCAAGGGGAGGAGAGAGAGTGAAGTGAAGGTTGAAGGATAAGCCTCATCAAGACCATAAATGCTTGCCCCAACTCCCAAGGCAAGATGACATCATTTTCTCTCTCTTTCTTTGACTTTTCTCAAAAATATCCAAGGGCATTTTGGTCATTTCCACCTTGCACATTTCCCAATCTGCCCTTGCGCTGAAAATGAAGGGCGAGCCTAAGAAACGAGCTTGAAAATGAATAGGAACAGGCTCGGGAATTTGTTGGGTTCAAAATGGCTCAAGGTTAGACAACAGGCTCGGAAGGGTAAATGGTCGGTTTGGTCCAACGGGCTCACTTGCTTGTCTCGGGCCTACCACAATGGCTGTCCCACATTGGGCGTGAGGCCCACACTGATCTTACCCGGCCCACGTCCTTGTAGGCTCGTTTCCTCGGTCCAAAAACCCCTTTTCCAAAACTCGGCTTAATGGACACTGTCGACTGTCTAAGAAGCATCGTCCAAAAGTCCTTCTCGAACGTTCCCGAAAATTCAAAGTCCAATATTGGATTCACATGCCTTGTCAATTTCGCCCGAATGCCATTTTGGTACTACTCAAACTGACAGGCGGCTTTGAGGATTCACGCGTAATCGACTCGTGCCAATTCATGTTCAAGACTTCTCGACACATGGACGTCCTTGACTACATGAAATTGTGAAGGATCGATTCTTATTTCAAAGTACACGATTATCAAGAATCGACATAGGGTCGTTCGCAGGTTCGATAACAGTAGACGGAATCACCCGTCGTCCCATTATTTCTGTTCGCGAATCGACTTCTAGTCGTCCTTGAAATCGGCCTGCATGACTATAGGATCGTCCTTACGCAAGTCTCATGGTCGAGTCATTTTCCCAAGTCAAGTTCTTTAGTCGCATGAGTTCTGTCCTCATTAGCCTTTCCCCTCAAGGTCAGTATCTCAGGAGTGATCAGTTCCGAGTGAGATCAACCAACAATGCATTGGTGAAATTAACGTTCATTCCTCCCTCAAAGGGCTCGAATTTCAGGATGTTACATTGATAGTGTGATGAGATGAGTACTATTTGTATTCACTTAAGTCTTGAATTGAGTTCTAAGTAGTTTGCCTCAAAAGATGTAGATAGCTTACTATACCAAATATACCAAACCAAAAATCCAGCTTGCCATCTTTAGCTCTTGGTCTTCCAATCGCAAAGCGTTTACATGGAATGCTGAGTCAGATATGCTTGTATTGAGCATCAATGAAGGAATCTTTGATGAGTTCTTAATACTTGATATCTCTGTCCGATGTAAATGATTCTATATATTGCTGTATTTATGCTTATCTCTGTCCGATGTAAATGATTCTATATCTTGCTGTATTTATGCTATGTTATCTAAGGTGTTTACTTTGGCCTGAGGTCATGCACGGTGCAGAGACAAAAATTGTAGCAAGTGCAAAGAGGCTTCATTCCTAATCCCATTATGGCTTTTCATCATTCCTTTTGAAAAGCTAGATATACGTGTTTATCTTGGGTGGTGTAAGAGACGAAACTTTAGATAAGCGTGTTGGACAGTGGAATACATGGCCATTGAGAGGAGTGGTTGTTTGTAGAGAAAGACATTAAAAGCTGAGAGGCGTGAGAGAGTGCACAATCGTGAGGAACATACATGAGGCTTCCCTCGCTGAGCTTTATGAGACAATACTTAAACATCTCCTTTCGAGTGCATGCGTAGTGCATGCATCATGCAAGTCACGTGCATTTTCCTATTTCAATATCGCTTCTTTCACGCAAGTAACGTGTAAGTTGGATTAAGATCCTCTCATCAGCCACTACTAATTAGTGGTAGGACATGATTTTTCATGCTATCAATAAACCTGGTGCTTCTTGTCTCAGCACAATGTTTTAGTAGCAACTTTGAAAAATATTTGGCAATGTTGCAATGAATTTGTTCTTTGTAACATCCCGAATTTCGGTAAGTCCGAATTATTGGAAAAGGATTTAACGGGCCGAGTTTTGGAGCCAAATATTTGGAATTTGTGCTTCAGGGGTAAAAAGACCAAAATACCCCTTTCTAGATGTTTGTTTAAATTTTTGTTTTGTCTTCTTTTATTTTCTTTTTCTTTTCTTTTCCCCTTCTTATCCGCGCGTTTCTCTCTCCTCTCCCTTTTCTCTCTCTTCCCCTTCACGCTTCTTCTCCCCCGTCGACACCCTCACCCACTTGCCCTTATCCTCTCTCTTTCCCCCCCCTTTGTTTGACTTGTCAACTTCTTTTCTCTCTCCTCTCCCACTTGCCTGACAGCCCATGTGGGCGTGTCTCTCTCTCTCTCTCTCTCTCTTCGGGCAGCTCTCCTGCATGATCGACACCCTCCCCCATGCCCAGCAGCTTCTTCTTCTTCCTCTCTTCTTCCTCCCTTCCGGTCGAAGCTGGCTTCCTGCTACCGCCCTTTCTTTTGCTGTCGCCGGCGCTGGCAACCACCACCCACCGCAGCTCCGCCGTCCCGCCAGCTCGCCGCCAGTCCGCCGGTCGTGCCGTCCGACGGTGCCGCCGCAGCCAGCGCCTCCCCTCTGTCTTCTCCCTCCGTCCGAGCGTGCCGCTGCCTTGCTTCGGTTCTGGTCGCTCCTCCAGCACCGCTGCAACGCCGGCCGCCTTGCCAGACGTCGGACCGCCACCGCGAGCCACCGCCTTGCTGCTTTCCGTCGCTGCTCTCTCTCTCTTTTTCACTCTCGGTTCTGGTTTGAACCGAGCCGACCCAGCCTCGCCCAAGCTCCGCCACCTTGCTGCCGTCCTCCGCCGCTGCCCAGTCGCCGCCCAGCCGGTTGCCGGGTTGCTGCCGGCCTCATCTGTCATCGCCGTGCCCTCTCTCCCCCTTCCGGCTCCTTTGGCCGTGACCAGGAGAAGCGGCCAGCAGCTTCGCCGCTGCCCGCCGCCGCCGGTCACCGTCGTAGGCCGCCGGGGGACCGTTCCCGAGCTCCTCCGCCGCACCGGAGCCACCCCAGCTGCTGTTTCCCCCCCTGAAACCTGCTGCACCGCTCCCTTTTTCCCTCTCTCGGTTCTGTTTTACCTTCGCCGGAGTCGTCCGCCTGGTTGCCGGAGTTGCTGGCCGCCGTCCGGAGTCGCCGGGCCGCCCACCAGCCAGCCCCGTGCCGCCGGTTCCTCCGTTTCGCAGCCCCTTGCCGCGTGGACAGCCGCCCTCGGCCGCCGAGACCCGGTCCCGGGCCGCCTCGTCCCGACGTGCCGGAAGTTCCCGGGCGTTCTCCTCGTCGCCGCCGTCGCGCTCGTGTCGTCGGAATCGCTAAACCGTGAGTCAATTTCCTAATCCCTTAGTTAGGGGTTAATCTTGCTTAGGAGTAGTTTAATTAGTTTAATTGTTGATTAGTGCTTTGGATGAGAATTATTAGTGTTTTAATATGATTGATGAAGCTTGCTTAGTGTTAATATTAATAAATATTGTTATTATTATTTTTAGAATAAATAATAATAATTATTTATTATTTTCGGAATTATTAATTAATTAAATTAATTTCTAATTTCGAATTATCAATAGTAATATTGTTATTACTATTCATTGCTGAAAATTAATTATTTTGGAGAAAATAATTAATTGTGATTATTTATTTGGAAATGGTTTTAATTGGTGATTATTCATTGGAAATGGTTTTTATTGGTGATTATTTATTGGAAATGGTTTTTAATTGAGTAATTTTGGGGGAAAATTACTATAGTCTATTTTTCCAAAGTCAATAGTATTATATACTATTTTATTAAATGACATTGGTTTATTGAAGAAGGGTTTTACTAAATGGAATTATTTGGGTTGGATAATTAATTATGGGATTGAAAAATAATTACAAGTATTTTGTGGGACTTGAATTATTTTATCGAAACAATCGGCTATAGCATGATTCTTAAATAAATATTTTTGAGTATAATTATAGTTTATACTTATTTTTTTGGAATGATTAAGTATTATTGGGGAATAGTTGATTGGCGTCGTCGTGAGAACACGTATTTATTTATTATTAAATATACGTGATTATTTGGAAAAGTGCGCAAGTATCGTAAGATTGATTGGTCGGAATTGATTGATTGACAGACTGTGACTTGAATTGTTGGTTGTTCCCAAGAGTTAGGGAATGTGCATGATTGAATGCTGATTGGAAATTGGATTTTGGAAATTGTCGAGTGAGATCGCATGACATATTGCGTGGGTTATTTGAAATGGTCTCGAAATGGCATGTCGCATGAGCATGAGCGTATGAGTGGTATTGCATTCACGACCAAGCAAAAGCAAAGACAAGAATGAACTTGTTTCTTGATGTGTTGCATGGTCGATTAAAGTTGATAGCCCGGTTGAGCCGGATGACCGCCAATCCTTCGGGGTTGTGCCGTGACCATTGGGTCGCCCGACAGGTGGTCGATGCGGAAGTCGCGGTTGAGGCCGGGCCCATGCTCCTTATGGAATGCCGTCGGTGGGGAAAGCCCATGACGTCGCCGTGCCTCACGGGGAGGACGATGCCCGTTTACGACCAGGTTGACCGCCAACCATAAGGTTGTGCCGTGGCCTAGAGGGTCGTAATAATCGGAGCATATGTGTGGGTATGAGGCATGAGAAAGCCGTGTGAGATGCTCTGATTATTTGCATGCTCTTAATGTCGTGATGATTGAATTGACAATTTCTGCAGGTTGCGTGTGCCAAGGCCAGGTAGGGTCGTTTGTGTTTGCATCTGCTTATTGAACTGTCGTATGATAATACTGCTTGAAGTGTGGTATGTGTTGTTTGCCGGAACTAGGTTGCATGGTTAGATTGCTCCCAAGGCGAGCGAAGTTCCTAACCGGGGCTTAGGACTTTGACTTGCTGAGTTTATCTCAACCCGTCGTGGTTAACATTTTTCAGGTCCGTAGGATGGTGAAGCGACGCGTGTTACGGCTCGTGGCCGTCTTTGAAGGGAGTAGATTAACCCTGGCTTGTTAGTTTCATTGGCTCGATAGGAAGATGCCCGTGGTAAGGGCTTGTACTTGTAAACTTCCTAAGGTTAATCAATTAGTTAATAAAGCGATACTTTTGATGTGTTCTTGTTGGGTTTTCCTGCTATCCCTGTTTTTGTAATTGACCGGGGATTGTGATTCGCTTCCGCATGCGTTTAATTAAAAGATAAAAATAACGGTCGGCGACGGATCCTGGGGAGTCGCAAATCAAATGACCGCAAGAGAACAGGGGTTGCCGCGTGCTCGAGGGTCGGGGCGTGACATTCTTGGTGCTTGATATTGGGAAGTCATGGCTGAGCCATGATACCGGCCATAAATGTCCATATCTAGATATTTGTTGATTCTATGCATTGTCCTTATGGAGTCGTAGTTAATGATCTGACACGATGAGTACTATTTGTGTTTGATTAAGTTCCAAAATGAGTTGCAAATTGTTTGCCCCATAAGAAGTGAATATGGCTCAAAGCTTACTATATCAAATAGAGTTAACAAAAAAGACCGACTTGCCATCTTTAGCTCCTTAGCCTTCTAAGCACAAAGCGTTTATATGGAACGCTGAGTCTGATACGCGTGTATCGAGCATCAGTGAAGGAATCTTTGATGAGTTCTTAGTACTTGATAACTCTCTCCGATGGAAACAATTCTATATCTTGCTGTGTTTATATTGTGCTATTTAAGGTGTTTGCTTCGGCCTGTGGTCATGCATGGTACAAAGAAGAAAGGTCATAGCAAGTGCGAAGAGGCTGCTTTCCTAATCCAATTTTGGCCTTTTATTATTCCTTAGGAAAAGACCAATAAGCGCGTTTATCTTGAGTCGTGCAAGAGATGAAAGTTCATATAAGCGTGTTTATGCTATGCTTCTTATTACATTTGCTAATTTCTTTTTCTTTTTTTTTTTATTATTAAGTTATAAACAAACAAGACTGACTAAATCATTGACATAGTTCTAACCGTCCATGTTTTAGGATTTCAATAATATAAAAACTCCATATATGCTACATCTGTATTCCTTATGGCCATATGGACGGATTCAAAGAAGCATAGTGGCGTCCTCTCAACAACAGATTTTCCTCTCAAACAATCTTATGGAAACAGATTATGGTCCAAAAGTACTAAATGGATAAAATACCACCACCAGTTGCATTTCAAAGGGAAGATAATCTCTCTCTTTTCCTTTCCACTAGTTGCATTTTAACTAACTAAGCTTTTGCTAGTCAAGTGATAGTTGTTAATGACCATAGCCAGCTCGTCAATCACGCTTGATCACGAGTCTTCATTGGATTATCCAGTATGGGTGAATACTTAAGTATCAAAACCTCCAAAAAGCACTCGTAAAATTTTTATTGATGATGCCTCAAATAGGGACTTTTTTGCTTCTTATATTGGTACAGATAATAAGTAATTACTTAATTACTTATGTTAACTAATACATGAAAAAGAACTGCGAAATCTTTAATAAAAAGATTTGCAATTTCTTATATTTCGATAGCTGTGCATGAATGCATATGGTTGCGTCATGTGAAATGACTCATGTGTGTAAATTACCAGATGTGGCGTCACATGACAAGTTATCATTGGTGAAACTTTATTTGACCCATTAAATATAGTAGAACCTGATATAATTATAATATGTTGTAATCTATAGTTACATGTAAGTAAGTATTTTGCATTAATTCATACGTGTCAAGAGAAAATTATATGGATGCAAATGCCCAAAGCGTATAATATTTTCTTAGCAAAAGTTATGCGAAATCATACTATAATAAGTAAAACCTGCCGACTATAAAAACAAATTTTCCTCTCAAACAATCTTATGGAAACAGATTATGGTCCAAAAGCACTAAATGGATAAAATACATTGACTATAATGACTACTTTTTCCTAAAAAGTAAAAAGTGTACCGCCACCAGTTGCATTTCAAAGGGAAGATAATCTCTCTCTTTTCCTTTCCACTAGTTGCATTTTAACTGACTAAGCTGTTGCTAGTCAAGTGATAGTTGTTAATGACCATAGCCAGCTCGTCAATCACGCTTGATCACGAGTCTTCGGTTTATTTTGGCAATACTTTAGGATTTTGTGGGCATTGATTGACTTCAAGTCAACATATGGAAAGCCATCTAGATGGATATCTCATCAATCCCTTATTACACGCGCTTGCACAGACACAAGTCAAAGAACTTGTGTTGTGTATGCCGACCATCTTGACTAATCAAACTTATAGCATTCGAAAATGCGCAAGCATGCTCGGAGACAAAAGCTGAGTAATAATAGGAATATGGCATATGCTTTTATCATAGCATTCTTGTCGCTTTACATGTCTTCCCCTTATCTTCATTCACCTTTGGATTTTGATTACATAACCCTTGTCTGAATGAAGATCTTGCATCTTCTAAAATCTCCTATGAAGTTTGTAGAGGAGACTTGTGTCAGCACCCAACTGACATTTTGAAGCGAAAAGGCTTAAATTCTTGATAAATGAGTGATGACCTTTTTTTGGTGCGAAGCTGCCCACGATGCCTTCCTTTTTTTTACAATCTATATTTTGGCAGACTGCATTTTCCTTATGAACATGCAGCAGAATTAGCAAAAGTACACTGCAAGTATCAAAACTTAATACGGGTGAATACTTAAGTATCAAAACCTCCAAAAAGCACTCGTAGAAATTTTATTGATGATGCCTCAAATAGGGACTTTTTTGCTTCTTAAACTGGTACTCTTATGCGTCTAAGTTGTACCTGAAACTCTGTTGAGAACCAGATTTTGGAAGAAGACGAACATTAGGAAAGAATGAAAGAATAAAAAAACAGAGCACAGAAAAAAAATCAGAAAATTAAGCTAAAACGGTGTAGTCTCAAGTACAGTTGTTCATGTCAGGTCATTAGTCATGCCACGTAGTGCGGCCGGTGATAATTGGATGCCAAGTCAGCAATTTTAGCGGAAATTGACTGAAAAAGCTATATTGAAATTTTACACAAAGGTTTATGATTATATTAAAACAATTGAAAGGTTTAAGATTATATTAGAATATGATATAAATCCTCAAGTCATACCTTACCGCCAGAAGAATTCTACACCTCCGGTGCAAACTGTTGAGAGTAAAAAGTTCATCTTGCAAACCCAAAAAATTTCTTCCGTGGAAGAACGGAGACGACTTTAGCATTTAACTTTTGTGCTTCGTGAATTAAGCAGGACTTTCATTGGCAAGACAGCATCTCATATGGGGTTAATGTTTACACATGACTCAGTCATAATTTACGTTTCAATTTGTAGTCTTGACTGAAAGTATCAAAGTCACAACTATTTGAGCTTCCTACGAAGTAATGGTGTGGGCATTACACTGATTGACTTGAAGTAAACATCCCAATAACCCACCTTTTTGTAAATTTCCAGCCCAAATTATGGGAAAATACTTGCGCGAACCACGGCCCATGAATCACGTGCAATCACGGTAGTTGAAATTTGTGGGATTTGCGTGAAACCCACGTGAGTGATCAGCTATGAATTGACCTTGGTCCAAGCGGATTGTGATTGGACTGTGCCTAGGCAAGAATACGCGCATATGCGTATACATCAACATCACAGCGGCTCTCCTGCAGCACATATGGCCAAAGGCCTCTTCCTGAATCAATGAGAAGTAGTGCAACTTAATGAATGGGCAGTGCAGTCGACGGTCGATGGTTGATAGTTTCTCATTCACTGAATGGCACTCATTGCTATGACTTGTCTGCAAGGAAAAAAAAGAAGAACAGAGAAGCCCTTGAAAAGATTTGAAAAATCAACACCTTCTTATAAAGAGGTTATTACTAATTAATTGTGTATGCTGAATAATAAGTAATTACTTAATTACTTATATTAACTAATACCATAATAAGAACTGTGAAATCTTTAATAAAAAAGTGTAATTTTTTAGGTCTCACTAATTGCATATGAATTCATGTGTTTGCTTCCATGTGACGTGACTCGTGTGTCTATGTTATGTGATGTGGCACCACATGACAGATTATTATTGGTCAAACTTTGTTTGCCTCATTAAATATAATATACATATTATGATCTATAGTTGCATGTAAGTATGTATATTTTAATTATTACTCATTTTTATAAAATGAGAAATACTCAATTTCATAGTACATGCAGGGGAAAATTATATGAATGCAGAGATTAGAGACAATAACATTTTTCCTAGCAAAAGCTACACGAAATCATGCTATAATAACCAAAATACACCGATCATGACAACAATTTTTCCTTTCAAACAATTCTATGAAACCAATTAGGGTCCAAAAGTACAATGGACAAAATTCATTGACTATAGTGACCACTTTTCCTAAAAGAGAAAGAGAGCCACTAGTTGTATTTTAATGGGAAGATAATCTCTCTTTTTCTTTCCATAAAGCACTGGATAATCCACTTAATTGACCGAGAGATGCTCTCTCTTTTTCTTTTAAAAAGCACTGAATTATACTCACAAAAAGAAGAACAAAAAACAAAGAGAAAAAAAGCGCTTCAAAAAGCTGTCCACATAAAATGACTCCTCCTTATAAATCTCTTCACAGTTTCCACTAGCATTGATCTTGCCTCTTTGTTTCTTCTTGCCTTGCTTTTATATCCACCCGCTTTCTTGCGCTTTGAGTCATGAAACTCGGAAGCACAAGTTTTGCAGAGTTTCAATCATGTCACTTGCTTCTTGGTGTTGTTCTTGCTCTGTGCTTTAGCCAAGTCTTCCCCACAACCAATGAAACAGACAGACTTGCGCTGCTCGCATTTAAGGCCGGCATAACTAGAGATCCTTTTGGCATGCTCAACTCATGGAATAATAGCATCGGGTTTTGCCAGTGGCATGGCGTTATGTGCGGCCGCAAGCACCGGAGGGTCACAGTCTTGGACTTGCAATCTCAAGGGCTCTCCGGATCAATCTCTCCTCATATAGGAAACCTCAGTATCTTAAGGGAGATGTTGCTACAAAACAATAGCTTCAATCGAGAAATCCCTCCAGAACTCGGCAGGTTGAGCCACCTAAATATCCTGCGATTAGACAATAATTCATTGGTTGGCGAAATTTCAAAGAACATGTCGGGTTGCTCGAACCTGGTCATCCTCTGGCTTGCGAACAATGAACTAATTGGAGAAATTCCTGGAGAGCTCGGTTCAATGCCAAAGCTACAAGAGTTCGGTATGAATGGGAACAATCTAACCGGGAGTGTGCCTTCCTCCATTGGGAACTTATCCTCACTGGAAAAACTTGGTTTAAGCGAGAACAACTTGGGAGGGAGCATCCCCCAAGTTCTGGGCCGCCTGACAAACTTGCAAATAATTGCCTTAGCATCAAACATATTGTCAGGTACAATTCCATCTTCGTTACTCAATCTCTCTTCACTCGCTGTGTTTGATATTGCAAGCAACCGGATACAGGGGACTCTTCCTATAGACATAGGCTTCAAACTCCCAAATCTTGAATATTTTGGCGTTTGGCAGAACCAACTTGATGGGCCGATTCCTCCAACGATATCGAATTGCACTAAGCTAGACTCGCTTCAACTTTCTTTTAACAGATTTTACGGAAAAGTACCTTCTTTGGAAAAGTTGCATAAGCTTCGTTGGTTTCTATTCAGTGTTAATCAACTTGGAAGTGGAAAACCTGAAGACTTGAGCTTCCTTTGCTCGTTGACTAATAGCACCAAATTAGAGGAGGTGGGGGGTGGGATGAACAAGTTTGGTGGGGTGTTACCTAAATGCATAGGTAATTTATCCACCACTCTCGCAGGATTTATTTTAAGTGAAAATCAAATAGCTGGTGAGATTCCAGAGAAATCGGGAAATTTATCAACCTGAAATATTTGCTTATGGATTCAAACCAGCTTTTAGGTGTTATCCCCTCAAATTTGGGGACTCTACAAGATGTAGGGATACTGGAATTAAGTGATAACAATCTAGGAGGGACTATCCCATCTTCTTTGGGAAATTTAACCAAGTTGATTGGACTTGCTCTCAGGAGGAACAACTTTTATGGTCAGATTCCTTCACATCTATCAAACTGTCAGTCCCTTGATTTTCTTGATCTATCTAATAACCATCTGAGTGGTGCCATTCCCCCACAGCTTATGGGTCTCTCATCATTAACAATCATTCTGAACTTATCTTGTAACCATTTGATTGGGGTTCTACCCACAGAAGTCGGCAACTTGAGAACTTTGATTGTGTTGGACATCTCGAACAATTTGTTGGTAGGTGAAATCCCCAGTAGTTTAGGTTATTGCACCACATTGACATCATTGAGGATGGGGGGCAACTTCTTCAATGGGTCCATTCCTCAATCAATCAAATCGTTAAGAGGCATTGAAGAACTAGATCTTTCACACAATAATTTGTCAGGTCAGATTCCAAAATTTTTAGCGGTATTTCCCTTCTTGAAACTTCTGAATTTATCGTACAATAAGTTTGAAGGCATACTACCACGTGAAGGAGTCTTTAAGAATGCTACTAATACTTCTATTATTGGGAACAATGAGCTTTGCGGTGGAGTGCCAGAATTTCACCTCCCCAATTGCATCTCCAAAAGCTCCAAGAGCACAAAGATAAATATAATGATATTGTTTGCTTATGTTATTTCCGGGGTTCTTGGAATAGCTCTTATTCTAGCTTTTATATATCTTCGTTGGTTCAAGAAGAAAGTAAATGAACCAATTTCAAGTTCGATGGATGATTCATATCCAAAAGTCTCATATGGAGCACTCCTAAAAGCAACATATGGTTTTTCTTCAGCAAATTTGATTGGCGTTGGAAGTTTTAGTTCTGTTTACAAGGGGATACTCGAGGACAATGGAACTGCAATTGCCGTGAAGGTGCTTCATATGGTCCGTCATGGTGCTATGAAGAGCTTCATAGCAGAGTGCGAGGCATTAAAGAACATCAAACATCGAAATCTCTTGAAAATACTAACAGTTTGCTCGGGTAGCGATTATCAAGGAAATGATTTTAAGGCCTTAGTCTATCAATTCATGGACAATGGAAGCCTGGAATGGTGGCTCCACCAAAATGCAACATCATCTCATGGGAATGAACTTCCGAAAAAGTTGAATTTCATTCAAAGGATAAATATTGCTATTGATGTTGCATATGCACTAGATTATCTTCATCACCAGTGCCACATCCCCATCGTCCATTGTGATCTAAAACCAAGCAATATCCTCTTAGATGCTGAGATGGTCGCACATGTTGGCGATTTTGGATTAGTGAAATTCCTTCTCGGATCATCCCATGATACTATAGTTAATCAAATGAGCTCAATGGGTTTGAGAGGGACAATTGGTTATGCTCCACCCGGTACTCTCTCTCTCTCTCTCTCTCTCTCTCTCTCTCTCTCTAATTTGAGGATCAACACTCCAATTTGATCCACACTATGATTTAAATGTATGGCAGAATATGCAATGGGGTGCAAGGTTTCAAGAGAAGGCGACATGTATAGTTATGGCATTCTCTTGCTGGAGATGTTCACTGGGTTGAGTCCCATTGACAACACATTCCGAGATAATTTGACTCTTCATAATTTTGTCGCAGAAGCATTGTCTGAACGAGTGCTCGAAATTACGGACAACGTTCTACTTCAAGAAAGAGAGAGCCATTTAGGCCCCTATAGTCCTCAACATTGGCTTTGCGAAAGCAATGGTATATTTCAAGAGTGTTTGGCTATGGTGTTCAATATTGGAGTTGCTTGTTCGTACAGTGTGTCTGAAAGACGAATGAGCATCAGCGGAATTGCAAATCACCTGCAACAGATTAGGGAGAAACTCTTGGCATTGGGTTTACATGGAGAAGATGAACTACTAACAACAGCTTCTGTTTAGCTATTATAACTTAGGGTTGTTTAAGCAAATAGAAGCGGACAGGTAAAATCTATATCTGAAGAGGACCAATCATTCTTTTTTCCTCAAGATGATAGTTGATCATTATTCTCCATCCGTATATGTACATAACTAAACTCGCACAAGGGCTATGGTGCACACACATTCTCGAGTACTGTTGGTTTGATTAGAATTTTTTTTTAGTTCCATAGTATTTTAAATTAAATCCAACATAAATTGCCTTACGTCTTTTTTTTTCTTTTCATTTATATGATGCTTATTAAGACGAATTGCAAAGGATTAGCTATTGGAAATCTTATTCAAATGAAAGCATGGTTTTTGCAGATTGACTAGGAGTGGCTTGCCGTTGATTTGTTTCGAAATAATCTAACGGCAAGAATTGATTTCTATTCCTAAAGATATGTTCAGTCAGCTATAGACGATACGTCAACTCTGGTGGGTGAACAAGGATGTAAAGCTTTTGGATTTAGTATTCTAGCATGCAGTAATTTGAGAACACGTATTGACTGTTGATAATGTGTAGTAGGAATTATCCAAGAATGCTTTAGTAGAATAGTGTAATTCTAGTGTGTTGGATATTTCTAGGAGTGCAAGTGCAAATTATTCAGCACTGATATTTCTAAAGTTTACTATTATCTTTGCTCTTATTTTTGCAATTTGGAAAAGTTACTAAATTGCCTTTTTTTATTTATGGAAAAATGCTTCATGACATGTGCATAAAATTTAGAATGAATATATGGATAGTCAATAATTTCGCAGGGGATTCATTAATACATGAATAAGCAACTTTTAAAGGTAGAAATTACTAACTATGTTAAGAAATTATTAACCAACTATATACTTCTGTAAATAAATAGTGATCATTAGCATGGAGAAGTTGCTGAATTTTAAGGAGTTTGGAAGTAAACTTACTTCTTATCATGACAAAATTAGTAGTCATTGATATTCACACACCTACTTTCCCCTGTGAAAAGTTGCTATGTTAAAAGACGAACTTGTTATACTAAGCGGTTAACTTAGTATAAACACTTACTTTGATTTCATATGAGAGTTATTAATCATGTGGAGAAATTATCGACTAGTAATAGGCAGATAGTTAATTTTCCTCTTAGAATGTTACTATTCACATTGAAATATAGCTAGACATTAATACATACATATGTGGCTCACAATGTTGTCTCTGACCGATGAACAGGTTTATCAATCAACTATGAAATGATTTGAATTAATTAAGCTGTCGTTAGTCATGAAATAGTTGTTAAAGACAATGACCAGCTCATCAATCACGCTTGATCACCTGTCTGTTTATTTTCCAAAGTGGGGAAAGGATTTTGTGGGCATTGGTTGACTTCAAGTCAAACATCTGGAAAGCCATCTAGATCAAGATGGATCCATAGTCCATCCCTTAATACACGCACTTGCGCAGACACAAGTCAAAGAACTTGTGTTATGTATGCCAAAATCTTGATTAATCAAGCTTCTAGCATTCATGCTTGGAGACAAAAACTGAGCTATTAACAGGTACACCACATATGCTTTTATCATAGCGTTCTTGTCGCTTTACATGTCTTCCCCTATTTTTCGTTCGACTTTAGGACATGATCACTGCCGATGTTTCATGATCTTCTTCATATGATGACATCATGTGCTGCAAGAACTATTCTGAAGTTAATCGACCTTCTTGAGATATACGTTTTGAATACTGTTTCTCTTCGTTCCAAATGGACACATTCTTCTGGAGCAGCTTCTTCCCACCTTCAATGCGCGATCATCCTGAAAGAAATGGAAAGGAACACAAAGGAAAGAAAAGAACAGCTGAACTATATATTGATCAGGTGAGAGGAACATGAAGGTGGCTAAACAAAAGGATTAACTAAAACAACGTGTTATCTCTTTGTACCAAGGCCGGACGCTTGTGAACAAGGGCCGCGACTTGGTGGTCAAAAAGTAGTGCATCGTTCAGGAGAGAAACAGAAGAGTATCCAGTCTGCTATTCATCAACTGATTGGCTAGACTTGCATTGCAGAACATATTCACTTTCACCTCCTGGGCTCGTACTTGGGGCTCCATTTTGCGATTCCCATTGGCCACATCCCCATGAGCCCTTGAACAATTGGATTGGAAAAATGAGTGTGTGGGCTGGCGTCATTGTGCGTTAGTCACAATAGATCCCCCTCCTTAATTCTCTTCATAACTTGAATCAGCACATGTCATGATCCTATGATATATATATATATCTCTTGTTTCTTCTCGCCTTACTTCCATATATACCCGCTTCCCCTGTTGAGTCATGAACTTGTAAGTGCAGAGTCGCTATTACGCGACTTGCTTCTCTGTTTTTTTGTTCTTGCACTTTGCTCTAACCAAGCCCATTCTGCCACAAACAAACTGACAAACTTGCGCTGCTGGCCTTTAAGACTGGAATAATGGGAGATCCCTTTAATGTGCTCAACCTGGGGAATAAAAGCATTAGATTTTCCCAGTGATTTGGCAGCACATTCAGTCACAGGCGCCAAAGGGTCCCGGTTCCAAAGTTGGGAGAACAAGGACTGTGCCCCGGTACTGAACTTGGGAGCATAAAGACTCTTTGGTTCGATCTTTCCTCAGTCCTCCACATCTCAGGCAGTTGCGCCGCCTCCATATCTTATGACTAGGATACAATTCACGGGTTGGTGAAATTCCCAAAAACATATTAGCTTGCTCTGACCTTGTCGAACTCATCCTCGTATACAACCAACTAACTGGAGGAAGTTCTGCAGACGTCTGTTCATTATCAAAGCAACGGTGGTTTTCTTTGCATGCAAATAACTTCAATGAGAGTATGCCTTCCTCCATTGGGAACTTATCTTCATCAGAAAGCTTACCTCACGCAGAATAATTTGGTAGGATCATTCCCCCAAGGCCACCTGCTGAAATTACAGTATTTTTCTGTAGCAATGAACCAATTGTCTGGTGCAATCCCAACTTGAGTACTCCATCTCTCTCTTCCCTGACTTCGACGTAGGAGCCAACCAAATACGAGACGTCTTCCAGCAGACTTAGGCTTCACACTTCCAAGCCTCCGATTGGCACAAACCTATTCAAGGGACGGGTTCCTCTGTCAGTA
Source organism: Corymbia calophylla (assembly GCA_014182845.1). Taxonomy (NCBI): domain Eukaryota; kingdom Viridiplantae; phylum Streptophyta; class Magnoliopsida; order Myrtales; family Myrtaceae; genus Corymbia; species Corymbia calophylla. The sequence continues at coordinate 19,599,791 of CM024698.1, read as the reverse complement.
TCGCATCGTACGAGGTATGGACCCCAGGAGTGCCAAAACTTGGCACGGAGGGACACTTAAGTGCTAAAAGTTACAAACGGTACACTTAAGTGCCAAAATCGGAACCAAAGGGATCACTTAAGTGTTAACGGCGAGAAAATCCGGCCAAATTGCCATGTGTCCATTTTCCGGCGACTTCATTTGCTAACGGAGTATTTTTTTTCAAAATAAAAAATCCACGTGGCAATTTTAATAAAAAAAATTGTCCACGTCAGATTTTTAAAAAATTAAAATCGATTTTATTAAAAAAAAAAACAGAGAGAAGAAGGGGATCGGCGAGGGTTGCACAGCCCTCGCCGCTGCCGCCGTCGCCGCCCCACCCTCACCGGGAAGGGCCAGCGACGGTGGGTGAGGGTCGGCTAGGGTCGCTGGGCCCCGACCTGTGACGTCCTGAAATTCGAGCCCTTTTAGGGATGAGTGAACGTGAATTTCGCCAATGCATTGTTGGTTGATTCAGCTCGGACCCAATCATTTCCGAGATACGACCTTGAGGAGAAAGGCTGCGAGGACGAGAACTCGTGCGACTAAAGAACTCGACACAGGAAAACGACTCGACCGTGAGACTTGCGTAAGGACGATCCTGTAGTCATGCAGGCCGATTTTAGGGACGAATAGAAGTCGATTCGCGGACAGAAATAATGGGACGACGGGTGATTCCGTCTACTGTTATCGAACCCGTGAACGACCCTATGTCGATCCTTGATAATCGTGTACTTTGAAATAAGAATCTATCCTTCGCAATTTCATGTCGTCAAGGACGTCCATGTGTCGAGAAGTCTTGAACGTGGTTTGGCACGAGTCGATTACGTGTGAATCCTCGAAGCCGCCTGTCAGTCTGAATTATACCAAAATGGCATTTGGGCAAAATTGACAAGGCACGAGAATCCAAGATTGGACTTTGAATTTTCGGGAACGTCCGGGACGGACTTTTGGACGATGCTTCCTTAACAGTCGACAGTGTCGGTTGAGTCGAGTTTTTGGGAAAATGGATTTTCGGACCGAGGAAACGAGCCTACGAGGATATGGGCCGAGTAAGAACAGCGTGGGCCTCACGCCCAAGGTGGGACGGCCATCGTGGAAAGCCGAGACAAGCAAGTGAACCCGTTGGGCCAAACCGATCATTAACCCTCCCGAGCCCATTGTCTAAACCTGAGCCGATTCGAGCCCAATAAATTCCCGAGCCCGTTCCTATTAATTTTCCGACCCGTTTCCTAGGCCCGCCTTTCACTTTCAGCCCAAGGGCACATTGGGAAATGTGCAAGGTGGAAATGACCAAAATACCCTTGGATATTTTGAAGAAAAGTCAAAAGGAAGAGAGAGAAGATGATGTCACTTGCTTGGGGAATTGGAGAAGGCATTTAATGCCCTTAATGAAGCTGAATTGAAGCCCTCAATGCTCTCTCTCTCCTCTTCCTTCAGCCCTCACAAATCGCAGCCCTCTCTCCCCTTGTTTCCCTTCTTCCTGCAATTTTCAGCTTCTGACCTTCCATCGAAATCCGAGTTGTTCATGGCCTTCCCGTTGGAATCTCGTCACGTGCCACCCACCGTTGCGTTCAGGAGAGAGAATCCGTATGGATGGCGTCTGTCGTTCGTCGAAAGGAGCAACTGACCGATCCGTACGGCGGCCAGAAGTCGCTGGTCGCCGGACCGCCACTGTTCCGCCTGCAGCAACTTTGTTCCGCCTTTTCACCTGTTTTTCTCCCATTCCAGCCAAACTACCGCCCATACCAGCCACAAGTGGTTCCCCCTCGACCCCCGGGTGCCGCCGGTTGCCGGCCCGCCGCTCGCTGGAGCTCCGGGCAGCCCGTTCAACTCCGGTCAGCCACTTTCCCCCTGAGCAGTGCAGTTTTTCAGAGTTGCAGAGGGAGTTTGAGCTTGTTGCTGCTGTGTTCAGCCCAGGACTGCCTGGGAGTGTCGTGGGAGAAGTCCCCGGGTGTCGGGTTCGCCGCCGCCGCCGCGTTCGTGTTGCCGGCCCGCTTAACGGGTGAGTTTAGCTCCTAAACCCTATTTAGTGCCTAAACTAGCTTAGGGTTGGATTAATTAGGGCTAAGGGCTGATTAAGGTGTTTAATTAAGTGTATTAGCCCTAAGATAGGTGGTTAGATAGTGGATTAAGATTAGCTTAGCTTAATCTTGCTTATTTATGCTTAATTGTGCTTAATTAGGCTTAATTGTGTGTTTTGTGCTAATTAATCATGTTTGTCCTTAATTGCTTGATTAATGTGATTAATTGTTTAATTTATTGATTAAATTAATTTCTGCATTTAATTAAATAATTAAATAATTATTTAATTTTCGGAATTTATTTATTTAATTATTTTTAATTTCTGAATTTAATTATTTATTTATTAAATTCGGAAATTACTGTTCATCCGGAAATTAAATTGTGTAATTTCATGTGTATTGATTTTATGGAGTGAATTGAATGTGTGATTGTATGAGCATCCGCATGAATTGTGTAATCTTCATAAAAATGGGAAAAAGATGAATTGTCCGAGGGACACCGGAAATGGACCGCCTTTATGAGAAAGAAAGTGATTTGTCCGAGGGACACTGGAAATGGACCGCTTTTATGAGAAAGGTGGGGAAAATGGTTTATCCGAGGGACATCGGAAATGGACCGCTTTTGTGAGAAATGATTTGAGGTTTCATATGTAAGCATGTGTGCATTGGCTAATGCTCAAAGATAATAAGTGGGTTGTGATTGCATGCTTGCGTGATCACTAAGTTGAAACCGCCGTCTCGGGAGAGTATCTTTTGACGTTCGTTGGGCATGCGGTCTCGGGAGAGTATCCCTTGACGTTCGTTGGGCATGCGGTCTCGGGAGAGTATCCCTTGATGTTCATTGGGCATGCGGTCTTGGGAGAGTATCCCTTGACATCTTTTGGGCACGGAAGGGCACGGTTGCGCCTCTGCGGAGGAAGGGCGCCGTAGCGCCGTTGTGCCTCGGTTGTAGCCCTGTGGGGTAGTAATAATCGGAACACGTGTGGATGCGAGAGTGCATGAGAAAACATGGCATCATTGGTTTTGATTATGCATGAGATGATCACATCATTTAGGGCACGTACGCATGAATTGATAACGTGCAGGGTGTGGCAATGGCCAGGTGAGATCGCTTGTGGTGCGACTCGCATGTGATTGATGAACTGCGTAATCTAATGGCCATGTGCATTGCGTGTATTGTGCTGACATATAACGTGCAGGGTATGGCATACCGGGTAAGGTTGCATGCGAACCGGCTTTTGATTGTTGGTTGACCCTGCTTGTTATTTTATTGTTGTTTGCTGGTTGTTGTGGTTGGGTTGTGTGAGGGGTGGTTCTGGAGAGATGCTCGGGTTTAGTTGGTGTACTAACCGGGGCTTAGGGGAAGAACTCGTTGAGATTTTATCTCAACCCATTGTGGTTAACATTTTTCAGGCCTTTAGAATGGCGCACCCACAGTGGAGAATCCTGCCCCCACTCCACCAGTGATCAACTTGACGGAGTCGAGTCCGATGGGTCCGAGTGACCGTGGTGTTGAACCCGAGGGTTCATTTTGTACAGCTGGATTAGCCTAACCTAGTTCCTTTTTGGTTTGGCTTAGAGGATGGATCGGCCCCGTTGTCGGGCTTGTAAATCGGAAAACGATCCTCCGTTGGTTAATCTAGTAAACCTGTATAAATGAGTAGCGATGGTTGTTCTTACTTTGTTCATCCCTCTATCCCGATTGATTGATTTTTTGTTGGACTAGGGATGGTTCGTCTTCCGCTTGCGCATAACGAAAGATTAAAATGAATGGTCGTCGACGAGTCCTGGGACGTCACCTTCAATCGACCAAGAGAAGGGGTTGTCGCGTGCTCGGGGTTCGGGGCGTGACACGACCGGTGGCCGACGACCCTGTCGGCTGCGGCGAGGGCCCGCAGCCCTCGCCCGATTTGGGGCGAGGGTCGCGACCCTCCCCGATCCGGCGAGGGTCGCCGGCCTTCGCCCGCCGGGCTAAGGGCCGCGGGCCGCCTAGACCTCGCCGGATCTGGGGCGGTCGGCGGCCCTTGGCTCGGCTGGGCGAGGGCCGGTCGGGGTCGCCGCCACCGGCCGGGGCTCGGCGACCCGCCGGCCCTCCCCACCGGTGTCGGCCCTTCCCGGCGAGGGTGGGGCGGCGGCGGCGAGGGCTGTGCAGCCCTCGCCGATCCCCTTCTTCTTCTTCTTCTTCTTTTTTTATAAATAAAATTGATTTTATAATGATATTTTTAAATTATTTAATATTATTTAATTAATAAATTTTTATAAATCCATGTCAGCCAAAACGACGTCGTTTTGGCTGATTTTTCACCGACTTAGTGTTTCCGGTGAGCCACATAGACAAGAAAATTAATAAAAAATTGCCACGTAGGATTTCCGATAGGGTTTCGACGACTTGGCACTGAAGTGATCCATTTATTTTGAAAAGTGGCACTTAAGTGTACCGTTTGTAACTTTTGGCACTTAAGTGTCCCTCCGTACCAAGTTTTGGCACTCCCACTGTACTTATGCCCGCATCGCACAAAGCCATAGTCACTTCAACTGGCAAGCAAGAGACTTTCAGGAAAAGGGCCTTCTCCGGAAAATCTGCATGAGCTTCGATCTTTCACCATTTACAAGAATCAGCTCGGGAGCAGAAAACCCGGAGGCGTGACCTTCCTTTGCTCGATGGCAAACGCCGCCAAAATCAGAGGTATAGTCTACAGAGATTCACGACAAAGGTTTACGATGACCCATCATAATAATAAACAACACGTCATAAATTTGGATATGTTTCAATTATGACAACGTACAAAAAATGACAATATTCTATCATAACTAAGAGCTAAATCACCATAAATTTGGATTTATTCACAGTCGACAATTTATAAATTTGTACAACATTAAGTTGTATTGAAGAACAAAACCTCGTAAATTTTGATTTTTTTTCAATTAAGAAGGTTTATAAATATTTAGGACCGTTCTTTGTAAAAAAGAACTAAATTTGGATTCCATTCTCGAAGTCTCTACAACGAACAGGGGCCTTACAGATCCTACAAAGGCAATGGAATCTTAATAACCGCAATTTACAAAAGTTTGCGAATATATTATCATAACTTAGAAAAAAAAAATTATAAGTTTAGATATTTTTTCAATTACGGCAATTTCCAAAGAGGTACGATGATTCGGCAAGACGAGAAGGAATATGTCATAAATTTGAGTACTTTTAAATTAAGGTTTACAATAGTCCATTCTAACAAAGAACAAAACATCCTTAGGTGGATAATTTTGAAGTAGGACGATTTTCAAAGACTTTTTATATTTTCAAACTCATGACAGTTTACAAAATGTAAAAAATTTGGAATTTTTGAATAGCGATGGTTTCCAAAAGTTTACCACAATCTATCACAATTGAGAATAAAACATCGTAAATTTGGATATTTTGTCAACTACGTCGATTTACAAAGAGTCAAAACCAAAAAGGTTTAGTCCTAAATTTGGAAAAGAAAAATTCTGTTACAACAATTTACAAAAATGTTATGATGGTTCGTAATAAAAAACGGACGACAACATTATCACATCTAATTTTTAATTTATGATGGGCGCAACAATCCGTTGAAACCAAGAACAAAATATGGAGAATTTTGAATCCATATTAATTAGATGGTTTCCAAAAAGTTCACGGCATCCCGCGCGACAAAAAACTTAACATTGCGAACTTGAATTTTTTATAAAGCGTTCACATTACGGCGATTTTTTGAGAAAAGGAATTGCAACGGTTTAAAAAGGTTTGCGACGGTCCATTCATGACAAGAAAGGTGACATTATAAAGCAACCTTGAATTTGACTTTTAATTTTTCCCAATTTCGGAGTTCTTGGAATATCACTTATTTTGGCTTTTGTATATATTTTTGATCGAAGAAGAAAGTAAATGAACTAGTTACAAGTTCAATAAATGATTCATGTTCGAACATATTTGATTGAGTACTCCTAAAAGCAACCGATGGTTTTTCTTCAACGAATTTGATCGGCATTGGAAGTTTTGGTTCTATTTTTAGGGGGATACTTGAAGGCAATGGAATTGTTGGTGCCATGAAGGTGCTTCGTTTAGTCCATCATGGTGCTCTTAAGAGCTTTATAGTTGAGTGCAAGGCATTAAAGAACATCAGACATCGAAATCTTTTAAAGATATTAATAGTTTGCTTGAGTTGTGACTATCAAGGAAATGACTTTAAGGCGTTAGTCTATTTATTCATGGAAAATGGAAGCCTGGAGCAATGGCTTCACCCAAAAGCAGCTTCATCTCATGGGAATGAGCTCCCAAGAAATTTGAATTTCATTTAGAGGATAAATATTGCTATTGATGTTGCTTTTGCACTGGATTATCTTCATCACCAGGCCACATCCCTATCGTTCATTGTGATCTAAAGCCAAGTAATATCCTCTTAGATGCTGAGATGGTCGCACAAGTTGGTGATTTTGGATTGGTGAAATTCCTTCTTGAATCATCCTTTGATACTGTACCAAGTCAAATGAGCTCAATGGGTCTCAGAGGGACAATTGGTTATGCTCCACTCGGTAATCTCCCCCCACCCCCCACCTCCCACCTGCTCGTGTGACATTTGGTAGCTTATGGTAACTCCTTAGATTCGAATTTGATGATCTGCACTTCAATTTGACATGCATTATGATCTAAATGTGTGGCAGAGTATGCAATGGAGTGCAAGGTTTGAGAAGGCGACACCTATAGTTACAGCATTCTCTTACTAGAGATGTTCACAGGGTTGAGTCCCACCAATGACACATTCAAAGATAATTTAACTCTTCATAATCTTGTTGCAAAAGCTTTGCCTGAGTGAGTGCTCGAAATTATGGACAATGTTGTGCTTCAAGAAATAGGGAGCCATTTAGGCCCCTATGATCCTGAGCATTGCCTTCTTGAAAGCCATGGCACAATTCAAGAGTGTTTGGTTACGTTGTGTAATGTTGGAGTTGCTTGTTCTTATGAAGTGCCTGGAAGACGGATGAGCATCGGAGGAGTTGCAAATCAGCTGCATCAAACTAGGGAGAAACTCTTTGCATTAGGTTTGTATGGAGAAGATGAACTACTAATAGCTTAGATATAGCTATTATACGATTAGGGTTGTTTATGCAAACGGAAACAGACAGGTAAATTCTTAACCGAAGAGAGAATCAATCAATCTTTTTTCCTTAAGGTGAGAGTTGATCGTTATTCCCCATCTGTATATATACATATTCAAATTAGCACAAGGCCTGTGGTGCACACACATTCTTGAGTGCTGTTGGTTCACTTCAAATTCTGTTTTGGCACCATAGCATTCTAAAATGGATCCAGAATAAATTGTCTTGTTTAATATTTTTCTTTTCATTTGTAGGATGCTCGTTAAGAGGAATTGCAGTCAATTAACTGGTGGAAATCTTATTCTCTGGAAAGCTTGGATTATGCATACTGACTAAGAACGGCTGGCCGTTGCTTTGTTTCGAAACAATCCAATTGATCTCTGTTTCTAGAGCTATAGTCAGTCAGCTAGAATAAAATTTGTTGCTCTGGCGGGTGAATGAGGATGTATAGCTATCGGATTCAGTAATCTAGCATACGGTATTTCGAGGACACGTATCGACACTTGATCTGCGTAGTCATAATAACCTGAGAATGCTTTAGTAGGATAGTGTAACTTAAGTGTGTTCGATTTTTCTAGGGGTGCAAGTGCAAATTCTTCAACACTGCTATTTCTGAAGTTTACTACCGTCATTACTTGTATTTTCGCATTTTGGTAAAGTTACTAATTTGGGAAAGCAGATAATCACATATTCGTAAAACTTATTACAGATCGATAGTTACTTTTTCAAGAGGGGATTCGTTAATCATATAGATAAGCAGCTTTCAAATGTAAAAATTCCTAACTACATCAATAAATAAGGAGCAACCAGTGGATTACTTCTCTTAATTAAAAAGTAACCATTAGTGTGGAGAAGTTACTAATTTTAAACGGTTTGAAAGTAAAGTTACTTTTCATTATGACAAAATTAGTAGTCATCGATATGCACCCTACTTTTTATGGTGAGAAGTTTCTTTGTCAAAAGATTAACTTTGTATTATTCCTTTAGCCAAAGCAGCACTCTAAGTTCACCACTGAGTGTAGACACTTAACTAGTTCTCAGGTGGAAATCACCTGGAAAAAATATCAACATTGGCCAAAAGTTAATTTTCCTCTTGAAGAGTTACTATTCACATTCAGAGATAACTAGATGCTAATACATACTTACATGCCTCACAATGTTATCTCTAAATGACAAGCAGGTTTATCAATGACCAATAAAGTGATTTTAACTTAATCATTAGATTTATCAACCAACTATGAAATGATTTAAAGTGATTATGCTGCCATTAGTCAAGTGATATTTATCATAGCATCATCGTTGCCTTACATGTCTTCCCCTATCTTCATTCACCTTTTGAGTTTGAATACATACTCTTATATGAATGGAGATCTTGCAAACTCTATAATTTCTCGTGGAGTATCTACAGGAGACTCATTGCAGTACCCAACTGACATTTTGAAGAGAGAGGCTAAAATTCTTGATTAGTTGACTAATGACCTTTTTGATACAAATCTGTCAGATAGTCCCAATCTTTATTCTGTCAGATTGCTTTTTCCTTGTGAGCATGTGGCAGAAATTTTTTTGATGATGTCTCAAATAGGGACTCTTATTATATTTACATTTCCCCTCTTATGCCTCTAAGCTGTACCTGAAATTGATCTTCAATGAAAATATATAGATGGAGATATCGGAATGACATTCACTTTTTTGAGTTCTTCTGTTGAATTTCCTGTCAGGGTACTTGCAGACAGACAAAGTGATGACCTCAAAGCACAGGCTTGGTTTTGTAAGAGAACACAGCTTGCATAGAAGGTTCGAATCTAACCTCATTGAACCATATAGAAATTTGTCACAGCATGGAGGATTCAATTTAGATGCTATATATCATTCACGCCAGTTGCCCAAGGGAAGTTTGACTGGCTGACACTTTGCAGGAAGGGGATATCCTTTGAAAAAGAGTGCCTTAGACAAAATTTACCTATTTGAGCTCGGATTTTCAGATGTCTGAAATCATTCTAACCAGAAAATTTAATTGTTATTTATTAACATCTGTTACATCCAGAATTCTTGCACAAGATATTTTTAGTTAATAACATCTGGTCATACATAAGTTGCCCTGAAGTGGCCTCTCAATTAACTAATTCATAATATAAGCGCATGGTGTGTTGCCACGTGGTGGTCAATTTGGGTTGGCATCAGGACCATTTTCATGCTGCTGTTACTTTCAGTTAAATTCTCATGTGCTGTCTAATGATAGGTTGCAAGAATGAGCATGCAATTGTTGGTTCCATCCCAGTATACGTGCCATAATGTTACTTGAAACTGTTAGTGAAAAAATAGTATCTGTACGAGAGGTATAATTAAGCACTGTGTCGCCTAGTAGTTTCTACAGGTGTTTTATAGGCCTAAATCCTTCCTGCATCTGACCAAAACAACTGTTTTTGCTATACCTAATTTAAATAAGTCTCCTGCAGAACTGCTAAGCTTTTTTCCCGTTTTTTTTTTCTATATTTTGTCTGTAAATAGTACGAGACATGTTCTAAAAGTGAGAATTAAATAGAAAAGCTCAATTTGTGTGTGTGTGTGTGTGTGTGTGTGTGGTGAAAGTAAGATTCGAAAACAAAATGCACCTTGAGATGCTCCAATCTCAGCCACATACTATGCAGCAACAGTGGGAATATATTGGAAGTGATCAAGCTGGTTTCAAATCTCTACTTCTCTTCATCAACATAAACTCTTTACCTTCACATTAAAATAGGTGCCTGAAAAGTGAATTTCAAGACGATGTTGGACTTAAAGGGCCAGAGGGTAGTTTTGCTTGGAAATTTGGGTAAAGAGTTTGGTCACTTGACTATGACTGCAAACATTCTGAGCCAAAGAGAGCCGTCTGTTACTGTGGATGTCTTGGTCAAGGCAGCTTGGAACTGTTGCAGCAAGCTGCTGGATCGTATCTGTTGAATGGGCTTCATCCAAACTTGCTCCAATGTGAATGACCACTGTGCAGTCATTCTTAGGCAACTCTGCACCAGCCTTGCTTGTTTCAGGTGCATCGATTGTTGTTTCGACATCTGTGACTCTTGTTCATGTCTCTAGCAATATTGACCAGTATGTATAGAGAGCTGTGCAATGTCGTGTTGGTGATTGTGTTACTTTTTTCTCTTTCTTGTGTGTATCATAGTCAACTGTGTTGTATATTTTCTCAGAGGTGGACCACGTGCGGATTGCAGACACCATGTTTGAAATGAAATCCTCCCCCCTTCCGGGCTTTGATGCAGGATAGAAGTATTTCATTGAAGAAAAGATTGAACCTGAGATGGCTTAATGTTGGCTGTGTTTACTTTGAAGAGTGATAGATTTTGATGACTAATGCAAGTAAAGGTGGAGTGAACAGATAATTGAAGTGGAAGTGTGACCGGCGTACTGGTAATAAACAGAATTTCACCTTGTCCCTTGCAAAATTGTAACAAATCTGTCTGGGAATCCACCTATCACTCAGTAGTCAATACTATCCCAGAGTCTTCACTGTTGAGAATTTTTCTCACCATATTTCTTGGCCATGGCTATGCTTCCAACCACTTTTATTCTTCTCAACTCTGAGCTTCTTAATTTGAGGTTTCACCTTGTCAGAAGCAAGTTACCTGGTCTGTCTAAAGAAAATTGGACATTCAACAGAAAGGAAGGAGATAGGACCAAATAGCTATTAGTCAAAATTCAGTTGCCTGGAAGTGCAAATTGTTGTGTTTAATGTCAATACATGAGCATGTATAAAAGCAAACTCCTGACGAGCAGGTGCGCAAGAAATAGCAGCTGGTCTGCATAAAGCAAGACATTCACACATCAGTTCCTCTCCTTCCTAGTGCTTCCTGGAGATTACCCTGACTTGTAATCAAATTCAAGGTTATTCCATCTTTTTATCATCTGAGATCTGACTTATCACTTTCTTGGAGTTATACAGATGCACTGGCTGCCAAAGGCATTTGCCAAATGATTTATGAAGTACCGCAAGATGTTATAACCTTTGGTTTCTCTTTCGTCATCCTAAACCATATCACTAACGGCCAATCTGTGGTCAAAGACTGGTTAAAATCCCTGGAGTGACATTCCTCGGTTTTCATTTTTCCTGTGCATGGATGAGAGCTTTGACGCTCCACATCCCACAACTAACAAACGAGTCTCGTTTAGCTCTATCAAGCGTCCACATGATCTGTCGTATCAAGTCATACGCTTTTATTGATTTTGTCAGTCGTGTCAGCTATAAATTGGCTTTATCCAATCTATTTTTGTAAGAGTCAAGTCGTAAGATGAGCATTCAGGTAAAATCACCAAGAAAGGCAGTTTAGCTGGTCCTCAAAATTCCAACAAACAAACTTCCATCTTTATGCAATCCCGTCCCTGGTTTTATGAGCTCATTGTCTCTGATTTTAAATGCCTGCATTGGCCATTTGAACCACATTTTCTAATCTTTTGTATAACTCAGTCACCTCCAGTGCCTCCATCCCAGAAACTCCATGGTCCTCTGACTCAAGATGAAGGTAAAAACACCCGTTGCAGTGATGAATTTTTCTTCAAATTCACACTCTGATCTTTCACACACAAATACACCGGAGGCATTCATTGTTCATTTGACTTTTCACTTTAGCCATTGGTTTTGGTTGATTACAGCTCTTCAGCTGGATGCAGAACAAGCTCAACGCCAGACAGGAAGAGTCTACTCGTAAAGCCAATGCAGTTTCAGCAACCCTTAACTGTAAGCTGTATTTTTGCATGTCTTTATAATGGATAAATCGTAACTTGTCGTGTACAGCTCAGAAGCTGAGAAAGCTAAGAAGGAACCATACTCTTCTTAGGGTACAAGTTGAAGGCCTTTCATTGATCTTTTTCTCTCCACTGGCTCATGTGACGTTAGAATGCTGCCATGTGTACACTAAATTCGCTGACGTAAATCCGTTGTGAACCGGGGCTTTAACAGCCAGTGAACGTGCTTATCATTTCCTTACATGACTGCATGATCTTGAGTATAATCACTGAACTGGGAGACTACCGGAGCATACAACTTTTGTATCATTATAAAATGGTACTTAATTTTCCAATCCACGTACTTAATATAGTCTTGAGGATTTTAAAGAATTTTGTTCTTATTCCACTTCTAGAGAACACTGGCTTTGTTGAGAGTATAACAAATCAATGTAGATATACATGAACTTCATGTCGTCTCTTGCATCGGCGAATTTAATGTCTTATCAAACCTTAACGGTTCAGATCAGGTGAAATTAGAACCATGAGAAGAGTTCACCTACTGGCCACATGGATTGCTGGCAATTGGGACTTTTGGGAGAAGTGATTTCAGGGGAAGCCAGGAAAACCCAAATCTCCAACGGAATCATTTCATCTGAAGATTTGTCCGATTTTACTAGGAAGTTGGAAAGCTACAGATAGAGCTAACCAAGCTTTTGTCCCTTAAAACAAGTAGCAAAACAGAGGCATATCATTGACTACCCGCTGGATAGATTCCTTGACAGTCCCTCGAACTTGGAGGTGGACCACAGAATCAGCAGTTCGCTTCACAGCGATTTAGATTACTATGATAAAATGAGGTCAATAATGACCAGACTATCAGCGTGACACTTGGTAGATGCAAGGAATTTTGTGCAGATAGTAACGAGAAGGCAAGTGGTAAAAAGTCATCAGCTTACCTTATAAAGAAGAAATTTGTTGGCAGAAGTAGATTTATGCCAGCACCCAGTTTGAGAGGTTCACTTCAAGAATCAAGATTGAAGAAGGCCCGTCCTTTAATCAATACTTTAAATTCTGCATCAAAACCATGAATTGAACTTTACTTTGATTAGAAATTCATGGATTATGGATACTGTAACACTCTTTAGTCTTTATCGCAACTTCGCATGCCAGACGGTGTGTGTTTAACTACCAAAGCATAGCCTGTCCTACTCAAGATCCAATGTCATATATGTCTAAGTTGCTGTTAAGTTGACTTCTAGATGTGATACTTAGAGATTCTTTCAAAGCCTTGTCTCGTCCCATCAGATAAGAATGAGATGACCTCTGTTTATTCTTGTATTCATCCTACTGTCATTTTTATCATGTGCTGTTTCATTCTCCGCACAAAGTGTCAATGTAAATGAAGTCAAATTAATTAGCTAACCCTTCTTTCTCATGGTACAGCTTTGAGGAAAATAATACACAAGAAAATCTATCTCCAAATGCTTCTTGAGCTACATTGGTCAAGAAATACTTGGAGAATGAACCGATGCCAAAATCATAGAGGAAGAAAATGACAGGGAAGAAATTAGCGATGGAAGCAAATGGTGCAGATTTGACTGTAAGTAGTTGCATTATAAGGAGTACTGACAAACTTCATAATCTTAGTAGTACAGCCACTCTTAGCTTACTTGTTCATCAATGTTGCTGCACTTCCTATACAGCATAGATGTTTTAACTAAATGCTGTATCTTGATCAGCAGCCACTTTCCCAGACAAAAAACGGATGTTTAAGTTGTGTTACTTTCAGGACCACTTGGGTCGAGTATCACCACTAAAATTGAATGGCCATGTCCATGTTACTGAGTTGCATCAAAAAGTTACTGACTGGCTTACCTTTCAATCCATGATTTCAGTTTTTGTTTGGAGACATAGAATCTCCTTCATCCACCGCAACATCAAAATCATAAGGTGAGAGGAGCCTTTAAGTTCCTTCTTAGAAATGAAGCGCAAACTCGTTTCTGTAATCTGTCTTTACATCTTTACCTATGCCACTGCAAGTGGAAGAGCTTCCATGCATTGTCAAGGGCTCTTCCGTGTTACTCATTATCTCATGCATCAATGGGCTAGTGGTGGTTCTCTCGACTGTATACTAGCCAAGCTAGATGAACCTACATTATCACCTAATTTTCTACGCTACTTGCAGATTTTTGATATATGTGGGGTACTTTGGATCGGTAGAGGAGATTGTAGCATAAATTGATCCCAAGGAACAAATTTTCAATGCAAGCATTCTGCCTCTCTGCCTCTCTGCCTCTTGTTCTCCCATTACTCTTTTCATTATTTTGTGCTTTGTCAATGGATGAGATGGTTTCATCCGCGAAATATATCTTATGCAAGCGTCAATTTTTGCACACGATTCTGCTTCAGAAATCTCCACCACAAAGTAGGGTAAACTACTTGTGCAAACCATGTCCCATAAATCACATGTAATCGTAACTGTTGAACTTTATAAGATTTGCGGGAAATCCACATGACTGATTGTTGACACCTAAATTTTGACTAATCATTCGTAATTTAATATTGCATAGCATATAGTTTTAGGAAGCATAATCTTTCAAGAATTTTGCGGCGGCCGATTTTTGTATGATCAAGAAAAGGTAGGGATGTGGCGGTTCAAAAGTAAAACATATCTATAGGGATGTGACTAGTTCAAAAGTAAAACATATCTGCAGGGGATGTGTTCTGGTTGAGTAGAGTATATCCGCATGGTCAAGAAAAGGGATGGATGTGGTCGGTTGAAAGGTAAAAGTATATCTGCATGGTTAAAGATAGGAAGAGAGAAAAAAGATATATCCGCAATAAGGAAGCAAATCACCATGTCCTTATCTTATTTTTTTGAGGGCACCGTGTTGTCTTGCCTATAAAAGGGGGACAGACACACTGAAAAGGGTGGACACAAAAAAAAAACACAGAAAAGGGGGAGAGAGAGTGGTGCTGTGTCGAGAAAGCTTCTCCTCTCTTTGACTCAGGAAAAGTCAAGAGGGACGGGTGCTTCTTTTTCCTCAAGCTCAATCGTGTCCGCCGAATTCCTTGTACGAGGCGGAGCTTTGCCCAATCGCCCAAGCTTCATCGCACTTCAGCCCTTCGATGGAGAGCCGCACGCCTTGTTGACGAACCGCCGCACCCAGCCTCCCGATTACGTGCTGCTGCTTTGCCTGAGTTCCTTGCCTTGGCGAGTTGTGCGAGTTGTTGTCCATAGAGCTCCCGGTTGCGACGATCTACCGCCAATCAGCCCAGGACGTTGACGGATTGCTGCTCAACTCCAACGTCCCTGCATGACCAAATAACGTCAATTTTCTTTGGACGGTTCACTTGATTTTTGTGCAGATTTTCTACATACCCACAGACCATCAAGGTGGACGAGTTGAAAATTTGACGGGGGGCTTTGAAAGTCGAAGCTGAATATTCAAAGAATATTGTTAAACAAGTTCGACGCTTGCCAAAGTCGAGTTGTAGCGCCGAGCCACTCCTTGATCCGACGGGCCTCGATTTGGAAGCTTTGTTCGTGCGATATCGAAAGCTAGGTGAGAATCCTGATTAATGCAATTTTCTCATATTTTATTGCCTAGTTCGTGGAATTGCAATCGTAGTTAAATATTTGATCAATATTGCCATATCCAAAAGATTTCATAACCCTCGTGAACTAGAAATTTTCCTCACTTCACAACGTCTATAATCGTCAATCCGATCTCACGCCCGAGATACGATTCACGATTGCACGGAAAATCGTCGTCCGATCTCATGCCCGAAATACGATTCGCGATTTCTTTCAAAAATTGGCCAATCCGATCTCATGCTCGAGATACGATTCGTTGATTTTATTTGTTTCCAAAATTAAATGGATATGGAAAATATCTTGCTTGATTTGTTGCCATGCTTTCTTGATGCCTTTCTCGAACTAATTTTGCTCATAAAAGAAAACCCAAAAAATATACTTTAGTTGGATGTGGTTCTTGTTAGGATATTTTCTTTTAGGATAGTTTGCATGTTTAACTAGGTTAGTTTTAATTTCGAATTTTGATTGCCATGCTCATGTAGAATTATGTCATCTTCCATGTGTCATCTGGTCATTACATGTTTAGGGTCATTCGAATGCGTGACATGCTAGGATAGTTGCATTGAATATTTTCTAGCGTTAGATTACATTAAATAATTAATGTTGCGTGACATATAGTTTGCATATTAGGTTGCACATTGCATGCTAGTATAATTAGACACTTTCGTACGTCATTACATGCATTGCATGTTAGTTTTAGGCCTCATTAAATAAGAGAAAATCCAAAATTCGAGTGATCGCGTGTTAATTAGAAATCACTTTTAGGTCGATGTGATTTTCTAACTAATATTGCAGATGCTTTCGTAGCTTCAAGGTAAGTGATTTCCTCCTTTTCCTCGCAATTTATTTAATGCTCTGATAATTGAGTGTTAAATAATGATTGCGCACTTGCATGATCACATTGAATGTTAGGGAGTAAATTAAAATCGATACAAACTGCCTGCAAATCATTTTTTTCAAATAAAAGAGAAAAGGTACCGAAAGGGCGTTAGAGAAATCTAACGTAATCAAGTTCCCGATCCCATAGTCTCTGGTTCGTAGGAGTGAAGTAACTCTCCCGTTACTTTACTTGGGTTTCTAATCGACCCACCAAAAAGTAGATTAGTGGCGACTCCAAGTAAAAATTATTTGCATGCTAAAAACTTAAACCCTAAGTCGCGACCGGTGGTATGGGGCTTTGGGAGGCGGCCAAGTTTAGCAGAATCCATTAGCCAAACCCTAGATGATGCACCCGAGGTGAGGTCGCGACACTGATTGCTGATATCAGCCGGGTCCACGCGAACTGTGATTGGACCGTATTGAGGCTACAATATCCTCCCAAAAAAGAAAAGAAAAAGAAATACACGCAGATGTCTATAAATCAACATCACTTGCCAGACAAAAAGTCTCTTCCTGAGCCAATGAGAAAAGATCGGTGTGATCAGCTTCGCTGGTGTTGAATAATAAGTAATTACTTAGTTCTTTATGTTTACTAATGAAATAATAAAAACTGTGAAATCTTGTACAAAAGAATGTGCAGTTTCTTATGTATAGGTGGTCGCTCGTGTGGTTGCGTCATGTCACATGACATGTGTTTATGTTTGTGATGTGGTGCTGCGTGTTGTATTATCATTAGTAAAACTTTATTTGGCTGAACATTATAATTTATCAGTAGATAGAATTATGTATTTTACATTAATCGTGCTAATTAGTTATTACTCATATTAAAATATGAAAATAGTCAATTCCATAATACGTGCATAAAATAGAGTTTTGTCAATGAATATTATTATTAAATCCTTAGTGATTATTTGAGGGAAAATGCTAACTAGGTTTTAATGCTTTCGGTATGTCTGCGGCTAAGAATATAAATGCTTCACATTAATTTTTCCACCAGGAGAATTCTACAGCTCCCCTCAGAAATTGTTGAGAGTAAAAGTTACAATTACAAATCTATCAAATTTCTCCGTTCTTTTCTGTGGAAGAAGGGAAACGATTTTCAGCATTTAATTTTTTTCGTTCTTTTTATAACAGAGGAAATATAAAATACTGCTTCGATCAAAACTGACATATGATTGCCAAAAAGGAAATTCAGTAATTATCAAAATAGTTTTGTTAGCGAGTGCCTTGAGACGCTTCTATTGAGAATAACGAAATTTTTCTTAATTGGATTTCGATGCTTTAAAAAAGAGTCATGTTAACAAAATCCTTGTCAAAATAAGTATTGGATGTGCTCAGCTCCTGATTTTCAAGCTGTGGACATCCCCACTGCTTTTCCTCATGATATTGTAATATAGTCCTCTCGGTGATGAATTTTGGAAATTCCCGGAACCATTTGAAAAAGAAATGGTAATCTTTCCATGCCCTTTTTCTGATTTTTTTTTCCATAAAATAAGTCAAAGGATAGTTTGTTAATTTATGTATGGGAAATGAGAGGACCACATAATTTCCAAAGGAAACCGAGTGACTTGGGGAAAATCATGAATCCCACTTGGTGGCCCGGCGAGTGGGAATTCTTATATTAAAATACAAAAAATCAGTCAAAGTAAAAATAAGAAAATAAAAAATAAAATTATTAACATTATCCGTGTTAGATTTTTTTTTATATTAAATGCAAAAAAAAATTGAAACATATATATTTCAAGAGAAAATAAGTGTAGAGTTACTATTAGTAACAATACCGATACAAAATATTTTTCACACTTGTAGTTTTGTTAATCACTAACTTGCCTATTTTAATGACAAAATAGAAAAAAATAATATTTGCAGCACAAATTGATAGACTTAGGGCTAGTGAATCAAGTTCTTTCTCTCCCAAACTAAAAGTTAGTCCAAATCGTTGATTTTCAACGAATTTATCAACTTGTATGGATGGAAAACTTAATGGTAGGTTATTTTATCTTTTAAGTAATTTATAAATTTTTTGGATCATTTAAATAGAACTATAAAACATTTGGTTGGACAAAGCTAGAAAGATAGAGGAATAAATTGTGACATTATCCCTTAAATAAAAGAAAAACACCAAAACCCTCCCTCCCACATTTCTCCAATCCGGTTGCCCACCTTTCACAAAGTGACAATTGTGGTCAACATGCAACCATTAGAAATTCAGCATGACTATATAGTCATGCTAGCGGGACCACTTACGTATTGACATTGTAACAGTGTCTTGCTTTTTGCTATACAGACGCAGGAAAGAGACTTACGATGACAACATCAAGCTTTCATAAGCGATGAAATTACATCAATTGATTTCTTGACATTCATTCTTGAAGGAGTACCATGGTTGCGGAAGTTCTGTTTGATGTTATTGAACCACTGATGACAAAGGTTCTTAAAAAGCTCGACCTAAGTTGCTATTCGTTAGAGAACTTGTACAAAAATTGCTTTGCAACATCCCATTAGTAAAATAGTGCTTAGTACATGTTTCTTATATATTTTATTTATTTATTTGTTAAATAACTGAGTTTTTTTTCTGCTTTTTTTTACTTAAAGAATCCATCTTCTGTTTTAAAGTTTTTTTCTTCTTGTAAATGTAACAGAGATTTACTCATTTTAAAAAGTGGAAAACGAAATTGAGAAGTGAGGGTTACACGTTTCGCAATGCCATAATTCTGTGGCTTTCTATCAGCTCATATTGACTTTTCCATGCTACCTATCTCCATCAAATTGAAAAAGCAACGAAGAGAAGCTTCATATGTCATATTTAGCTAGCTAAAGAAGGACCCATATTGATGAACCGAAAGCACCTTTCAACCAACATTGATGACCCAGTTTGGACTTCGATGGCCTTACGGTGGGTTACGTATCATTAGCCCCCAACCACTCGTAGGGAAAAAATGTGCCAGACATAGACATGCATTCAATAAGAGAGTTGAATTCTACTAGGGACCAATCCATAACGGGAGGTTGGCCACAAGAGTTTATGTGGTGGTTGTCTCTGGAATTTGGTTCGATGGAGCTTTCATGCAGAGTAGTAACACATTATTTATGCCTCTACTGCAGTGTTAAATGATTCAAGAAATTATTGGTGTAGCAGACGATGCGCAATCATAAGCGTCCAAGTTTGGGGCATCTGCGGATTGATGGTTGTGATTGATCTCATCCGCGTGGGATACCGAGCGGACTGGGTCCAAGCAAGAGTACGGCCCCACGATATACTGGCAGATGGGCATGCATCAGATTTACACTCATGCATATATGGCCAGACAGAGTCCACTTCAGAGGCTGAATCAATGGTAGAAGAAGGGGTTGGCTGGCTTCGCAGTTTTATGATCACTGAGGTCCACGATATCTACTTCAACGATCTCTTTGTTTCTTCTTGCCTTGCTTTCCTATCCACCCGCTTCCTTGGGCTTGGAGTCATGAA
This sequence comes from Corymbia calophylla, assembly GCA_014182845.1. NCBI lineage: Eukaryota > Viridiplantae > Streptophyta > Magnoliopsida > Myrtales > Myrtaceae > Corymbia > Corymbia calophylla. The sequence continues at coordinate 19,579,969 of CM024698.1, read as the reverse complement.
ACTCGTAACCATGAGTTTTGCAGAGTTTCGATCGTGCCACCTGCTCCTTGGTATTACTCTTGCACTGTGCTTTAACCAAGTTTCTTCCGCCACCAATGAAACAGACAGATTAGCGCTGCTCGCATTTAAGGCCGGTGTAACTGGAGATCCTTTCGGCATGCTCAAATCATGGAACAACAGCTTTGGGTTTTGCCAGTGGTATGGCGTTATGTGCAGCAGGAGACACCAGAGGGTCACGGCCTTGGACTTGCGATCACAAGGACTTATTGGATCAATCTCTCCTTATATTGGGAATCTCAGCTTTTTAGGGGAATTATGGCTCCAAAACAATAGTTTTGGTCATGAAATACCCCAGCAAATCAGCCAGTTGCACCGCCTTCGTGTCTTACGACTAGACAACAATTCATTGGCCGGTGAAATTCCAAAGAACATATCGGCTTGCTCTAACCTTGTTGGCCTCGTCCTTCAGTACAACCTATTAAGTGGAGAAATTCCTATCGAAGTCGGTTCATTATCCAAGCTACGGTTTCTTTATTTGACTTATAATCATCTCTCTGGGATCGTGCCTTCCTCCCTAGGGAACTTATCTTTACTGGAGATTGTTTATTTAGCCGAAACAACTTGGGCGGGAGCATTCCGCAAGTCCTAGGCCACCTGACAAACTTGCAAATCATTGCTTTTGCGGGAAACAAATTGTCGAGTACAATTCCATCTTCTTTACTCAATCTCTCTTCGCTAGTTCAGTTTGATGTTGGAAACAATCGGATACAGGGCACTCTTCCTGCAGGTATGGGCCTTCAACTCCCACATCTTGAATTTTTTAGCGTTCTCGGGAACGAACTTGAGGGGCCAATTCCTCCCTCGATATCGAATTGCACAAAGCTAGATAAGCTTCAACTTGGAGATAACAGATTTTTCGGGAAAGTGCCTTCTTTGGAAAATTCGTATAAGCTTAGTTGGCTTCAAGTCTATATTAATCAACTTGGAAGTGGAAAACCTGAAGACTTGAGCTTCCTTTGCTCGTTAACTAATAGCACCAAATTGCAGTACATTGGCATTCACGAGAACAAGTTTGGAGGGGTAGTACCAAAATGCATAGGTAATTTATCCACCACCCTCACAACATTTACTTTAAGCCAGAATCAAATATCCGGTGAGATTCCATAAGAAATCGGGAATTTTGTAAACCTGAGATTATTTGTCATGGGTCGCAACCCGCTTTCAGGTGTTGTCCCCTCAAATTTGGGTAATCTACAAAATCTAGGGACATTGCACTTAAGTTATAGCAACCTTGAAGGGACTATCCCATCTTCCTTGGGAAATCTAACCAAGTTGATTGCACTATATCTTGGTGGGAACCAATTTCATGGGCAAATTCCTTCACATTTATCAAATTGCCAGTCTCTTAATCTGCTTGACCTGTCCGACAACAAATTGAGTGGTGACATACCCCCACAGCTTATAGGTCTCTCATCATTAGCGATTATTCTGAATTTGTCGTGTAACCATCTAACGGGTGTTCTACCTATGGAAGTTGGCAAATTAAGAGGTTTGACTGCTTTGGACATCTCCGACAATTTGTTGGTAGGTGAAATCCCCATAAATTTAGGTGATTGCACTTCATTGACATCACTGAGATTGGGGCGCAACTTCTTCCAAGGATCAATTCCCCGATCGATCGGATTGTTAAGAGGCATTGAAGAATTAGATATTTCAAGCAATAATTTATCGGGTCAGATTCCAGAATTCTTAGCTGTATTTCGTTTCTTGAAACTTCTGAATTTATCATACAATAATTTTGAAGGCATGCTGCCACATGAAGGAGTCTTTGAGAATACTACCGGTATTTCTATTATTGGAAATAGTAAACTTTGCGGCGGACTACCGGAATTTCACCTCCCCAACTGCATATCCAAAAGCTCCAATCGCAAAAAGATCAATATGGTGATATTGTCCACTTCTATTATCTTCGGAGTTCTTGGAATAGCTCTTATTTTGGCTTATATATATTTTTGTTGGTTGAAGAAGAAAGTAAATGAACCATTTTCGAGTTTGATGAATGATTCACGTTTGAACGTGTCTTATGAAGCACTCCTAAAAGCAACCAACGGTTTTTCTACAACAAATTTGATCGGTGTTGGAAGCTTTGGTTCTGTTTACAGAGGGATACTTGACGACCATGGAATTGTTGCTGCTGTGAAGGTGCTTCATTTAGTTCGTCATGGTGCTCTAAAGAGCTTCATAGTGGAGTGCGAGGCATTAAAAAACATCAGGCATAGAAATCTCTTGAAGATATTGACAGTTTGCTCGAGTAGTGATTATCAAGGAAATGATTTTAAGGCCTTAGTTTATGAATTTATGGACAATGGAAGTCTGGAACGGTGGCTCCACCCAAATGTAACATCATCTCATGGGAATGAGCTCTCGAAAATGTTGAACTTCATTCAAAGGATAAATATTGCTATTGATGTTGCTTTTGCATTGGATTATCTTCACCACCAGTGCCACATCCCTATTGTTCATTGTGATCTAAAGCCAAACAATATCCTCTTAGATACTGAGATGGTTGCACATGTTGGTGACTTTGGATTGGCGAAATTCCTTCTTGGATCATCCCTCGAGACTGTAAGTCATCAGATGAGCTCAGTGGGACTTAGAGGGACAATTGGTTATGCTCCACCAGGTCCTCTCTCTCTCCCTCTCTCCCTCTCCATGTGACGTTTGGTAAATAATGACTCTCCTCCCTCCCCATGTGACGTTTGGTAAATAATGACTCTCCCTCCCTCTCTCTCTGTTACCTAATGACTCTCTTTCTCCCTATGTGAAGTTTGGTACATGATAACTCTTAGTCTGATGTACATTACATTTTGGTGTGATGATCCACATTGTAATTTGACCTTTGCTATGATCTAAATGTCTGACAGAATATGCAATGGGATGTGAGGTTTCAAGAGAAGGTGACGTCTATAGTTACGGCATTCTCTTATTGGAGATGTTCACAGGGTTGAGGCCCACCGACGACATATTCATAGACAATTTGACTCTTCATAGTTTTGTCGCAGAAGGTTTACGTGAACGAGTGCTCGAAATTACAGACAGCATTTTGCTTCGAGAAAGAGATAGTCATTTAGACCCTTATAGTCCCCAACAGTGGCTTTTTGAAAGTGATGTCATATTTCAAGAGTGTTTGGTTATGGTGTACAATATTGGAGTTGCTTGTTCATATAGTATGCCTAGAAGACGAATGAGCATTAGCGGAATTGCAAATCAGTTGCAACAGATTAGGGACAAACTCTTTGCATTGGGTTTACGTGGAGAAGATGAGCTACTAACTGCTTATGCCTAGCTGTTATACCTTTAAACAAACGGAAGCAAAAAGGTAAAATCTGTAACTGAAGAGGATCGATCATATTTTTTTTCACAAGATGATAGTTGATCATTATTCCCCATCTATATATGTAAATAATTAAAATAGCGCAAGGCCTATGGTGTATACACATTCTCGAGTATTGTTGGTTTACTTAGAATTCGAGTTTGGTGCCATAGTATTCTAATATGAATCCAACATAAGTTGCCTTGCTTCTTCTTCTTCTTTTCCTTTTCTTTAGTATCATGCTTATTATGACAAATTGCAGTCGATTAGCTATTGGAAATCTTATTCAAAGGAAAGCTTGGTTTCTGCAGATTTACTGGGAATGGCTCGCCATTGCTTCGTTTCGAAATAATCCAATGGCAAGAATTGACATCTGCTCCCTAAAATTCTGCTCAGTCAGCTACAGCCAATATTGTTGCTCTTATGGGGGAATAAGATGTATAGCTCTCGGATTCAGCATTCCAGCTTGCGGTATTTCAAGGGTATGCATCAATGCTTGAACTGTATAGTAGGATGTATCCGAGAACGCTTTAGTAGAATAATGTAACTTGTGTGTATTGAATTTCTCTACGGGTGCAAGTGGAAATTCTTACGCACAGCTATTTCCACGGTTTACTATTGTCATGCATTTTGGTAAAGATACTAAAGTACCACTTTTTGGAAAGCACCTAATCACGTATGTATAGTACTCATTATAGATACATCGATGGTCACTCTTTTGTTAGAAATTCATTAATCACATAGGTTAGAGATTCATCAATCACATAGATAAGCGAGGTAGAAACTACTAACTACATCAAGAAATTACTAGCCGCCAATATGCACAAAGTTGCCACTCTAAATAAAAAAGAGACCATTACTATGGAGAAGTTACTAAATTTAAATAGTTTAAAAGTAAAGTTACATTTCATCCCGATAAATTAGTATTCTTTGATATGCACACACCTTCTTTCCGTGGTGAAAAGTTACTATGTTGAAAGATTGACTTAGAAATTCTTTTTTGTTAGACCAACACTTCGAGTTCACCACTTGGTATAATCACTATCCTAAGTTTCATATGAAAGTCACTAATCACATCGAGATACTGTCATCAGCCGAAAGTTAATTTTCTCTGGAAGAGTTACTATTCACATTGTAATGTAACTAGTTTTTAATCCTTGCATATGGGCCTCACAATGTTGTCTTTGACTTTGACTGATGAGCAGGTTTATCAATCAACTATGAAATAATTTATAATTGATTAAATTGTTGTTAGTCAAGTGACGTGAATCAATGGCAATGACCACTAATCAGTCACGCTTGATCTTCAGTCTTCGGTTTATTTTCCAAAGTAGGGGACTTTAATATTATATGGGCATTGGTTGTCTTCAAGTCAACATCTGGAAATCCATCTAGATTGACTCATCATCCATCCTTCAATACACGCATTTGTATGGACACATGTCCAAGAACCTCTGCTATGTATGGAGAAGTTTCTGAATTTAAGGAGTTTGGAAATAAAGTTACCTTTTATAATGACAAAATTAGCAGTCATTGATATGTGCACCCCTGCTTCCCCGGTGAAAAGTTACTATGTTAAAAGGCTTAGTACTTAATATACACATACCTCAATTTCATCTGAGAGTTGTTAATCACTAGGAGAAATTTTCAACTATTAATAGGTGGACAGGTAATTTTCCTCTTAGAAAGTTACTATTCAAATTAAAATATGACTTCGACCAAAAAAAAAATTAATTAAAATATGACTAGACATTAATACATACATTCATTCACACATACCTTCCAATGTCGTCTCTAACTGATGAGTAGGTTTATCGATTAACAATGAAATGATTTGAACTGATTAAGCTGTTGTTAGTCAAGTGATAGTTGTTAATGACAATGACCTGCTCATCAATTACGCTTGATCATCAGTCTGCTGTTTATTTTCCAAAGTAGGGGACTTTAAAGTTATATGAGCATTGGTTGTCTTCAAGTCAACATCTGGAAACCCATCTAGCTGAATACATCATCCATCCTTTGATACACGCACTTGTACAGACACGTCCAAGAACAAGGGTTATGTATGCCAGCATGTTGTCTAATCAAGCTTACAGCATTTGGAAATACGCGAGTATGCCTGGGGACGAAAACTGAGCTATTAATAGGAATACAAAAAAAAATTGCTTTGTCATAGCATAGCATTCTTGTCGCTTTACATGTCTTCCCCTATTTTCATTTACCTTTTGAAAATAGATCACTGCCGATGTTTCATCATCATCTTCAAAAAATGATATGATATGCTGCAAAACTGTTCTGAAGTTGCCCGATTTCCTTGAGATATACGTTTTGAATTTTGTCAGAGCACTTGCCATTTGTTGTTTATTGGGAGCATCCTGAATGCTGGCTTGAGTAAAGCAAACATTAGTGGGTATCAAGTGCCCCGAGAACTCCCTGGAGAGGTCGTTCACTAATAGACCGGGTGATAAGTAATTTAACACATTAGCATTCACATCATGAATGTTAAATGGATACAAAACACCTATGCTTTGGTGCTTAATGCAATGGTCCCTTCACACAGCAGAATCCATTTTGAATTTGATACATGCATTGAAGCCTCGAACGCTGGTTATCACTAGTCAACCATATTAATCAAAATTAGAATTTTATTTTTTTAATATTGTAATTTTTAATCCGAATAAATAAATAAGTAAATGTGAATTGTATTTTGTTTGAGTTTCTTTTCTTCAGTAGAAAAAGTGCATTTGAAGATAGGTGAAAGCAAGAAAATTTTATTTGTTTTATATAAGAACACTCTCGAGTGATAACTATTCTATCTATGTTGAAAAAAATCGAAGAAAGGTCAATATAAGAAGTTTTTTATTTATTTGGTGAGCATTTGAAATAACTAGTGAATTACAACTCTATTGTATTGCAATTGGTGCACATTAGTCTTCACCTCCTTTTCAAGGAGAGCTTATACTTATTGGGCCTTTTGGTTCGCTCTCCATTAACCATCCCATGAGGATGGTTTAGATGATTCGTACTACAAGATGCTTACCTAGCTAATATTTAGATTTGGCTCTACCCCTCCTCGAAGGGGTTGTTGTATAACAAGTGCTTTGCTTCATGTAATTTTTGCTCTATGTGTGAGGTACTTCGAATCGGTAGTGGAGATTGCAAGCATAGATTAATCACATGGAACGACTTTTCACCGCAAGGATTTTGCCTCTGCCTCTCGTTCTCCCATTTTTCTTTTCTTTCTATAGTGCTTATGGAGCAATAGTTTCATTGGCAAGACAATATCTCGCACAAGGGTTAATTTTTACACACGACTCACCGCAATTGGGGCCGTAATTTTACATGTCATTTTTTTGTATTTATTATGGGAGTCATCAAAGTCGCAACCATTTGAGCTTCCTATAAAGTAGTGACGTGGGCAATGCACCGATTGACTTGAAAGGAAACCTCCCAACAGCCCTGTCTTCTCGTAAATTTCCAGTCCACCAAACAGGGAAATACTTGCGCGGACCATGGACAGCGTGCAATTACAGCCGTTGAAATTCGTGGGATTTGAGTAAAACGCAAGTGGCCGACCGCTGTGATTGGCCCTGGTCCACGCGGATTGTGATTGGACCATTCCAAGACAAGAATTTTGTCCCGCCATACACGCAGATGTATCTGCATCAACATCACCGTGGCTCTCCCGCAACATAGGTGGCCAGACAAAGGGTTTCTTCTAGAGTCGATGAAAAGTCAAGGGCGACGGCCGATGGTTGATAGTTTCTCATTCACTGAAAGGGACTCATCGTTGCGACCTGTCTGCAAAAAAATAGAACAAAAAGAAAAGAGGAGCCCTTCAAATGGTCTAAAAATTCAACGCATTTTTATAAAGAGGCCATTACTAATGACTGAGTGTGCTGAATGATTAGGAATTACTTAATTGCTTATGTTAACTAATACGAGAATAAGAACCGTGAAACCTTTAAGAAGATGTGTAATTTCTTATGTATCGGTAGTTGCACATAAATTCATGAGGTTGCGTCGTATGGCGTGACTCGTGTGTCTATGTTACGTGATGTGGCAACCACATGGTGATATCATTGGTTAAACTCTATACGACTCATTGAATATAACATAACCTAATATGATTATAATATGCTGTGATCTATGGTTACGTGTGAGTAAGCTATTTGAATTAATTGTGTCAATTAATTATTACTCATCTTTATATTATGATAAATAGTCAATTCCATAAAACGTATGGTGAGAAAATTATATGAATGCAATGCCCAAGGAGAATAACATTTTTCTAGCATAAGTCATGCGAAATGATGCTATAATAACCAAAATCCAGCGACCATAACAACAAATTTTCATTTCAAACTCTACGGGTTCGAAAGTATTGAATGGACAAAACTCATTGACGATAATGACTGCTTCATAAAAAGAAAAAGAGTGCCATTGGTTGCATTTCAATGGGAAGATAATCTTTCTCATTGACTAAAAGATACTCTCTCCTTTTCTTTTTATAAAGCACTGAATGTTACTCATAAAAGGAGGAACCAAAACACACAAACAAGAAACGTGCTTCAACGGTCTGTGTAAGAAAAATCGCCACCTTCTCATGAATCCCTCCACAGTTTCCTCCAGCGTTAATCCTGCCTCTTGATTCCTTGCCTTGCTTTCATATCTACCCGCTTTCTCGTGCTTTTAGTCATGAAACTCAGAAGCATGAGTTTTGCAGGGCTCCAATCATGCCAGTTGTTTCTTGGAATTGTTCTTGCACTGTGCTTTAACCAAGTCTCCTCCACCACCAATGAAACAGACAAACTCGCGTTACTCGCATTTAAGGCAGGCATAACCGGAGATCCTTTTGGTGTGCTCAATTCATGGAACAATAGCATTGGGTTTTGTCAATGGCATGGCGTTACGTGCAACCGCACGCACCAAAGGGTTACGGTCTTGGACTTGCGATCACAAACACTCTCCGGATCAATCTCTCCTCATATTGGAAACCTCAGCTTTTTAGTGGGAATGTTGCTCCAAAACAATAGCTTCAATCAAGAAATCCCTCCACAACTCGGCCGCTTGAACCGTCTGCGTATCCTACGATTGGACAACAATTCATTGGTTGGGGAAATTCCCAAAAACATGTCGGGTTGCTCAAACCTGGTCATCCTTTGGCTTGTGAACAACAAATTGAGTGGAGAAGTCCCTGGAGAGCTTGGTTCAATGCTAAAGCTGCAACAGTTCGGTTTGGGTGGGAACAATCTAACCGGGAGTGTGCCTTCCTTCATTGGGAACTTATCTTCACTAAAGAAACTTTATTTAACCCGAAACAACTTCGGCGGGAGCATTCCCCAAGTTCTAGGCCACTTGACAAACTTGCAAGAGATTGGCATTGCAAGTAACGTATTGTCAGGTACAATTCCATCTTTGTTACTCAATCTCTCTTCGCTCACTGTGTTTGAAGCTGAAGAGAACCAGATACAGGGGACTCTTCCTGCAGCCATGGGCCTCAAACTCCCAAATCTTGAATCTTTTAGCATTTCTTCAAACCAGCTTGAGGGGTTGATTCCTCCATCGATATCGAATTGCACAAAGCTAGGTTTGCTTCTACTTAATGATAACAGGTTTTCCGGAAAAGTACCATATTTGGAAAAGTTGTATAAGCTTCGTAGGTTTCTAGTTGGTTTTAATCAGCTTGGAAGTGGAAAATCTGAAGACTTGAGCTTCATTTGCTCGTTAACTAACAGCACCAAATTAGAGTTCGTGGGTGGTGGGTATAACAAGTTTGGTGGGGTGTTACCTCAATGCATACGTAATTTATCCACCACTCTCACAGTATTTGTTTTCGTAAAAATCAAATCTTCGGTGAGATTCCAAAAGAAATGGGGAATTTTATCAAATTGAGATATTTGGTTATGGGTTACAATAAGCTTTCTGGTGGTATCCCCTCAAATTTGGATACTCTACAAGATTTAGGGATGCTGCAATTAAGTGATAACAATCTAGGAGGGACAATCCCATCTTCTTTGGGAAATTTAACCAAGTTGATTGCACTATATCTTGGGGGCAACAACTTTCATGGGCAAATTCCTTCACATCTATCAAACTGCCAATCTCTTGATCTACTTGATCTGTCTAATAACAATCTCAGTGGTGCCATACCCCCACAGCTTATAGGTCTCTCATCATTAACGATCATTCTGAACTTGTTTCGTAATCATCTGAGTGGGTTTCTATCGATAGAAGTTGGCAACTTGAGAGCTTTGACTGCTTTGGACATCTCAGATAATTTGTTGGTAGGTGAAATCCCCAGTAGTTTAGGTCATTGCACTCAATTGACATCACTCAGGATGGGGGGCAACTTCTTCCACGGGTCCATTCCTCAATCAATCATATCGTTAAGAGGTATTGAAGAACTAGATCTTTCACAGAATAATTTGTCAGGTCAAATTCCAGAATTTTTAGCAGCGTTTCGCTTCTTGAAACTTTTGAATTTATCGTACAATAAGTTTGAAGGCATGCTACCATGTGAAGGAGTCTTTAAGAATGTTACTGGTACTTCTATTATTGGGAACAATGAGCTTTGTGGTGGACCACTAGAATTTCATCTCCCCAATTGCATCTCCAAAAGCTCTAAGAGCAAAAAGATAAATATAGTGATATTGTCTACTTCTATTGTTTTTGGAGTTTTTGGAATAGCTCTTATTCTAGCTTCAATATATCTTTGTTGGTTAAAGAAGAAAGTAAATGAACCGATTTCAAATTCAATAAATGATTCACATCCGAACGTGTCGTTTGGAGCACTCCTAAAAGCAACCGACGGTTTTTCTTCAACAAATTTGATTGGTATTGGAAGCTTTGGTTCTATTTATAGGGGGATACTTGAAGACAATGGAATCGTTGTTGCTGTGAAGGTGCTTCATTTAGTCCATCATGGTGCTCTGAAGAGCTTTATAGTTGAGTGTGAAGCATCAAAGAACGTCAGACATCGAAATCTTTTGAAGACATTGGCAATTTGCTCGGGTAGTGATTATCAAGGAAATGATTTTAAGGCATTAGTCTATCAATTCATGGAAAATGGAAGCCTAGAGCGGTGGCTTCACCCGAATGCAGCATCATCTCATGGGAACAAACTCTCAAGAAATTTGAATTTAATTCAAAGGATAAATATCGCTATTGATGTTGCTTTTGCAATGGATTATCTTCATCACCAGTGCCACATCCCTATCATTCATTGTGATCTAAAGCCAAGCAATATCCTGTTAGATGCTGAGATGGTCGCACATGTTGGCGACTTTGGATTGGCGAAATTTCTTCTTGGATCATCCTTTGATACCATAGCTAGTCAAATGAGCTCAATGGGTCATACAGGGACAATCGGTTATGCTCCACCCGATACTCTCTCTCTCTCTCTCCCTCTCCCTCTCCCTCTCCCTCCCTACCTATTTGAAGCCCTCTCTCCCTATGTGAAGTTTGGTACATAATGATAACTCTTAGTCTGATGTACATTACATTTTGGTGTGATGATCCACATTGTAATTTGACCTTCGCTATGATCTAAATGTCTGACAGAATATGCAATGGGATGTGAGGTTTCAAGAGAAGGTGACGTCTATAGTTACGGCATTCTCTTATTGGAGATGTTCACAGGGTTGAGGCCCACCGACGACATATTCATAGACAATTTGACTCTTTATAGTTTTGTCGCAGAAGGTTTACTTGAACGAGTGCTCGAAATTACATATGGCATTTTGCTTCGAGAAAGAGATAGTCATTTAGACCCTTATAGTCCCCAACAGTGGCCTCTTGAAAGTGATGTCATAGTTCAAGAGTGTTTGGTTATGGTGTACAATATTGGAGTTACTTGTTCATATAGTATGCCTAGAAGACGAATGAGCATTAGCAGAATTGCAAATCAGTTGCAACAGATTAGGGACAAACTCTTTGCATTGGGTTTACGTGGAGAAGATGAGCTACTAACAGCTTATGCCTAGCTGTTATACCTTTAAACAAACGGAAGCAAAAAGGTGAAATCTGTAACTGAAGAGGATCGATCATATTTTTTTCACAAGATGATAGTTGATCATTATTCCCCATCTATATATGTAAATAATTAAAATAGCGCAAGGCCTATGGTGTATACACATTCCCGAGTATTGTTGGTTTACTTAGAATTCGAGTTTGGTGCCATAGTATTCTAATTTGAATCCAACATAAGTTGCCTTGCTTCTTCTTCTTCTTTTTTTCCTTTTCTTTTGTATCATGCTTATTATGACAAATTGCAGTCGATTAGCTATTGGAAATCTTATTCAAAGGAAAGCTTGGTCTCTGCAGATTTACTGGGAATGGCTCGCCATTGCTTCGTTTCGAAATAATCCAATGGCAAGAATTGATATCTGCTCCCTAAATCTTTTGAAGATATTGACAGTTTGCTCGGGTAGTGATTATCAAAGAAATGATTTTAAGGCATTGGTCTATCAATTCATGGAAAATGGAAGCCTAGAGCGGCGGCTGCACCCAAATGCAGCATCATCTCATGGGAACAAGCTCCCAAGGAATTTGAATTTCATTCAAAGGACAAATATTGCTATTGATGTTGCTTTTACAATGGATTATCTTCATCACCAGTGCCACATCCCTATCATTCATTGTGATCTAAAGCCAAGCAATATCCTGTTAGATGCTGAGATGGTCGGACATGTTGGCGACTTTGGATTGGCGAAATTTCTTGGATCATCCTTTGATACCATAGCTGGTCAAATGAGCTCAATGGGTCTTAGAGGGACAATCGGTTATGCTCCACCTGTCTGTCTGTCTCTCTCCATGTGACGTTTGGTAAATATTGACTCTCTCTCCCTCCCCCTCCCTCCCTCTCTCTCTTCGGTGAAGTTACTCTTATAGTCTTAGCCACATTACATTCTGATTTGAAGACGCATCTCCAATTTGACCTACATTATGATCTAAATATGTAGCAGAATATGCAGTGGGATGCGAGGTTTCAAGAGAAGGGGACGTCTATAGTTATGGAATCCTTTTACTAGAAATGTTCACAAGGTTCAATCCCACCGATGACATATTTAGAGATAATTTGACTCTTCATAGTTTTGTTGCAAAAGCCTTGCTTGGACAAGTGCTCGAAATTACGGACAGCATTTTGCTTCAGGAAAGAGAGAGCCATTTAAGCACCTATAGCCCCCAACATTGGCTTTTTGAAAACAATGGCATATTTCAAGAGTGTTTGGTTATGGTGTACAATATTGGAGTTGCTTGTTCGTATAGTGTGCCTGGAAGACGAATGAGTGTCAGTGGAATTGCAAATCAGCTGCAACAGATTAGGGAGAAACTCTTTGCATTGGGTTTTTGTGAAGAAGATGAACAACTAACAGCTTATGTTTAGTTGTTACACCTTTAGGGTTGTTTAAGCAAACGGAAGCAGACAGGCAAAATTTATAACTGAACAGTCGATCAATATTTTTTCCTCAAAGTGATAGTTGATCATTATTCTCCATTTGTATATATGCATAATGAAATCAGCGCGAGGAGCATGGTGCACACACATTCTTGAGAACTGTTGGTTTACTTAGAATTCTATTTTGGTGCCATAGTTTTTAAAATTGAATCCAACATAAATTGCCTTGCTTTTTTTATTTTATTTTATCTTTTCATTTGTATGAGGCTTATTAAGACAAATTGCAATCGATTAGCTATTGGAAATCTATTCAAAGGTGCTGGGGTTAACCCACATCAGTTATGGAAATGACATGTGGTCAGTTTATAAGTGTAAGAGAAAACCTCATCCTTTAAGCTAGTTTTTGGAGTGAGAGAGACTTAAAACCAACTAACACTGGTATCAGATCCCAAGTTAACCGATGTGTGAGGGGGAGATTATTGGGGTCGTATAGTTATAAAAGGGCCAAGTGATCAATTTATAAATGTGAAAGAAAACCTCACTTTTTAAGTTAGCTTTTGAGGTGAGAGAGGTCTAAGACCACCCACCAAAAGGAAAGCTTGGAAGCTTGGTTTCTGCAGATTGACTAGAAATTGCTAGCCGTTGCTTCGTTTCGAAATAATCCAATGGCGAGAATTGACATCTGTTCCCAAAGCTACGTTCGATCAGCTACTGGCAATATTGTTGCTCGTGGTGGGTGGATAAGATGTAGAGCTTTCGGATTCAGCATTCTAGTGTATAAGTTAATTCAAGGACTGGTATTGACCGTTGATGGGCATAGTAGGAATTATCCAAGAATGCTTAAGTAGAATTGTGTAACTTGAGTATATTGGATTTGTCCAGGGGTGCAAGTGTAAATTATTCAGCGCAGATATTTTTGAACTATACTACCGTCCTTGATTCTATTTTCGCATTTTGGTAAAGTTACTAAATCGCCTTTTAATGGAAAAAAACACTTAATGACATATGCATAAAACTAATAAAAGATATATCGATAGTCATTCATTTTACGAGGGATTTATTAATACATGAATAAGCAACTTTTAAAGGTAGACTATTCAACCACCGTCCATCTCGGATTACTGTTCATAACCTCTCTACTTGGGTTCTTCGAACTACAGTTGCTCGCGGGATTGCAGGAGGTGTTCTGGTGGCTAGAGGCGGTGGATCGGACTGGTTTCTTGAGGATTGGCTCGGTTTCCTCATCTCTATCTCTCTACCGAAGCATTTCTGTTGAGATAGCCTGAATATCCTGGTATGACTCCATCTTCTTAGGGTTTGCGTATCTTTTGAATTCTGCTATGGAGTTTGGTCGGGGCCGCTTGAACCTGTCGAAGGTAGTTGAAAATCAGGGGGTTTCTTCCAAATCCTCCTACGGAACAATGGAGGTCGAAGGAGAAGCAGGAGTAGGTCAGGGGTGCCTCGCCTCCCTGCCCGTATTCAGTCGGATCTGGGCAAAGGTCCTGCCCCTGCTTCTGCAATTTTTGGAAATCCAATTGTTGGATCTGGTGGCCCGGTGAAAACAAAGGCAACCATTTCCCAGGCTGTTAGTGGGTGTGAAAACAAGCTTGAGGGCTAGGAGGCCCCTTTGTAGAGTGCTACTGGCCGGGTGGCCTCTCCGAATGGCACTGCTATTGATCGACCCTTTGTTCAGCCAGTTGAGAGGATGAAAGATTCTCCTGGACGGTCGTGGGCAAATGTGGCACGAACAGCGCTGAAAGGGTATCATCTCTCCTACATTCCTCCTACTCGCCTTAATGACAAAATTGTTGTTAACTTGTCCGAGGAAGTACTTGAAGCTACCGATCCATTCTGGTTTGATTGTTTTGTGGGATATTTTGTGGGCAAGAAGCTTCCCTATAGGTTGATAGAATCTGCTTTAAAGCATGCTTGGGGTAATAAGCTAGTGGATATGATGGCTAATGATCAAGGGTTCTACTTTTTCCATATACCGAATAGTGAATTTAGTAGGAAGGTGCTGGATGGGGTACCATTAACAATAGCTCGTGTCCCCCTAACATTACAACAGTGGCATCCATTACTTGAGTTGAAAAAAAGACCAACACATGTGTAACATCCTGAAATTCGAGCCATTTGAAGGATGAATGAACGTTAATTTCGCCAGTGTATTGTTGGTTGATCTCACTCGGAACTGATCACTTCTGAGATACTGACCTTGAGGGGAAAGGCTAATGAGGATAGAACTCGTGCGACTAAAGAACTTGACCTAGGAAAACGACTCGACCGTGAGACTTGCGTAAGGACGATCCTGTAGTCATGCAGGCCGATTTCAGAGACGACTAGAAGTCGATTCGTGGACAGAAATAATGAGACGACGGGTGATTCCGTCTACTGTTATCGAACCCGCGAACGGCCCTATGTCGATCCTTGATAATCGTGTACTTTGAAATAAGAATCGATCCTTCACAATTTCATGCGATCGGGACGTCCATGTGTCGAGAAGTCTTGAACGTGAATTGGCACGAGTCGGTTACGCGTGAATCCTCGAAGCCGCCTGTCAGTCTAAGTAGTACCAAAATGGCATTCGGGCGAAATTGATAAGGCATGAGAATCAAAGATTGGACTTCGAATTTTCGGGAACGTTCGAGAAGGACTTTTGGACGATGCTTCTTAGACAGTCAACAGTGCTGGTTGAGCCAGGTATTTGGAAAATGGATTTTTGGATCGAGGAAACGAGCCTACGAGGACGTGGACCGGGGCAAGGTCAGTGTGGGCCTTACGCCCAAGGTGGGACAGCTGCCATGGAAGGGCCGAGAAAAGCAAGTGAGCTCATTGGGCCAAACTGACAATTTACCCTGCCGAGCTCGTTGTCTAATCTTGAGCCGTTTCGAGCCCACCAAATTCCCGAGCCCATTCCTATTCATTTTCTGGCCCGTTTCTTAGGACCGCCCTTCATTTTCAGCCCAAGGGCACATTGGGAAATGTGCAAGGTGGAAATGACCAAAATGCCCTTGGATATTTTGAAGAAAAGTCAAAAAGAAGAGAGAGAAGATGATGTCATCTTTATTGGGAATTGGGGAAGGCATTGAATGGCATTGATGAGGCCTATCTACAGCCCTCACTTCACTCTCTCTCTCTCCTCTTCATCTTCTCCAAAATCATGACCCTCTCTCCCCTTGTTTCCTTCCTTCTTGAAATTTCAATTTCTGACCTTTTACCGAAAATTGAGTTGTTCATGCCCTTCCCGTTGGAATCTCGTCCCGTGCCACCTGCCGTTGTGTTCAGAAGACGAAAAAAGTTCAGATGGCGTCGGCCGTTTGCCGAACGGAGTCGCTGGCCGTCCCGTACGGCCGCCGGAAGTTGCTGCTCGATGGACCGCCACTGTTCCGCCTACAGCAGCTTTGTTCCGCCATTTCACCTGTTTTTCTTCCTTTTCGACCAAATCATCGCCCATACCAGCCACCAGCAGTTGTCCCTCGACCCCCAGGTACCATTGGTCGCCGGCCCGCCGCTCACCGGAGCTCCGGCCAGCCCGTTTTCCTCCAGTCAGCTTCTTCCTCCTCCAACAGTGCAGTTTTTTGAGAGTTGCAGAGGGAACCACAGGCTGTTGCTAATGTTTTGAGCCCGGAACCGCCTTAGATAGCTGTGGTAGAGGTCCCCGGGTGTCGGGTTCATCGTCGCCCCCGCGTCCGTGTCGCTGGCCCGCTTAACGGGTGAGTTTAGCCCTTAATCCCTATTTAGTGCCTAAACTTGCTTAGGGTTGTGTTAATTAGTGTTATTGTTGGATTAGGAAGTTTAATTAAGTTTATTAGCCCTAAGATAGGTGGTTAGAAAGATGGTTAGGATTAGATTAGCTTAATTTTGCTAATTGTGCTTAATTATTGCTTAAATGAGGGTTATGTGATTTTTGTGATTAATTAAGCATGATTTGATTTAATTGCTTGATTAATTGTTTTAATTAATGTTTTGTTTAAATTCTGAATTAAATGTTTTAATTAATTGAATTTCGGAAAAATCACTGTTCACGAGCACTGTTCACGGTACTGTTCATGCAGAAGCTAAATTTTGGCTTATTTTGATGTGTTCTTGATTGTTTTGATTTATTGAGGTGCCGGTTGTTAATTATGCTCGTGAATATTGATGAAATGCGTGATCGAGTATTGGTTGGATTTTGGATTTTGGAATTGTCGAGTGAGATTGCATGACATATGCGTGGGTTATACGAAATGGCATGTCGCATGAGCATGAGTGATGTTGCATTCACGGCGAGCAAAGATATAAATGGATTGTTTGATGATGTGTTGCATGATCATATTAAATGAGAGAACTCGGCATTGCCGGAAGACCGCCAATCCTTATGGGATTGTGCCGTGGCCAGTGGGTCGCCTGACTTCGGTCGGATGCCTGACAGGGAGGGGTTCTATGTGGGACTGCGGTATGGGGGCGGGTCCCGGGCCTCTGTTAGTTGCGGGGCTGCGGTAGTGGGCGAGTCCTATGTTCCTTCGGGAATGCCGTCTTGGGAGTGAGCCTTTGACGTCGTCGTGCCTTGAGGTAAAGAGGACGAAACTGGTTTAGCAAGAAACCGATAACCATAAGGTTGTGCCGTGGCCCAGGAGGAGGGGTCGTAATAATCGAAGCATATGTGTGGATGTGAGACATGAGAAAGTTGTGTGAGATGCTCTGATTATTCGCATGTTCTTAATGTCGTGATGATTGCATTATTTATGGTACGCATGCATGAGTTGACAGTCGTGCAGGGTGTGGCAATGGCCAGGTGAGATCGCTTGTAACGCGATTCGCATGTGATTGATGAACTGTATCATCTGATGGCCATGTGCCTTGCTTGCATTGTATGAGATTTGACGTGCAGGGTATGGCATACCGGGTAAGGTTGCATGCGAACCGAATAGTGTTTATTGGTTGACCCTGGTGGCTGTTTGAGTGTGGGTTGTCTGTTGTTGGTTGTTTGATTGCGAGTTGTCTGTTGTCTGTTGTTGGGTTGAGTGAGGGGTGGTTCTGGAGAGATACCCCGGGTTGAGTTGGCGCACTAACTGGGGCTTAGGGGAAGAACTCGCTGAGATTTTATCTGAACCAGTCGTGGTTAACCATTTTCAGGTCCTTAGAATGGCGTACCCACAATGGAGGATCCTGCCCCTGCTCCTCCAGTGATCGACCCGACGGAGCTTGAGTCCGATGGGTCCGAGTGACCGTGGTGTTGAACCCGATGGTTCTTTGTGTACGGTTGGATTAGCCTAGTTTCTTTTTGGTTTGGCTTAGAGGATGGATCAGCCCTTTTTTTCGGGCTTGTAATTTTGAAAATGATCCTCCATTGGTTAATCCAGTAAATTGAATAAATGAGTAGTTATTGTTGTTGTTGCTGTTCATCCCTCTAACCCTGTTTGATTGTATGTTTGTCGGGGGATGGTTCGTCTTCCGCTTGCACATAACGAAAGATAAAATGAATGGTCGTCGATGGGTCCTGGGACGTCGCTTTCAATCGACCAAGGTAATGGGGTTGCCGTGAGCTCGAGAGTCGGGGCGTGACAACATGTTAGTGCCGGTTTGGGTTATTCTCAAGAATATTTCCTATGCTTTGTGGTCGGCACCTAGGATTAGCGTAGTGGCTAGTGCCATAGGAAAACCTTTATATGTTGATTAGCGAACGAAACAAATGAGGATGATTTCGTTTGCTCGTGTGTGTGTTGAAATATCAGCAAATTCTGATCAATTGGACTCTGTTGAAGTTAACCTAAACGGAGCTACTCAGACGGTGTCAGTTGAGTATGAATGGTGCTCGGTATCCTGCCCATCTTATAGCATGTTCGGGCACAAATGTCAAGCGAAGGCAGCACCTCAGGGTTCTGAATCTGCTGTTCTTCCAGTTATTCACGCCCACCAGGAAGAAGCTCAGAAAATACAGACTGATCGGTCTGTTGTTAACTTCCCATACTCAGGCCAGGTACTTTTAGAGGCTAATAACTCTGGGGGGGGCTGAACAGGGCACTCATGGCCCTGATTAAACTGAAGCAGGTCTCCCGACAAATGCAGCTACTATAGCTACAGCAGATGAAGGTTGGTAGGTTCAACTTTCTAATAGGAAGGCTTTTCAGTGGAAACGAGGGGACTCACACACGAGTATGGACATTTAGCTTGGTGCCTCCAAGCTTTCCCTCGACATGATTGAACCCCTATCGCATTCAGAAGGGAAGAAGCCAGTTGAGCCAATTTCTTTAGCTACTTTCTCCTCTGATGATGATTTGGATGAAGTGGATGTGGGGAGTATCTTGGATGAGGAGTAGCCAGCAGTGGGTTGCCCTCTGGTCCCTCAGATTATCAATCCTAGAGATGACCTGGTTGAAATGCGGCACTCCAAGCAGATTGAGCAGCTGCTGGAGACATCTCGGGTTACTATGCCGGAAACTCAAAAGGGTCCTAGTCCTAAGACGAAGAAGACTCGCCGTAGGACAGGCAGGCATAAGTAAGTCTTCTTTTTACTCGTTGTACATAGTATTATATGAATATTGGCTTTTGGAATATTCGGGGCTTGGTAGATCCTGTTAGACAAGCTGAAGCTCGAAGGCTGGTGTAAACCAATAATCTTTGCTTCATTGGGCTCTTAGAAACTAAAGTCTCTGCTGGCCATTTTGAATTCACATTTGTTGGTTTAATCCTGGGTTGGAAATGGATCTCTAACTAGAACTTTGCCCCCCCAGGGGCCGTATTTGGGTTGGTTGGGACCCAAGTAAGGTTAATTTTGATGGTCTTATAGCTCATGCCCAAGCTATCCATGGCAAACTTTTTGAACACAGTTCTGGGATTTCTATTAATCTTTCAGTTATCTATGGTGATCACACCTTTGTCTCGAGAAGATTATTATGGGCGGACCTTGTCCAAGTGAGCAGTTCTTTGAGGAATTGCCCTTGGTTGGTGGCGGGGGATTTCAATGCAATCTGTGACCCTTCCATTGTGTAGGTGGTTCGACTGCATGGCTCCCTTCTTTTGATGAATTGAAGGACTTCCTTTCTTAGGTGTTCCTTGAAGATCTTCGCTATGTTGGATATAGATATACATGGTTGTCCTCCTCAGGGTATAATCGGAAACTCAAGAAGATCGACTGGATCTTAGTTAATAGTAAATGGTGCCAGGACTTCTCTTATTCAGAAGCTGCGTTTCTTGATCTAGGGATTTCTGATCATACGCCCATGGTGGTCAAGATTATAGCCCCAGTGCCTAAAAGGAAACCATTCAAGTTATTCAACTTTTGGATGCAACATCCTAGCTTCCAGGAGCTGATTTCTCAGGTTTGGGCGGAACCTATTCTGGGTACTCCTATGTTTCAGTTGTATAGTCTTCTTAAAATGGCCAAAGTGCGACTCAAGCAGCTGAATAGGGATGCCTACTATGATATTTCAATTAAAACTGAGGACGCTAGGTAGGCTCTCAAGGTCACCTAGGATGCTCTCCAATTGGAACCTTTTGATGGTACACTGGCGGAGTTAGAGGCTACCCAACGCCGGCTGTTTTATGTACTTCGGTCTATGGAGGAGTCATTTTTCCGCCAGAAGTTTAGGGTTGGCTAGTTGAAGGAAGGAGACCAAAATACAAAATTTTTCCACCACTCGGTAAACAAAAGACATCTAAGGAATAGGATCATCTCTATATGGGATAGTTCTGGAAATTTGGTGTCGGAGCCGAGGGAGGTACATAGCACTTTTGTTCAGCACTTCCAAAACCTGCTTGCTCCGGTGGATATGCCCATTTGGCCCAACCTCATGGAGATTAAAGGCATGCTCAAGACCACCCTCACTGAAGAACAGGTGTGAACCTTATCTTGCCCTATTTCTCAGTTGGAAGTTCATGATGCCATGTTTTCCCTTGCTGGGAATAAAGCCCCTAGGCCTGATGGCTTCAATACTGATTTTTTTAAAAGAAATTGGGATATAGTAGGTCAATCAGTCATATATGTGGTTCTGGACTTTTTTTAATACTAGGAGGTTACTTAGAGAGGTAAACAACACCATTGTTGCTCTTGTGCCTAAAACCCCTAATGCATCCTCGGTGGCGGATTTTAGGCCGATTGCTTGTTGTAACACGGTTTACAAATGTATCACCAAAATAATTGCTGATAGGGTGGTAGTGGTTATTCCGGTCTTTATTGACCATTCTCAGAATGCCTTTGTCAAGGGGTAGAGGATCAGTGATAACATTATCATTGCTCAGGAGTTATTTAGTGGCTTTCATATGGAGCCGTATCTTCCCAAATGTGCTATTAAAGTGAACTTTCAAAAATCCTAGGATACTCTCGATTGGGGCTTCTTGGAAACTACTCTAGTAGCATTCGGGTTCCCAAACCAACTGGTGGACCGGATAATGACCTGTGTTCAGACACCCAAATTTTCCATCTCTATAAATGGGGAGTTGCATGGTTTCTTTTCGAGTGGTAGGTGACTAAGGCAAGGAGACCCCATGTCTCCTTACCTTTTCACTCTTGCCATGGAGGTACTATTAGGAATCATATCTCGGCAGACTCAACTACCTGACTTCAGGTATTTTTGGAGATGTAAGTCCACACGTCGCTCCCACTTAATTTTTGCAGATGATGTATTCCTGTTCTGTCAAGCTAACTTGCCATCGGTCCTGAGCCTTAAAGATGGACTTCAAACTTTCTCGTCTTGGAGTGGTTTATAGCCAAATCTGAGTAAAAGTGAGGTATTCATTGTGAGCGGATCGGCGGAAGTCCGTGATCAAATTTGTCATACCTTGGGCTTTCGAGAGGGATCACTTCCGGTTAGATACCTTGGTGTCCCCATCATCACCAAGAGATTGGGCAAAGCTGATTGTAATGCCTTGGTGAGTTTATTAACTTCTAGAGTTCATTCTTGGACTCATCGCTTTCTATCCTTTGCTGGTCGTCTGCAACTTAACAAATCAGTCTTGCATTCTATTCATGTATATTGGACAAGCATATTTATATTGCCCAGCTCGGTTATGGAAAAGATTGAGCAAATTTGCCGGCAATTCTTATGGAAAGGGCCAGGTCTTGGTATGGGAGGTGCAAAAGTGGCTTGGGACGAAGTATGCCTTCTGAAGTCCGAAGGAGGGCTTGGACTTCGTAGGGTACGTGAAAGTAACAAAGCCGCCATGATGAAGCACATATGGCTCCTATTCATTGACAAGGAATCATTATGGTGTAAGTGGATCCATGCCACATATTTAAATAACAAGAATTTCTGGGCTACCACAACTCCTATTGTATGTTTTTGGGCTTGGAAAAAATTGCTAGCCTTGAGAAGTGAAACCCTTAATTTCTTTCGGTGGCGGGTTGGAGATGGACGTACAATTTCATTATGGTTCGATCCATGGCACCAAAGAGGACCGCTGAATGTAGCTTTTTTGAATGCTTACATCTATCGTTCGGGACTTACCAGGCAAGCCAAGCTTGCAGATCTCTACACTCCTGCTCTTCATGATATTCAAATGTGGTAGCTTCCTATTCCGAGCCTTAATAACCTCCCTGATGAGTTTATATGGTTACAACACCTGTTGAGTAAGTTTTCCATAGCTTCGGCTTGGGAAGCCATTAGAAGGAAAACTAGGATTGTACTGTGGTACTCTTTTGTTCGGAACAAAACCCTTGTTCCAAGACATCAATTCCTTCTATGGCTAATATGTAGAAATCGACTTCCTACTCAAATGCTTCTCATTTCTTACGGGAGGATCTCTGGAGTAGCTTGTGCTTTTTGTAATGCTAGACCAGATTCCATAGATCATCTTTACTTTGGCTGCCATGTCACAAGAAATTTGGTTTTTTTCTAGGCTGCCAAATGCAACCTTGTTTGCCCGAATGGAACGTGGAGAAATACGCTTGGGTGGGCTTCTAGAGTCCTATCTGGCAATGGATTTCACAAAGAGATTGCACGGTTTTCTTTTGGGACTCTTTGTTATGTCATTTGGAAGGCTCGGAACAATACCTTATTTCGGGGAACGGCGGTGTATATCCCATCTTTGAAGCACCATATTATTAAGGTAGTCAAGAATAAGGTGGTGACTGTCAAATATGTTCAGGATACGCCTGTCGACAGGAGGTTACAAAGAGCTTGGGGACTTAACCCAGCTATTTTTGCTACTTGACTTCTTGTTACCCGTTAGTTGTGTTGTATGTAGATTCTACCTTCTAAGGTTTGTGCTGTACAGCTTTTTGGTTCTACCTTCTAAGGTTTGTATCGTGTTATTTCTGAACTTGGTACCATTCCACTCATTCGACATGTTGTTGTGGTGAGTGCAAGTGGGTGCCGAGGTTCTCTTGTGCCGTACAACTTTCTGATTGAAATTTATACTAGCTTACCTTACAAAAAAAAAAACTTTTAAAGGTAGAAATTACTAATCACCATTAGGCTTAAAACTACTTCTATAAATAAATAGTGATTATTAACATGGAGAAGTTACTCAATTTAAGGAGTTTGGAAGTAAAATTACTTTTTATCATGACAAAATCAGTAGTCACTCATATGCACGCACCTACTTTCCCCAGTAAAAAGTTACTACGTTAAAAGACTAACTTAGTATACTAAGTTCACCACTTAGTTTAACCTTAACTTTGTGATGTCCTAGAATTTTTCGAACTATTTTGAGCTTTAATTATGAATGTTTCGTCAACAAACTGTTAGTTGAGTCTTGCTCTGAACTTATCACTCACAATATACTAATTGAAGGGGAAAGGCTACTGAGGACTCGTGCACAGGCGTGAGTTCTAAAAGCCGCCCGTTAGTCTGAGACCCACTAAAATTGCAATTGATTGACTATGCCATGATTTTTAATCCAAATTTGGTTATCAGACTTTTCGGATGTCGAGATTAAATCATTGGATTTTAGCCTCATTATTTTTCAAAAATTTTTGGGTACTCGGAAACGTCAAAAGGGGGATCGTTGAGCCAAAAATTTGAACCGAGACCTCGCTGTTTTCTTTCCCTTCTTCTTCTTCCCCCATGTACGCCCCTCCCCATTTCTCTCTCTCCCCTTTTTCCTTTTTTTCTTCTCCTATGCTCTCCCCCACCCCCCTCTGTTGCCGCTAGGGGTGAGCACGGTTCTCGAGTAGAACCGGGAACTGGAGAATCGAACAGGAGGGTCTGGTTCGGTTCCCGGTTTTAGGGAGTTCGGTTCCGTTCCCGGTTCCTCATTTTTGGGAACCGGAATCGTGAACCGGAACCGGAACCAGAACCGGTCCACTCCAGCCTCCCTCCTTCCCAAAAAATCCCCAATTTCTAACCCTAATTTTCCCCCCATTTCTCAGTTCTCAGGTTTCTCTCTTCCCTCTCTCCCCAATGCCTCGCTTCTTGCTGCCCTCGACCTGCTTGCCAGTCGCCACTCGTTGGTTGTCACCGTCGACGCTCTTGGCTTCTCGCTGCCGACCACTAGTCGCCTCGGACGCTCGTGGCTCCTTGTCGCCTGCCGCTCGTCGCCCTTGAAGTTGACGCTCGTGGCTTCTCTCTGCTCGCCACTTGTCCGTCATCACCGATAACGCTCCTAGCTCCTCACCACCCACCGCTTGTCGACCTGGACGATCGTGGCTCCCCGCTGCTCGTCGATCGTTGCCCTCGACGCTCGTGGCTGGTTCCGCTCAAGGGAGAGAGCGGAGGAGGAGGAGGGACAAGAGGGTGAGCGGAGGAGCTTAGTGAGTGGCACTGCCACGAGAGGGCAACGATCGACTGGGGCTGTGGGCTCGAAGTCGCTGGATTTGTACGGGAACAGGATACTGCAGAGGGATTTTGAGGCGGGGTTCTATGTGAACCATTTTGTGAAGGATTTGGGGATATGCTTGAAGGAATGTGAGGGGATGGGGCTCGCATTGCTCGGCTTGGCGCTCGCACAGCAACTTTAGTTGTAGATGAGGTTTTCCAATATCACATTATAGAATATCTTGTATGTTAATATATGCTTATCATTTTTCTCGCTGCTGTGCTTTAGTGAAGTTTTATCTGTAGCTGTTTAAAACTTGTGACACCAATTATTCTCAAAAGCTCCAGAGAGTTATGGAAAAGGGAAGCATGGTGTTTAACCAGTAGCTGAACAGTCGCAATCATGTTTCCAAGAGTATCATTGATATATGTTAGTTAGTATTGAGATTTTCCCACAGCTTACAGTTCTCTCTCTCTCTCTTGTAAAATTTTTGTTTTCTAAAGACATATTTGCAATCTGCAACGGTAAGACTTGAAGAATGGAGAATCAAACGGAGAGATACAGAGGAGTGGATGTGGCATCGTCAACTACCTCTAGAACTGCAAGAACGTGTCCGCCGGTTTGTTCAGTACAAATGGATTGCCACTAGAGGTGTCGATGAGGAGACCATTTTAAAATCCTTACCTCTTGATCTTTGATGCCAAATTCAAAGGCATCTTTGTCTAGCGCTTGTTCGCCGTGTAAGATATCTCAATTATTGCATTTGACATTTGAAAGCATAAGTTATTTGAAGAAAAATAATCTGAAGTCAGGTTTTTATCATGGTTTGCCGGAACTTTTATCATACTGTAGGAATGTTTTGTATTGTAATTTGTAGCACCAAGTCTAGTACATTAACTTTATGCAAATGATCTTTAAAATAGCATCATTTGCTATATACCAACAGTTACATTTGCTGCTGCTATATTGGTGCTGTAAGAGGAGTGGATTTCTATGGTTGGCTGTTGAATGGAGAATTATGTGCTTCTGTTTCCCGAATGTATGATAGACGACTCGGGAAAGGTTGGGATTAATATGTTAATCAAGATTTGCAAGACAAAGC
Organism: Corymbia calophylla; assembly: GCA_014182845.1. NCBI lineage: Eukaryota > Viridiplantae > Streptophyta > Magnoliopsida > Myrtales > Myrtaceae > Corymbia > Corymbia calophylla. The sequence continues at coordinate 19,554,418 of CM024698.1, read as the reverse complement.
GGAGTATTTGCCAAATGATTTGTCACTTTGACTTTGTCCTCACCATTTCATTGCAATTTGATGGTCACCATGGTAACTCTCTGGATTCATAACAATTTATGAGTTGTATAGCAATACATGAAAAAGAGAATAGTATAACTGTTATGGATCTTCTATTGAGCTCTTGGATTTCACTTTTGGTTGCGGTAGCTAAACTTGTTTACTGTCTAGGAAACAAAGTAGTTTATGATTTGTTTGGGTAGGAAGGGAAATAGATTGTGGTATTCACGTTTGGAATTTGAGATAAGAGCATTTTCTGTGGGAAAACTTTCCATTTTAGTAATGCACCCGTGGTTGGAAGGGATGATCACGGTTCCCGATTCTAGGGAGGGAGGTTCCGGTTCCCGGTTCCTCTTTTTTTGGAATCGGAACCGGTTCCACTTAAATGAAACAAAAAAAAGAAGAACCCATTGGACCCTGGAACCGACCCTAGAACCTATGAGAGGGTAGATTCTAGGTTCCAGATTTCGACGGGTAGGTTCCGGGTTTCAAAAATGAGGAACCCATGTACTCGAGGGTAGGTTCCAGGGTTTGACGGAATCGCGGAACCTGAACCATTCCACCCAGCTGCCGCACACCCTCTGCCTCATGTCCCCTTCATCCCTCTCTTTTTCCCTTCTCTCCTTTGCACGCCTGCTGCCCCCACTTGCTTTGTCCTTTCCCCCACCTTTGACTTTTCAAAATTTGGCTCTCTCTCTCTCTCTCTCTCTCTCTCCCCTACTGAACTGCACGTTCAACTGCTGTCCTCTTCTTCTTCTTCTTCTTTTGTTCTGTGCTCCCTTCGTTTGCCACAGCTACTGCTTTCTTTAGCCTGAGTTGCCTCCGCAGCTTGGCTAGCCATCAACCGCCAGTCCCTCTCGACGATTGGCTGCCCCTTGACCATCGCTTGCCACCGCGAGCCTCCCTTGAACCTTCGCTCGACATCAACCCTTCCTCCCTCCTCCGGTCTTCTTTTCTTTCCCTTGTTCTGTGTCAGATCTTGCCACCGTCACTAGCCAGTTGTCCCCCTCCTTGCCGTTTCAGTCGCATCGGTTGGCACTGTGAGTCGTAGCTCGACTGCTTAAGCCCAGCCCCGAACCACCACCGAATCGGCCGCCCATCCTTTTTGCCCTCTCTCTCTCTCGGTTTTGGTTCGGTCGAGCCAGTGACCACCACCGTCTCTAGTCACCAGCCACCACTTGCTGATGTCTAGACCACTGTCTGTCACTCCTCAGCCAATCGGAGCCACTCCTCAGCCGCCTCGAATTGCCTCAGCCGTGCTGGACCGCCGCCGTTGCCTCTCTCTTCTTCAGCCTTGTTTTGGTTGGAGTTGGCTGCCACCTTTGCCGCCGAACACAGCCGCCATCCGAACCGTCCTAGCCGCACCGGGGGACCGTCCCTCAGCCGGCCTTGAGCTGCCGGCCAACTCTCCCTCTCCGCTTCCCTTTTTGGCCAAACGGACAGCAAGTTTCAGCCAAGATTCAGCCGTTGTGTCACCTCGTCTCAATGTATCGGAGGCGTCCATGCGTCCGTCTCGCCGCCCCCGTCACAGCCATGCCTTCGCCATCATTAAATGGTAGGTTTTGCCCAACCAATGATGATACTTTGTCCGGAGATCTGGAACCAAGGACCTTGGTGGTAATGGAATACTGGGGAAAAAGTTGGATGGTGATAGGTTTGCTGTGATACTTAGTAGTGAAAGTGTCACCAGAAGTAGAGTTTAAATACCTAGTATATGGTTTCTGGAATTCTTCTAGGAGAATCTTTGTGTCCATGATTGAGGAGCTAGCTCTAGTATCTATGAGTGCCATAAGAGAGATTGGTTTGTGGTATTTGGACAAGAGAATATGGATGGGAATACATGGGTGATGGACTGGTTCAGTAATTAGGATTTCATTGTCTATTAAGGGAGAGTCTAGGAAGAAGGTGAAGACGTCATTCTCATAATTGGAGGCTGAATCTGAGCTGTACGTCTGGATGGCACATAGAGCGTTCTTAGAAGGTTGATCTTCTAAAGAGAAGATAGACTCAATGTTAAAGTCGTTGAGTGGAATGCCAGTACTTTTGACAATTTTGTCAATCAGATGGCTTCCGCGCTTCTTCGCCTTTGGACAATTTTTGGCAAAATGTCCTTTTTTGTTGCAGACATAAATCCCACCAAGGCAAGCCATTCAGGAATGAGCCTGGAACACCTTATTGGAACATGTCTAGCTGTTGTGTACATGAGATGTATATGTGGTGTTCTGATTATGTGTTATGTATTTGCTCGATGTCTAGCATGTGTGATTGGTATCGCGCAGGGTATGTGCAGCTGTGAGATGAGGGTGCTTGTAAAATGATTTAACTATTGGTTGTTGAAGGGTGCCTGTGAAATGACTTAATTGTTGGTTGTTGTTATAAGGAATGTGCCTATTAGGTACCCCGAGGTGAATTGGTATTCTAGCCGAGGCTTAGAGCTTTAATCCACTGAATTTTATCTCACTAGTTATTCTTTAACCATTTTTAGGTCCTTGATGGACGCGCTTAGCTACTGGCTTTTGAACTGACCAGACCTCAAACCCTAAGGATAAGTGGTGAAGTAGATTGATTTCCTTGCTCTTATATCTTTTGATGGCTGTTGGAATAGTGCCCAATGATAGGGTTGCACATGTATCCGTTCACTAGGATTAAATGATGTCATTTTGAATTGTGTCTTTCTTACTATCCCTATTGTTAATGTTTGACCAGGGTTTAATATTCGTTTCCGCATACACATAATTATAAGATAGAAAGAATGGTCTCCTGGGACGTCGCACTCATTTGACCGAAGAGAACAGGGGTTTTCGTGTACTCAAAGGTTGGGGCGTGATAGGCCCACTTGGTGGCCGACCCTCCTTGGTGTGGGGCCCAATGAGCCCTTGCCCGGCCCACTTCCTTGTGGGCTTCAATTCTTGGCCCGTTGACCTCTTTTTCAACGTTTCCAAGCAAATAGATAAATTTGGGAATTAATGAGGTGATGTCCAACATTTAGTCTTAACATCCCCGAAAATTTAATATCGGAAATTGGATTAAAATTCATGGTTGAATTTGATCAACTGCAGCTTTAGTATATTTTAGACTAACATGTAGCTTTTAGGAGTTACACATATTCGACCTGTAGTTGAAATATTATCAATCCACATTTAAGTCTCCTTGACTCATGGATGACCTTAGTTGTCATTTAATTGCGAGGAATCGATTGCCTGTTCCAAGGTACACGATCATTCGGAATCAATTTAAGGTCGTGTGCAATCCATATAATGGTCATGCAAAAATCACCCTTGATCGATTGTGTTCCCTTGACGAATCAACCTATAATTGTTTCTCGATCGGCCTATATTGGCACAGGTCGTCCCTCGTCAATCCTTATGATCAAATGTCAATTCATTGTCAAGTTCTCTAGTCGTGCGTACTTGAATCCTTAATAGCATTTCCCCTTTGATTAGTATTTCACGAGTCGCCAGTTTAGAGTAAATGTAACTAACAATACATTAAAAAAATAACCAATTCATATATCCCAAAATGGATCAAAATGCAAGACGTCATACTCTGACTAATGAATAGGTTTATCAATCAACTATGAAATAATTTGAACTGGTTAAGCGTCGTTAGTCAAGAGATAGTTGTTAAAGACAATGACCAACTCGTCAATCACGCTTGATCATCTATCTCTGTTTATTTTCCAAAGTAGGGGACTTCAGGATTTTGCAGGCATTGGTTGACTTCAAGTCAAACATCTGGAAAGCCATCTAGATCAAGATGGATCCATCAACCATCCCTTAATATACGCACTTGCGCAGACACAAGTCAAAGAACTTGTGTTATGTATGCCAACATCTTGATTAATCAAGCTTCTAGTATTCATGCTTGGAGACAAAAACTGAGCTATTAATAGGTACACCACATATGCTTTTATCATAGCATTCTTGTTGCTTTACATGTCTTCCCCTATATTCGTTCGACTTCAGAAGATGATCACTGCCGATATTTCATCATCATCTTCATATGATGATATCATATGTTGCAAGAACTATTCTGAAGTTGATCGAGCTTCTTGAGATATACGTTTTGAATATTGTTTCTCTTCGTTCCGAATGGACACATTCTTCCAGAGCAGCTTCCTTCCACCTTCAATGCGTGATTATCCTGAAAGAAATGAAAAGGAACACAAAGCAAAGAAAAGAACAGCTGAACTATATATTGATCAGGTGAGAGGAACATTAAGGTGGCTAAACAAAACGATTAACTAAAAGAATGTGTTATCTCTCCAAGCCCGGACTCCTCTGGAAAAGGGCCACGACGTGATGATCAAAAAGTAGTGCATCGTTCAGGAGAGAAACAGAAGAGTATCCAGTCTGCTATTCATCTACTGACTGCTGGACTTGCATTGCAGAACATAATCAGTTTCACCTCCCAAGTTGTTGATGCGCTTGGACCTGGGATCTCGTTTTGCGATTCCCATTCGCCACATCCACACGAGCCCTCGAAGAAGTGGATTGGAAAAATGAGTGTGTGGGCTGGTGTCCCCATGCAAAGTCACAGAAGATCCCCCTCCTTAATTCTCTTCATAACTTGAATCAGAGCACGTCATTATCCTATGATATAAATCTCTTGTTTTTTCTCGCCTTGCTTCCATCTATGCCCGCTGCCCCTTTTGAGTCATGAAACTTGCTAGTGCCGAGTCACTATTATGCAACTTGCTTCTCGGTTGTTTTGTTCTTGCATTGTGCTTTAGCCGAGTCTACTCTGCCACAAACAAACTGACAAACTCGCGCTGCTCACATTTATGACTGGAATAGTGGCAGATTCCATTAACGTGCTCAACTTGGGAATAATAGCATTAGATTTTGCCAGTATTTGGCAGCACATGCAGCTGCAGGCACCAAAGGGTCCCGGTTCCGAATTGGGAGCACAAGGACTCTCTGTCCAGGTACTGAACTTGGGAGCACAAGACCCTCTGGGTGGATCTCTCCCTCATACTGGAAACCTCAGCTTCTTGAGGGAATTGCGGCTCGGAGTCAATAGTTTCAATCATGAAATCCCTCCGCATGTTAGCCGAATGTGCCTCCCACGTATCTTATGACTAGGATACAATTATTTGGTGGGTAAAATTCCCAAAAACATATCAGCTTGCTCTGACCTTGTCGACCTCATCCTTGTATACAACCAACTGGAGAAAATTTCTATAGACATTGGTTCATTATCGAATCTACAGTGGTTTTCTTTGTGTGCAAATAATCTCAAAGGGAGTGTGCCTTACTCCAATGGGAATTTATCTTCATTAGGGAGCTTACCTCACGCGAAATAACTTCGGTGGAAGCATTCCCCCAGTTCCAGGCTGCCCGCTGAAATTACAATATTTTTCTGTAGCAATGAACCACTTATCCGGTACAATCCCAACTTGAATAGTCTTCTATTCCCTAACTTCAAGGTGGGAGCCAACCAAGAACGAGGGAGGCTTCCGGCAGACTTCGGCTTCGCACTTCCAAGTCTCCGGTTGGCATGAGCCTATTTGAGGGCCGGGCTCCTCTGTTAATACTAAATGGCACAAAGCTGGAGTCACTTCAACTTGCAAGCAACAGACTTAAAAGGGAAAAAGCCTTCTCTGGAAAATCTGCACGAGCTTCAATCATTCACCATCTACAAGAATCAGCTCGGGAGGGAAAGACCCGGAGGCATGACCTTCCTTTGCTTGCGGGCAAACGCCACAAAAATTAGAGGTATTGTCCATTTCTCGCGACAGTTTCAGCCAGGTGCGCTTAAATGCATAGAGGTAATTTGTCCACCACCTTCACAACATTCATCATATCAGCATTCCGAACACGAGGAAGTTTGATCGAATGTATGTGGAGAGCGATTCAGGGTGACATGGGACTTTACTTTAGACTATTTAAATAAAGTTTATTAACTTGGAATTTAAGAGTTTCTGGTTTTTGATTAACTCATGATATATTGAACTTCATAGTGATTTTCATTCAACGAAAGGCTTTGTTTAATGGATATGCAAAATTATTTATTTATTTTTTAATTTCGTCTTTTATTCTGAAAGAAATGGCCGGTTATTCCCTAAATTCTGGATATGGATTTGAGGTGTGACAAAATTATTGCAAGACAAATTCGGAACTTTCAAGGAATGAGATACCTCTTAAGAACCCTGGAACTCCCTCGAAAAAATTGTTTCTTGAAAGATCTAGTACTCCTAAACCTCTCAACAATTTGATCGATTGAGGAATGGACCCGTGGGAGAAATTGCCCTTATCCTCAGTAACAACAATGCAACGCAGTCTATGTCCAACATGGTCGAAAATCTTGAGTTGCCAACTTCCATGGGTAGACCTCTGGTGAGGTGGTTCCAAGACAAGTCCAGAAGTCTGGTCAGTGACGAAAGGCCTATAACCTATGGGGATGAGATTGTTACCAGAATGAGAGAGCAGATTCAGATACTAACAGATAGACAGACAGTTGCGAAGACCTAGTACATTCAACTTGGTGGGATTCTTAAAGAAGAAGGAGATTGTCCCTCCCAGGTAGTTCTCATCTAACCGCAGAAATGGCAAATTCTAAAATGTAAGGAAAGGATTCTTCGGTGACAAGATGTGCTCATGAATGGTTAATGGTGTAAACTGCTCCATTAGACTATTACAAAAAAAACGGCATAAGTACACTAGGAGTGCCATAACTTTCGTACGGCACTCACTTTGGTGCCAAAACTTTTTTTTCGCTCACTTGAGTGCCACATCGGAGTGAAATCGTTCAGGTAAGTGCCACTTCCGGCCAAAAATCGTTCAGTTAAGTGTCAAAATGCATACGTGGAATTTTTCAATGATTTTTCTTTTTTTTTTTTTTAATAAATTTCGATGCCGACGTGGACATTTCGGGAAAACGACGCCGTTTTACTTTTTTAAAATTTTTCGATTTTTTTTTTTGCTTTTTTTGCTTTTTTTGTTTTTTAGGGCCGGCGAGGGCCACCGGTGACCCTCGCCAGCCTTAAAAAAAATCAAAAAAATCAAAAAAAAAATCAAAAAAAATCAAAAAAATTAATAAATATATTAAAATATATTAAAATATTGTTCACCTAGCGCCACGTCGAGCTTTTCCGGCGGCCACGTCAAAATTGGCACTCAAGTGAACGTTTTTTAAAACTTGTGGCACTCAAGTAAGCGAAAAAAAAGTTTTGGCACCAAAGTGAGCGCCGTACGAAAGTTATAGCACTCCTAGTGTCCTAACCCCAAAAAAAAACATTCGATACGAGAATTTGGTTTTGGAGGCATGTTGGATCTCTTGACTGGAAAGTTGAAGCGGAGATCATGTCATAGGTTGATGAACAATTTTGACCTGGACAATACATAATAACACTATACAGCAAAGCAACAGTAATTAAAGGTCGATCTTGCCATGTTAATCGAATTGACAGAGCTGATATTAATCTTGCTTCTGTTGACGTATCGCAAGTGATATTGATCTTGATTACGTCACCAAGAAATTTTCATTGTTTTTACATATGGCTATCTACAAACATTGACGACCTTCCATCATAATAAAGAATAGGATATCATAAATTTGTGTTTTTTTTTTTTTTTAATAACGCCAGTCTACAAAGATTACGACAGTCTATCATAACTAGAAACAAAACGTCGTAGATTTGTATATTTTTTCAATTACAAGAAATTACAAAGGTTTACAATAATTAAGTTAAAAAACCTCGTTGGCCAGGAAAAAATCGATTCAAGAGTCTAATGGAAAGACACCAAAGCATCTACAAAGGAAACTTTATCTAATTCAAATTAAAAATACACTGTTCTTTTTGTCTGGATCAAAAGCACACTCACAATTATTAATAAGGTAGTGGTTAAAGAGCGGGATAATAAAAAATTCAGTCATAAACCAATTGTACATATGCCAATTCCCTCATTAACTTTCCAACTTTATTAATGTAATCCTAAACCTTTGCACATAATGCCAATGTAGTTCTTCCCACCAATTGCCCCCAGTAATTTAGGATCCAGTTCTTATTGGCCATCCTACGGGCATGATGATGTGAACAATTTTACTAAAACAACGTCCCACATGGATTACCAAGTTAGCAATTTCTGACTGTAATTGATCGGGAGAATAACATTGGAATTTCGCGGTTTAAGATAATCGATAAAGGACTATGTTGGCATCCATACAATTCGTTTAATACTAAATTCGTAATTTTCCCTAAACAAGGAAAATACAATGTCATTGTCATGTGCCACGGAGCAGAGGTTTCCTTGGTCAATGGAGCGTTCGTGATCGAGGAAGAACGACCAAAACGCCCCTCGAAGGATCCAAGCACTTTTGGAATGTTCTCAAGGACAGGCGATCCCGTAATTGCGCCGTGGTCTAGAGTCTTCTCGTCATAAATGTCGGTAGGTGTCGTCATAAGTGTCGGTAGATGGTAGTTGGGGCGGTACGATCTCGTCCGCTAGATCGAAACTCGATCAATGGTTGTAATCTGAGGGCCTCAAGTATAAGAAGGGGTGCCCTTCCCCTCATTTGTATCCATGCAACTATTGGCAATCCAAGTTCCTTTCTTTCGTTCAGAGTTTCTCTCTCTAGTTTCTCTCTCTAAGATCCGGGTGAGTGAGTGATCGGTCGATCCGAAGAAGGCTTGGCTTAGGCCCCGACGATCCCAAGCGATCCGAAATAGCCTAAGTCGCCACACGGTTTTGATTCCCAAACGATCGGCTCGTGACACATGCCTTGGACTTCCTTAACTGCGGGTACATGACTAACGGGAGTTATTTTGTGACATCCCAGGAGGCATTGCCGTCCTATTATTTTAATCTTTCAATTAAGTACATGCGGAAGCGTTCCACTACATCTCCCAACAACAACAACAATTGGATAGTAAGGAAAACACATACACATGCATACTAGTCATATTATACTTTTTTATGCTTATCAAAAGTTATATTTACAGGCTCGTTGGTTCCAGCCTATTTCCAATTACATCAAACGCGAAGGTTGAGGTTGGTCCTAGCTCCTCTATGATCTTCAACATCTTCGCTTTCACTTCTATAGGCGCACCAAAGCGAATGGGAGGGGTATCCATACCTACGGCCCTGGAAAAAGAGGGAAACAACAACAAATGAATTGAAACTTCAATAAGTAAATCATATAATCCTTGTATAAGAGGATGCCTTGTATCAGAAACATGCAAATCTTGACACCTTTTATGTCGATGACAGATCAATAGCAAAGCCCTTACTTTGCCTTGACTATGTACAAGAAAAGGGCTCTCAAGTACCTAAAGTATTTTGATAAAAAAAAAACAACCTAAAGTATACACATGATCAAAGAACCCAAAGGATATATGTATTCCACAAGCCAAGCATACGAATATCCACAACACATCAGATGGGTTTCCAATTATTACTACACGTCGGCTACATACATGTGTCTAATCCCATGTACTTTCAATGCATGCTTCCTTTCGGCTTTTCATCGAACACATTCAACATATCATACTTATGCATATACCGGCACTTATAAAAGATTCATTTAACTTCATCCTAGCTCAACTAGGCCCTCTCGACTCGATCGAGGATTCTAGCTTCATGTTGGGCCCCCCAGCTTGACTAGGGCATCTTGGCTCGAGCAAAACTTCTCGAGACTAGCTTCCCGAGGCTTCCGGACTCAACCTAGACATTCGAAATCCATCTGTGAACGGCATCCAAAAACCATTGGCATCGTCCTGAAATCCATCGGTGATGACATAGTCTCGAAATCCAGCAATGACGGCTTTTTTTTGTGACCACACGTGCAAGCAAGTACACAAACCGGTTCTTGTCTTTACTTCAAGCCGGTGCAATAGTGCCTTAAAGGCGTGCCAAGCGAAGAGTGTGCCATGACTTACTGGAACTACAACATGGTGGCATGCCGGGCACGGAATGAGAACCGTGGCTTCATCCAATATGTTTGAGAACCAATTCAATCCAAACCCGGTTTGAAAGCGATACGTCTCAATATTGCTGAACCATGAGAGACCCGACCCAGCGTGCTTCCATGCACGTCCAAGACTGATGCGACTTTCTTCCCAAAAACTCGGGGCATGGTTTCAAGCATCGACAATAACATATAAGCAATAACATCTCTTTGCAACTCAACAAACACAAAGCAAGGACTCAACTCAACAATTGACAATTTCTTGCAACCTCGACAAGCACGTGGCAAGACTTGACTAATCAATAACTATTCTTTGCAACTCGTCAAGCACATGGTAATAACATAACTAAACAATAACGATTCCTTACAACCAAACAAGCATGTGGCAAGACCCAACTAATCAACACCAATTCTTTGCAACTCGTCAAGCACGTGGTAATAACATAACTAAACAACAACGATTCCTTGCAACTAGACAAGCACGTGGCAAGAATAGACTAATTAATTAGCTAAACAACAATGATTTCTCATAACTCGACAATCACGTGACAAGACTAGGCTAAACAATGACGATTCTTGCAACTAGATAAGCACGTGGCAAGAATAGACTAATTAATTAGCTAAACAATAATGATTTCTCACAACTCAACAATCACATGGCAAGACTAGGCTAAACAACAACGATTTTTGCAACTAGATAAGCACATGGAAAGAATAGACTAATTAATTAGCTAAACAACAACGATTTCTCACAACTCGACAATCACGTGGCAAGACTAGGCTAAATAACAATGATTCTTGCAACTAAATAAGCATGTGGCAAGGATAGACTAATTCTTGAACTTTATAACCCAAGCAAATCATGAGCAAACATACAAAATTCATACATGAGCTTCCTCTTCCTAAACAAGCAAGATCAACCATGAAAATCATGGAACCGGAACCGACCCTACGTCCGAACTACACAATGCATTGCCCTATCCAAAAGTTAGGGGATCTACTTATGAATAATACATCATGAGCAAACCATCCAAGCCAAGCCCTAACAACTTAAACAAGAACACTCAATATCTCGGCTTATGCCCAGAACCACATAGAGCAATGTCCTTGCCAACAATTAGAGGATTTACTTACAAAATCAGGATGGAATCTATGGCAGTGACGGATGGCGAGTGGCCAGGTGCGTGACGGCAGGCGGCTCACAACAGTGGTGGTGTGCGGTGGTGGTGAGTTGAGCAGCGGCGGCGGTGGCGATGGTGACCGAGAGGGAGAGAAATGAGAAGCAGAGAGTGGGCATGAGAGAGAGTGAGAGTGAGGGAGAGATTAGAGAAATGAGAGAATGAGAGAGTGAGATAGGAAAATGAGGAATGCTTCCTCCTTAAGCTTGCTTGCAAAAGAGAGTCCAATAATTCAAGAGCACTTGAGTGCCCTAGCTTAGACTAAGATTGCCTAGGATTTGCAAGATCTCATCCTTCAAGTCTAGCTTTAGGTCATCATACCCTACAATTTAGACACATGGCTTCCTAAGAAAGAGACTCAATAATGCATTAGGCCAATGATGGTTAGGCTAGTCTAGGATTTGCAAGATTTCCCTTTACCAGGTGTCACTCCATGAATCCATCTTGGCAAACTTAGTCCTCAAGTCTCAAAATAGCTTCATCATTGCCTAACCTAGAGAACTCGTGAGCTTGGTTGAAGTCTAACTAAACTAGATTGGGGTCTAACTAGTTAGTTTCTCCCATTTCCTTCTCCAAAGTGGTGCCTACTCCTCCTTGCAAGACTAAGGCCATGTTTCCTTCTTAACTTGTCTTCAAGAAGCTCATTCAATGGCCAAACTTGGTGAGCAAGTCTCACATTAGGGCAATGATTGCCTAAGCTCCTAATTGGGACACATAAGCATGAGAATTATTCCTGGCATTGATGAACTTGCTTCCAAATATCATTAATAGTCTTAAACTATGCAAGACAACTTGCTCTTCAAGTCTTCTTCCTCCTCTTGGGCATGTAGGTCTCATCACCTCCAAAATTTGCTCACTTTTAATTGCTCAAAGACAAGGGCTAAAGATAATCACAGGGATTAACTAAGTGTCGCCTTAATCGGATAGGAATATCTCACAATTATCCATGATTGACTCGTGATGGTGTGTGATCGTTCACATCAATCCTTAGTACATTCCTCACATCTGAGATAGGAGTCCGAATCAAGGATGTCACAGTTATTCATTGACTAAGTGGTCAAATGAGGAAAATACACGGTAGAGAAGCCACCGTTCCTTTTTTGAAGGCGTACGGCACCATTAGCTCATCATTTCCCTCGAAGAAACCATGGTGATCTTTTCTCTACCTCTTTATAATTCTTTTTACCTAATAAGTTATAGAGTAGTTTGTCCATTTATGTATTGATATTATAACGATGTTTTTCTTTTTTCCAAATCAAATGCAGGAAAGAGACTTACGATGACAACTTTGATTTTCATTTGCAATGAAATTACATAGATCGTTTTACTTGATATTCGTTCTCAAAGGAAAACCATCTGGAAGTTATATTTGATAGTATTCAATCACTGATAATGAAGGCTCTTGGAATTAATCTAAGTTTCTAATTTGTTTAAAAATCGATATTTTGTGATCCATTCCTTTGCAAGGTTCTAAGATAGAATAAGTTTATATACATTTTTTCACATGTTTTCTTTATCTTTTGTATTTCTTAAATAACCGAATTCGTACTACTTTTCCCACGAATTATGATGAAAGTGAAGATTAACGTTAAGGTATGTCTTCTATTTTAATTTTTTTCTAAATGCAATAGAAATTTACAAATTTCAACAAGTGAAACACAAAGTTGAAAATTAAGGATTACACTTTTCACAATGCTATATTCTCTTGTTTTCTATCGACTCGATATTGACTTTTCACATGCTACATGTCTTGACCAAATTAATGGATAGATGGGTGACATCCAACGAAGAGAGGTGAGGAAAGAACAAGTTGATGTTGATCTTAATGAAGATGTCTTAGGGGAATGCAATTGCCCGTATGGACAAAAAGCACAAAGATATTTCTTACTTTAGCATTTAATTGGGTTTTAATTTTTACATTTAGTTCTAATGGGGTTGATGCTGTTAGAAGAAATAAATTTGATTTTGCTTATAGAAGAAAAGTCTTCAGCGGTGGCATAGGGCGGTGGAACAGAGGGATCCAAGAAGGCACACATTATCCCCTCACCTGTCAAGCTATGGTGGAATAGAGGTTTATTGCATGATGCATTAGACACGTTGATTCACACGTAGAAGACAGCAAATAACACTAGAGGCACCGCCTCTCTTTCTCTGTTAAATAAAAATGAAGGACAGCTTGCACCAGCAAACTTTTGCCGCTTCACTAGGCGGTGGTCTTCCCCTTATATATGCATTTACTTGGTAGAATAGAAAGAGAGAGAGATAGACGGAGAGAGATAGTTAGAGAGAGTTGAGCTTAGCAAAGTCTGTTTTGTTAAGTTGGTAAGAGAGGATTGTGTACTCCGTATAAAGCCTGCACAAGGCATTTTGAGTATTTTTATCTCTTTTATGTATTTGTGTTCTCTCCCCCACCAAATCCTTCAAAATTCTTTCATCCTTTTAGTTCCAACAATTGGTATCACAGCTAGCAATGGCATCCACCAGTTCCTTTCAATTGGAACTTTCAAAGTTGAACGGAATAAATTTCAATAATTGGTTTGTCTAGATGAGGTTCTTTTCAAATCTCAATATTTGTGGAACTTGGTAGAGAATGGCTACACTGAAGTGGCCGATGCTGAAGAATTCCATGCTTTGAGGAAGGAGAAGCAAGATTTGTTGGTGGAATCCCAAACGAAAGATAAGAAAGCATTGTATGTGATCTTTCGAGCCATAGAGGAACTGATATTTGAAAAACTATCGAGTGTAGAGACCATGAAAACAGCGTGGGATATTTAGCAAAAATCCAAGAAAGGTGATGATCGTGTTCAGCGGTGCAACTCCAAACACTTTGAGGAGATTTCGAGTCTTTGCGTATGAATGACTCGGAATCTATCTTGGCATACTTTCATCACATACAAACCATTGTTAACCAATTGAGGGTTAATGGTGAAGAGCTCTAGGAGGTACAAGCTGTAGAAAAAATCTTGAGGTCTTTGATTGAAAGATTTGACTACATTGTTACAGCGATCGAAGAAGGCCAAGATATATCAACCATGACGTTGGAGTGGTTGATGGGTTCATTATGCTTACATGAGCAAAGAATGAATCAAAAGTCCATCGGTTCAAATCCTGAGTGAGCATTGTAGAGTCTAGTCACTCACTCAAATTGTCGAGGTACCTGAGGTCGTGGTGCAAATCCAAATTCCACTGGAAGTTATAAAACACATGACAAATCAAAAGTCAAGTGTTTTAAGTGTAACAAATTCAGACATTACAAATCCAAATGTTGAGCAAATATAGGGCACGAGCAGCCAGAACATGTACATGCCATCAATGCTAATGAGAACGTAGAGTTAGCAGGCAAAATAGAGGACTCAAGCACCATGGACGCCAATATTTGGTACGTCAATACCGGGTGCAGCAATTACATGTGTGGTCGAAAGGAGCTATGCTCGCAGTTGGACGAGACATTTTGTGGTAAAGTGAACTTCCAGAATAAATCAAAAAATGCCCATCGGTACCATTAATATCAACTCAAAAAATGGTACTAATATTACTGTTGCAGACCTTTACTTTGTGTAGGGACTTGTCACGCCTTGATCCTAAGGCATGCGACAACCTCTATTCACTTATGGTCAAATGAATGCGACGTCTTAGAAAGCGTCACTGACCATTCTTTTATCTTTCAATTACACGTATGCGGAAGCAAAACAACAAACACCAAGTCAACAACAACAACAGGGATGGTAGGAAGACCGTTAACCATAATAGCAAACACAACATTTTAGTTATTTACTAGATCAACCCAAGGAAAGTTATATCTACAAGCTTTATATGTGGGCACCTTTTTCCTTATAGAGCCATTAAAAAGATTATAGGGCTTGGGGTTAATCTACTTCGTCAAAAGTTGAGGGTCAGGTCAATCCAAAAAGCCGGGGTCAGGTAAGCCCATCAGGGGTTGTCAAAGTAACAGGATGGTGAGTCCAAGTCGTGCTCCAATAGGTCAAAGTCCGACGGTACACTAGGTTTGGCTTGGGTTTTGGGTCCTCCATTGCTCCATCAAGAGGATTGATGCCTATCAGGTCCTAGACCTCATGACTAGGGCCCCTGTCAGGAAGACTGTCAAATCCACGTAGAGGACCGAACAGGTCCTCGTCCTCCCATATAAACCATGCCTAGAATATATACGGCACCACAGAGTTAGACCTTCGTCCACCTAGAGAGTGGACACGCGACACTCATAGAGGTGCGGCATGTCTGGAAACCTATAAATCGTGACCATGGTGTCCCAGTCCCTAGGAACCCCAAAATGCACTGGATGGTGCGCCATCCTAAGGACCTGAACACATTTAACAACCACGAATGAGATATGAATCTCAGTAAGTTAATCCCTAAGCCTCGGTTAGGAAATCAACTCGCCTCGGGGTACTTAAAACATGCAACCACATATTGATAGCAGATCAACATCAAAGCGACTGATTATTTGCCCTAACTATTGATCCGGCAGAAATCATCATAATAAAATCCATAAACTGTCGCATTGGTGATCGCAAGCATTCTTACCTTGCCTTGGCACATATCCTGCATGATATAAACTCACACATGCCAGAAATAATGTAAGTAGGCATTCACATAATCAGAACACAATTCATATTTCCCCATGCATGATGCAGTCATGTATGTTCTGATTACTAAGGCCCTTAAGCCACTGTCAACTTATGAGTTGTTAGTCTTTTGACATGACCGAGAATCGTCTTGCCCCATTAGACACGGTAACGTCTAGAACCCCCACCCAGATGACACTCTTCAAAGGAGCATTAGTCTAGCCTCAACTACGACTCAGCATCCGGACCCCCGTCGAGCATCCGATAAATTAGGCATTGTCCCCCCAAACTCCTGTTGGGTGACGGGTTCATTTAATGTAACCACATGAGCACCTCAAATCACACAATCATTTTATTTCTCAATAATTAACCAATGTAGACATGGTATGTGCTTCAAGTAATAAATAACTACCATTTTCACACATCAAAATGAAGTAAAATAATCACACGTGGTCATATACATGTATTCAACCCATCAGACTTGGCATGCAATCCTTTAAAACATTATTGCCCTAATTAAATTATAAAAACACGGCATATAAACCCTACACCTTGGGGTTTATCATTTTTATGTCCATAAAATATTCTTTAAAAATTCGAAAACACAGTTTCACATGGGGCAAGTAATTTTCAAGGCAAAGCAGACATTCAATAGTATTGCACGTGCAGGAATTTCATATAAAACTTAGGCATAAATCACATAATAAGCAGCACTTGTCGCCCTAATCATGATAGCCTATCAAGCATTTCTTAATAACTTATCGATTAAATAGCGATAACTTATCATTAAATTCCTGATAACCTATCGTCCCTTTGACGATAGCTTATCACTAAAATTTTCCAATGGCTTATCATAATTTTGACGATAGCTTATTGCCTATTTTGCGATAGCTTATCAACTTTTCCTCAATAGCCTAACACGATAGCTTATCATACTTTTCGATAGCCTATCACGATAGGTTATCGACTAATTTATCATTAAATTAGACTAAACATACTTAACTTAATTAACTATTCCTAATTAAGTTTAACTATAACTAAACTATCTCTAAGCAAGTTTAATGGGCTAATTGAGGGATTAGAGTGTTAACTCACCATTAAGTGGCAACGTGGTGGCGAGGGCTATGCATGGCTAGCACTGTAAATGGTGAGGGATAGCACCGGCGGAATGGTCTTGGTGGGGTGGCTTTGGCGAGGAGAGAGGAGACCGAGAGAGAGAAGAATGGCAGAGCAGTGGCTCATGAATAACTCCTGGACGGCGGTGCAAGGTGGGCAGACGCTGGCTAGTGACTGTGGTGTGCAAGTGGTGAGGTAGAAATGGTGGTTTTGGTTTGGTGAGGGGAACCGAGAGGGAGAGAGGAACTGATGGTGGCTTGCGGCGAACGATGGTGGGGGCGGTGTGAGGTGGTCTGAACGGCGGGTGGTGAGGCGGTGGTGGCTAGTCTCGGCGGTAAAAAGGCAAACGGAGAGGAAGAAAAAGAAAACAAGGAAGAAGAAGATGAAGAAGAAGAGAGAGGGAGAAATGGATGCACGTAAAAGGGGAAGGAGAAGAAGAGAGAGAAGGGAGAAAGAGAGAGAGAGAGAAACTTAAGAATTTGTGCACTCCTCATCATTTCAACACAATAAAGCCAAGTCCAACCTGTCCTTAATTCCTCTCTACCATAAATTCTCCAATTTGTCACTTTGTTCTTTAATGCCAAGAGGGGCATTTTGGTCCTTTCACATTTTTGGTAAGCAATTCCCAAATTGCACTTGGGCCATAGTTAAGAAATGAGCCTAAAGTTTGGCTTGATGGGCCGAAATGAGGAAGAAAAGGGCTTGAAATGCTTTTTGGCTCAAATTGGGCTTGAAAGTGAATTGGGCTTGGTGGGCCTTATTGGGCCCACTTGGCTTGCTTGGGGCCCTTGTGGCCGCCCACTTTGGACGTGAGGCCTGTTGGGCCTTTGCTTGGCCCATTTCATTGTAGGCTTCAATTTTGGCCCATAAACCCCTTATACTACATTTCCGTGTGAATCAATAAAGTTGGGGACTAATGAGGTGATGTCCAATAATTTAGTCTTGACATCCTTGAAAGTTTGATATTCGAAATCAGATTAAAATTCATGGGTAAATTCGATTAACTGTAGCTTTAGTACATCTTAGACTAATGGGCAATTTTTAAGAGTTACATGCATTTGACTCGTGATTGAAATATTATCAGTCCACGTTTAAGTCTCCTCAACTCATGGATGACCTCGGTTGTCATGTAATTACGAGAAATCGATTGCCTGTTCTAAGGTACACGATCGTTAGAAATTGATTTAGAGTCGTCCGTGATCCATATAATGGTGATACGGAATCACCCGCGATCCGATTATATTCTCTCTACGAATCAACCTATAATTGTTTCTTGATAGCCTATATTGGCACAGGATCGTCCCTCGTCACCCTTTATGGTCGAATTGTCAATCCATGGTCAAGTTCTTTGGTCGTGCATACCGGAGTCCTTAATAGCCTTCCCCTTCGGTTAGTATCTGATGAGCGATCAATTCAGAACGAGATCTAACTAATAGCGTATTGATGAAATAATCACTCATTGTTAGGTGAATTGCAAGTGCACAATATCAACAAGTAATAAAGTGATGAGTGAGTATCGTTCCCACAAGGACTGTTTTTATTTTATTTTATCCAATTACTTATTGAAAGTGATCAATTCAAAAATTTAGCTAACCAAATCGAAAAGATGAGTAAAAAAAATAAACTAGACCAATTAAAATACTAAAATATAGAAAAAGTCAAAACTTAAAGAATTAAAAGCTAATTAAAATTAATCTAAAGCAAATTCAAGATCTCAAAACGTTAGAGCATCCAACTTCACTTAACCATTCATAATTAATTTTCTTAACTTTTCATGCAACAAATTAATTTCCAATTGTGTTGGCGAAATTTCCCTAAGATGAATTAAAAGCCGACCTCGGTCTAATAATCCCTAATTAGGTATGTTAACCCACATTAACCTTAGGTGAATTTAAACTACCTAAAAGCATTAAGTTCTTGTGGAAATTCCCGGATTTAATCTAAGTAGTCCCAACCTAGATTTACTACCGCAGCCACATAAATAACCTAGTGTACCTTGACCTAGATTTAATTTATGGTTCAATATCACTATTGCACATGCACACAATCTCCACCCGGTATTATGTATACATCAAAAATCATTCAAAAGTTGGCCGACTTCTAAAAAAAAGCATTAAGATCATGATAAAGAACGACACAATCAAAAATTTTATTGCACGAAAGTCTTAGAAAATTAATCAATCATGATTAAGATCCATTGTAGCTCTAACAAAAGAAATTTAGAACATAGTAAAAACTAAACTAACAAATATTAAAGAAAACATAATACTAAATAAAAAAAATTCACCGAATTGAGATACAATGAGCTTCAGGTTTGTCTCCTCCTTCTTTCCTTGACACGCACCAACTCCACTAAAATTAAAGATCAAAATCTAAAACCTAAAATCTTCTGCAGATATGGTCTCTCCAAGGATTCTTCTTTCTTTTGCGGCACAAGAGCGGTTTATATAGCCTCCAAAAATCTGCCCTAGGTTGACTCCTACTAGGATTTGGAAAAGATTCCTCCTTGATTTTCTTTGAACTTTATCTTCAATCATGGTCAAATTCTCCAAATATCTTATTTGGGCTGCATTTTTCTTCAAGATGAAATATTCTGAAAGATATTGCAATATTCTGGAAGATCTGAAAATATTTCATACAAAATAAAATTACGTGAGTAGCAATTAAATTCACCCAAAAATTTCTCAAAATTTAGCAAATATCAATTCTAAATAAGCAAGAATACTCTATTAAAAATAGAGTTATCAATTACCCCCAACTTAGAAATTTGCTAGTCCTCGAGCAAACAATAAACAAACCTCATCTCCAATTATCAATATCCATTTATAATTACGTGAAATCACAACTCAAAGGAAAAAAATAAATCCCATCAATCCAAAATCAATACATAAGCTATGTCTAACCTTAACTATGCAATCCGTGTGTATGTGTGCCCCTTGACTTTCCAAATCATGTATACTCAAATAAATCAAGTTGATATGCAACATTCTGAACTCAAGATCCACTAACCAAGTCTCATAGATTTGTTTTTCAATTCTCTCTCCACTATTGAAAACTAATACTCATTCAAAAATCAATAGGTCTTTAAGGCTTATAATGTGGCTTGGCTAAGGGGAGGGTATAAAGGATTTAAGCTCAACAAACCCCATAAACATATCAATTCTCAAAGCATTTGAATTAAATAGGATTCAAGACATATCATCCATATGCTTACACTATTATAGCCATGTAATTCACAAACACTCAATACTTTAAAGCTTCCATTATTTCTCTTTCCACGCTATACGGCAAAGTTCCTTCCTAAGTCCCTTCCATAGTGCAATGCTAACCCATTGAGTATCCAAAAGGCTCACTCAAGTTGAAAATTAGCAGTAGGGATCCGTATGAGCCGTACTAGAGTAAACAACTTTCACTTTATAACTTGCACTTTTTTCTTTCTTTTTTTTTTCTTTTTTTCTTCTTCTCTTTTTTTTTCTTTTTGCAATTTTTTTTTCATGACTATTTCAAGCTTCAGCAACTTCAGACACATCAAGAATCCATAACTATTAAAGTAGCTTTAAGAATAAACATGCTTATGGGGTATAAGGTAAAGTAATACATTTGAATCAGCATTATAAGGTCATCAAAGAAATATAGGCCAATTAAGCTCAAAAGGGTACTAGGGATCAAGTAATAAGGTAGGCTTGAAAGGCTCAAACGATCCAAAGAATGCCTATATCACCTTCTTGATTGAGTATAACATATTAATTTCAAGAGAATATCAAACAAATTCTAAGACTTAGGTGAGTTCTAGAGAATCACATACTTCCCATTGATCTTTCTAAGCACACATAACTCAAAAGGCAAGGATAAGTGCTTAAAATATGTATTGCATAATCAAGATTAAGACTAACTCATATATCAATAACCAATTGAACAAGATTTATATTCCCCTAAAAATCGCAACAACTCATAACCATGAAAAGGATATCAATCTTGTAGATTACAGTTCAAAATCATCATCTCCTATAAAGTTTGCTTTAAAAATATTCCAAAAATTTTAAATAAGCGCAAATATTTTCAAGATTAGCAAAAGTTTTAGCACAAAAATTTCAAAATTTTCGATCCCCTACCCCCAACTTAAAATGAAGCATTGTCCTCAATGCATAAAAATAAAGAATTAAATACGGGTAATGAGGCAAACAAATTAGAGTAAAGTTCGAAATACTCCCCGGAGATGTGAAGATGGCAATTGTTCATGTTGAATCACGCCCGGTAAGGTGAGGAATGGTTCGATGTGTCGTTAGAGGTTGCTCGTAGAAAATTTTTTAGCTTCATGATCGCATGGCCGTACGCCTCTAACCCCTCTTCTACCTATCGTGTGCACTACTATCTTTGCAAAATAGAAAATTCATCACCACAAAAATTCTTCTTCTTTTTTTTTTTCAATTTTTTAAAGACAAAATGCAAACCAAAAAATAAAAAATAGAAGCTTAAAAACTTGGGTTGCCTCCCAAGAAGCGCTTGCTTTATAGTTCGCGGCCGAACTCTTCCCATGCTTTTAAGTAGGTGGAACCAAGGTGATGACAGATGTTTGAGCATCGAAACCTCCTCCATAGTAGTGCTTGAGCCTATGACCATTTACTTTGAAAGTCCTTTCATTCTCATTGATAATCTCAACGACTCCAAAAGGGAATACTTTGGTGATGGTATAAGGACCATCCATCTAGACTTCAACTTTCCCGGAAACAAACGAAGACGAGTTATATAACAAAACTTTTCACCCACATGAAACTCCTTTCTTAAGATGTGTCGATCGTGCCATCTCTTTGTTTTCTCTTTGTAAATTCTTGCACTTTCGTATGCATCATTGTGCATCTCTTGCAATTCATCTAACGAAGCAATCTTTTCTCACCTATTGCACGCATATCAAAGTTCAGTTTTTGCAAAGCCCAATATGCTTGATGCTCCAACTCAACAGGTAAATGGCATGCTTTACCAAATAAAAGTCGAAAAGGTGACATACTAATAGGAGTTTTGAAAGCAGTTCTATAAGCCCATAAAGCATCATCAAGTTTTCTTGCCAAATCCTTCCTATTAGTATTCACAGTCTTTTCCAAAATTCTCTTTATCTCCCTATTAGATATCTCAGTTTGACCACTAGTTTGGAGATGACAAGCAGTAACTACCTTATGAGTGACTCCATATTTATGCAAAAGTGACTCAAATTGTTTATTCATGAAGTGTGTGCCTTGGTCACTTATAATAGCCTTAGGTGTGCCAAATCGAGTAAAGATATACTTTTTCAAGAAATTACAAACAACCCTAGCATCATTAGAGTGCAAAGCCACGGCCTCTACCCATTTAGACACATACTCACAAGCAACTAATATGTAAGCGTTACCAAAAGAAGATGGAAACGGACCCATGAAGTCAATGCCCCAAACATCAAATAATTCACACACCATGATATTGTTTAAGGGCATCTCATGCCTTCTAGATATATTTCCAGTCCTTTGACACCTATCACAATGAGAAACATAAGCATGTGCATCCTTAAAAAGAGTAGGCCAATAAAATCCACATTGTAAAATTTTAGCAGCAGTTTTGGTGGCACCATAGTGACCACCGCCTCTCCATCATGGCAATGAAAAAGAATGTTAGGAATTTCTTCCTTAGCAACACAACGTCTAATTATTCGGTCGGCACATACCTTAAACAAGTAAGGATCCTCCCAAAAGTAGTGTCTAACATCGGAGAGAAACTTTTTCCTTTGTTGATAATTCAAGTCAGGGGGAAAGATGTCACTTACCAAATAGTTCACAATATCTGCATACCATGGAGTTTCGATTTTCAAGGAAAATAGTGCTTCATCAGGAAAGTCATCCAAAATTGGTACCTCGTCGCTAGGGGCATTCGGCAACCTAGATAGGTGATCGGCCACAAGATTTTCGGTCCCTTTCTTGTCCTTAATCTCTAAATCAAACTCTTGAAGCAACAAGATCCAACGAATTAACCTTGGTTTCGCATCCTTCTTTGCCAACAAATACTTTAAAGCTGCATGATCAGTATAGACAATCACTTTAGAGCCAATCAAATAAGAACGGAATTTATCAAAAGCAAAAACAATTGCTAAAAGCTCCTTCTCAGTGGTGGCATAATTCAATTGGGCTCCATTAAGGGTTCGGCTAGCATAATATATGACTCGAAAAATTCGGTCCTTCCTTTGACCAAGCACAGCTCCAATGGCATAATCACTAGCATCGCACATCAACTCAAAAGGCAAACTCCAATCTGGTGGTGTCACTATAGGAGCTGAAATCAGCTTCTCCTTTAATATCTCAAATGCCTGCAAACACTTAGAGTTAAAATCAAACTTAACATCTTTTTCAAGCAATTTTGTGAGTAGTCTTGCAATCTTGGAAAAGTCCTTTATGAATCGCCTATAAAACCCTGCATGTCCTAAAAATCCTCGAAGTAATTTTATAGAAGTAGGAGGTGGTAATTTGGAGATAACTTCAATTGTGGCTTGGTCCACCTCAATACCTCTAGCGATATTTTATGGCCTAACACTATCCCTTCTGCACCATAAAATGACACTTCTCCCAATTTAGCTCAAGGTTAGTCTCTTCGCATCTTTGTAACACCAAAGCTAAATTATGCAAGCATGAATCAAAAGATGTACCAAAAACAGAGAAATTATCCATGAAAATCTCAATGTATTTTTCTATCATGTCAGAAAAAATAGCCATCATGCATCGTTGAAAAGTAGTAGGTGCATTACAAAGACCAAAAGGCATCCTTCTATATGCAAATGTACCATAGGGACAAGTAAATGTAGTCTTTTCTTGATCATTAGGTGCAATAGGGATTTGGTTATACCCTGAATATCCATCCAGAAAACAATAATACTCATGTCCTGCAAGTTTTTCTAACATTTGATCAATGAAAGGTAAAGGAAAGTGATCTTTGCGAGTAGCATCATTCAATTTTCTATAATCCATGCAAACTCACCACCCCATGAATGTTCTAGTTGGAATTAATTCATTCTTTTCATTGGTTAGAACAGTCATACCTTCCTTTTTTGGCACTACTTGCACAGGACTTACCCAATCACTATCAGAAATTGGATAGATAATACCTGCATCGAGTAACTTAATTACTTCGGTTTTCACAACTTCTTGCATTTTTGGATTGAGCCTCCTTTGTGGCTGGATGACTGGTTTGTATTGCTCCTTCATCAGAATTTTGTGCATGCAAATTGAAGGGCTTATTCCTTTTATATCCGCAATGGTCCATCCAATTGCACTCTTATGCTCTCTAAGCACTCTAAGTAACTTCTCCTCCATCACCCCCGTCAAAGAAGAAGAAATAATCACTGGATAAGAAACACCATCAAGAAAAGCATATTTTAAATAAGAAGGTAAAGGTTTAAGCTCAAGAGTTGGTGGTTCTTCAATGGAAGGCTTGGGCTTCTTTGCACTTTACTCCAATTCTTTAAATTTTTGTGATTTCCATCTCGGACATAGTGGACTTGCTTCTAAAAACTCAACGGCCTCTCTAATTTCTTCATGCTCGGTTTCTTCCTCTTTTGGCTGAACCAAACATGCCTCTATAGGATCTTGAGTTGTGGTCAATTCAAGCACGGTCTTTACTTCATTGTCTATGGTATCTATCTTCAAGCAATCACTTGGTCCCTCGGGGTTTTTCATGGCTTTGAGGACATTGAAAGTGACTTGATCTTCTCCCACTCTAAGGATCAATTTTCCTTGTTGTACATCAATGAGAGCTCTTCCCGTGGCTAGGAATAGTCGGCCCAAAATAATAGGAACTTCATAATCCTCCTCCATCTCTAGCACGACAAAATCCGCCGGGAAGATAAATTTATCCACCTTTATTAAAACATCCTCCACCACACCTCTTGGATATTTGATAGATCTATCCGCCAATTGTAAAAACACGGTGGTCGCTTTTACTTCTCCTACACCTAGTTTCACAAATACCGGATAAGGCATTAGATTTATACTAGCACCAAGATCACATAAAGCTTTATTAAAATAAGCATCACCAATATTGCATGGAATAGTAAAACTCCCTGGATCTTTTAATTTTGGTGGTAGCTTATTTTGAAGGATGGCTGAACATTCCTCATTCAACTTCACAGTCTCATACTCCTCTAACTTCCTTTTGTTAGCTAGGATCTCCTTCAAAAACTTGGCATAGCTTGGCATTTGAGCTAGAGCATCTACAAAAGGAATATTAATGTGCAACTGTTTAAGATAATCAAAAAATTTTGAAAATTGCTTATCTTGCTTGTGTTTGGCTAGCCTCTCCTAAAAGGAATAGGTGGAACATATGGCATTGGAGATGGCTTGTTCTTTTGTGGCTCATCCTTTTGTTTGATCTCAGTGGAAGATTTGGCTCTGTTCTCTTCTTCTACATCCTCATCTTGATCTTGCTTTCCAACTTTTTTTCCACTTCTCAATGTAATAACCTTTGCATTCTCCATGGGATTCCTCTCGGTATCACTTGGCAAGGTACCACTTGGTCTCTCATTAATTCTCTGAGCTAATTGCCCCACTTGCTTCTCTATATTTCGAATTGATGCTTCTTGATTGTGGAGTCTTACATCGGTACTTCTCATGAAATCTTGAGTGGTTTGAGCTTGTTTTTCTGCAACTTGAGCTTGCCTTTCCACAGTTTGGGCTAGCTTGGCAACCAAATCCTCCAAGTTGGAATTATGCTTCTCTATGGATGGTAGTGGTGCTCTCGGTCCTTGTTGATTTTGACCTCCCCAAGATAGATTAGGGTGATTCCTCCATCCTGGGTTGTAAGTGTTGGAGTAAGGATTGTTTTGAGGGCCCCTGTTAAAATTTGAAATAAAATTAGCATGTTCGAAGAATTAGCATAAGGGTTACCTACTTGACAATCGGTGCTAATATGATTTCCACCACAAAATTCACAAGATACTCCTTGAGTTTTTAAAGAAGCAATCATATTGCTTAATGCATCAAGTTTTGCATTCAAAGTCCTATTAGTGTCAACTTCATGAACTCCACTTGGCTTTTGGGCTTGGTATCTCTCAGTTGGCCATTGATAGCTATTGCTCGCCATCTCCTCAAGTAGATGAAAAGCTTCTTCGGGTGACTTGTTTTGCAAAGTGCCTCCAGCTGCCGCATCTAGACTAGCTCGAACGGTAGGATGCGCTCCGTTATAGAATGTATGTACTTGCATCCAAATTGGCGAGTCCATGGTGCGGGCATCTCCTTAGCAGCTCTTTAAACCTCTCCCATGCTTCATAAAAGGGCTCACCATCCATCTGCATAAATGTAGTAATATCATTACGCATTTTGGCAGATTTTGCAGGAGGAAAATACTTACTTAAGAATTTTTTAGCCAAATCTTCCCAAGTTGTGATAGAGCCTGCAGGAAGAGAAGTCAACCAAGTTTTAGCTTTATCACGAAGAGAAAAAGGGAACAATCTTAATTTAAGAGCATCATCAGTAACGCCATTAAATTTAACAGTGTCACAAATTTCAAGGAATGCTTCTAAGTGTAGATTTGGATCATCATTAGGCGATCCACTAAATTGCCCTGCATTTTGAAGCATTTGAATTAATGATGGCTTGATCTCAAAATTATTGGCTTGCACTGTCGGCCTCATTATACTTGATTGTGCTCCTTGAATTGTTGGTGTAGCATAATCTTTCAAAGTCCTCCTTGGAGGTGCAACTTCTTGATCTTCAGCCATTGCTTGTGATTGTTCTCTTCTTCTCCTAAGAAAGGTTCTTTCAATCTCAGGATCAAACTGTTCAAGGTCTCCTTGTTGGCTTCGAGTTATGCGATGCTCCTCCACCTTTTATAGAGAAGTGAGTTTGGCTTGCAAAAGAAACAAATTAAAAATAAAATAAAGGCTAGTCTAAACTAAGAATTGCTCGATATCAATAGTAATTGGAAAATTGTCAAAACAATCCCCTAGAACGGCGCCAAAAACTTGTTAGGTGAATTGCAAGTGCACAATATCAACAAGTAATAAAGTGATGAGTGAGTATCGTTCCCACAAGGACTGTTTTTATTTTATTTTATCCAATTACTTACTTGAAAGTGATCAATTCAAAAATTTAGCTAACCAAATCGAAAAGATGAGTAAAAAAATAAACTAGACCAATTAAAATACTAAAATATAGAAAAAGTCAAAACTTAAAGAATTAAAAGCTAATTAAAATTAATCTAAAGCAAATTCAAGATCTCAAAACGTTAGAGCATCCAACTTCACTTAACCATTCATAATTAATTTTCTTAACTTTTCATGCAACAAATTAATTTCCAATTGTGTTGGCGAAATTTCCCTAAGATGAATTAAAAGCCGACCTCGGTCTAATAATCCCTAATTAGGTATGTTAACCCACATTAACCTTAGGTGAATTTAAACTACCTAAAAGCATTAAGTTCTTGTGGAAATTCCCGGATTTAATCTAAGTAGTCCCAACCTAGTTTACTACCGCAGCCACATAAATAACCTAGTGTACCTTGACCTAGATTTAATTTATGGTTCAATATCACTATTGCACATGCACACAATCTCCACCCGGTATTATGTATACATCAAAAATCATTCAAAAGTTGGCCGGACTTCTAAAAGCATTAAGATCATGATAAAGAACGACACAATCAAAAATTTTATTGCACGAAAGTCTTAGAAAATTAATCAATCATGATTAAGATCCATTGTAGCTCTAACAAAAGAAATTTAGAACATAGTAAAAACTAAACTAACAAATATTAAAGAAAACATAATACTAAATAAAAATAAATTCACCGAATTGAGATACAAGGAGCTTCAGGTTTGTCTCCTCCTTCTTTCCTTGACACGCACCAACTCCACTAAAATTAAAGATCAAAATCTAAAACCTAAAATCTTCTGAGATATATGGTCTCTCCAAGGATTCTTCTTTCTTTTGCGGCACAAGAGCAGTTTATATAGCCTCCAAAAATCTGCCCTAGGTTGACTCCTACTAGGATTTGGAAAAGATTCCTCCTTGATTTTCTTTGAACTTTATCTTCAATCATGGTCAAATTCTCCAAATATCTTATTTGGGCTGCCTTTTCTTCAAGATGAAATATTCGAAAGATATTGCAATATTCGGAAGATCTCGAAAATATTTCATACAAAATAAAATTACGTGAGTAGAAATTAAATTCACCCAAAAATTTCTCAAAATTTAGCAAATATCAATTCTAAATAAGCAAGAATACTCTATTAAAAATAGAGTTATCACTCATATATTCCAAAATCGGTCAAAATTCAGGACCTCATAGGACTTTTCTGGAATTTGCTTAGTGTTGGGCAATTTTCCGAAAAAGGCCACAAAGTTAGCATTGAAAATGGAGTTTGCACCATCAAAGATGTAAACAATAAATCGATCACAACACTGCAGATGACGAAGAATCATATGTTCCCTCTATCCCTTCAGACGAAGACTCTATTGAGCTTTCGAGCAAAGACAAAATATAGCAAGTGGCTGTGGCCTCTTCTGTTTGGTCTTCTAAATTTTCGTGAACTAAAATTACTGATCTAGAAAAAGGTGGTGACTAGCATGCCTATGATCGACACTCCAGACCATTCATGTGAAGGATGTCTTGTTGGAAAACAACTATAATACCCTCGATTTCGACCCCGTGAGAAATGGCCATGAGGTCCTGAATAGATCGACCATGGGTCATTGGCCATGGGATCGATTGGTTCGATTGGTAAGAAATCAAGTATTGGTCATAGTCCAACCAACCGATCGACCATGAACCGGTCAAGGTGTCGATCGTGAATGAGCCACCGACCATACAAGTGGGATTGGATCACCAACTCATGAGGTGACTTTTGGATCATGAGAATTGGTCACAGGATGATCATGGATCGGCGAATGGTCATGGGTCAATCTTGATCGATTATGCTTTGCCGTGGGTGATTCTGCTCGGCTATGCACCGATACATAGACGATTCGATTTAACCAAATGCGATAATCTTTTGACAAAAATTGCATCATTTCCTATTTAATTCTTAGTGATCGAAAATGAATCTCAAATTGGTGATGTTCAATCGTGGATCGATCATACACCGACCATAGAACCATGTGGTGGATCGGGCGCCGATCGGATTGAACCCCAGGATAGACCCAACAGCTCCATCACTAAATTTAAAGTCTATAAGTGCCTTGACTTAATGCTAGGCCATGGATAGCCTTAAGATTGTCCTTGAACTGATGGGTGAACCAAGGACCAAGCATAGGGGACGGTTATGGCAGGCTCGACAATAGGCCTAAGGATCAGCCCGAGGGCCAGTCCTGAACCCGAGCAGGCCAACTGTGCCGACCACAGGGCTGGCCAATGTGTCGACCAGTGGGCCGATAGCCTAAGAGAACAATTTGGGCGATCAAGGGGCGCGATGGCTCGAACCTCAGGTGTACGTGAATCGGCTTTTTAGGGTATACCAAGTAATTCTTCTTTCGACCCCGAAACCAATTTAGATGACGGATTTCTTCAAAACGCCTTCTTGGGGAAGAAAAAGACAAAGAAAGGAACACTCTAGAAACCCCTCATTTAATGAAGGAGATGAGTTGTGCTTTGAATTGTCAAAGTCCAAGATAGGGCAATGATTGATCAAAAATATCCTTATTGGCCAAGAAAAGAAGTGCTATACAAATGGACCAATCGGAATTAGATACTCCAACCCCTCATCATTGACCTAGGAAATTTAGGTACTGAGTTGACAAAGAAGACTCTAGCTTCTTCAAGTTGCCTTAATTGTTCATAAATGCTGGTGTCTAAATGGTCCAATGAGAGAATGAAAAGTGAGCCTCCATCGATGATGTCTAAGGCCTAGATTGCCAAATAAGGCCGAATAGCTATGCCACCTCAATTCCATAGGCAAGATATTTGCAACATAGGTTTGACACATAAACAAGTTAGGTGTGGCATTTGGAAAAGAATGATTGGACCGCTTGGCTTGGTCATCATGAGGCCGGGAACTATGAATAGGAGGAGCTCTCATCATTTCTCAACACTTTAGCCTCCTCTCTTCATTTCTCTTCCTTGGACGCCTCCTCTCTTTTGCCCTCTCTCTCCTTTGGCCAAGCAAGCCACCCCTTTCCTCTCAAGTTAGTTTCTCTAGTTTCTTGAGGTTTATCCAAGTAAATAGAATCTCTCACTTCTCCCTAGTATTGCCATTTCTATCTGTTGAGAAAACTCCTAGTTTTGATGCTTACAAAACATTTTATGAATGATATTTTATCAATCTCTTGAAGGAAAAGTACACAGAATGACATAGGCTTTAAAGTCTGCTAGTAGCAGAAGATAAAGCATGAGATGTCTTAAAGTCGGCCGTACCGGGAAAGCTTATCGAGTTTTAAGTCGGATTTTAAGTCGACCAGGGCCCGAGATTTTAAGTCTGAACGAACCGGACTGAAAATCTAGGCAGACTCAGAACTTAAGACCGTCAGACTTAAGATGAACTTACACGATAAGATCACCAACGGTAGAGTATTTCACTTACCTTATTTATGTTGATTACTCGTTATACTAATCTGATTGACAGGATCAATTAGTGGGCAATTTCCAAAGAAGAATAGAGCACTTATGGAAGCCTAGATTCTGATTGTATGGGCGAATAGAATCTAAGGGGATCTGATCTACCCTCAACGATAAAAAAGACTTGCCTTATAAAGTCTGTCCAAGAAAGGGAAGACAAAACTCTCAAGGAAAGAGCCAACGGTCGAGTATGGCTTGGAGAGTATTTAAGGATAGGTTGAGACTTGGGGGTAGATAAGATGAACATTATTCCAAAGCTGATTCCGTTCTTCAATTGTTGTTCATAGTGCATATTTGAGTGATCTCAGTGTTTTACAAAAGTGAGTGACTTAGTGAGACAGATCATCACCAAGTACAAACACTCGAGAGTGTGTAATCACCGTTGATCATATAGTGAAATACAGCCGATTGGCTGGTCGCCCGGAGAGTGGACGTAAGCTTGTCAAAAAGCCGAACCACTATAAACAGTGTTTGCAATCTTCTCTAACTCTCTCTACTTGATTTCAATTCGTTGATTGCAAAGTCATATATATTTGCGTGAATAATCTCTCTACACCTATTCACCCCCCCTCTAGGTGTTTATACTAGTTATATCAATTAGTATCAGAGCTTCGTGCTCGAGATCTTGAAGTGTTTATTACTTCTGAGTTAAAGATCCTCTATGGCTAGTATTCTTGCACCGGTTTGATTGAGGGCGGAGCAACACTCATCCTCCCTACTTCGACGGCAAAGATTACAATATTTGGAAGAATAAAATGAAAGCCTTTCTCAAATCGAAAGATCCACTCGAATGGGATGTGGTTGAAAGGGAATTGACCCCACCGACAAAACGGAAAACGTCAAAGAGAAACGATGGGAAAGAAATAGAAACATCAGCCACCATCTCTTGAAAAAATGATAAAGAGACAAACTCTCGATGCTAAGGCTATCTACTCTCGTATTGTGCTTTATCACCTAATGAATATAATCGAATATCTTTGTGTGATACAAAGAAGGAAGTTTGGGATAGACTACATGTGACATACGAAGGAACTGATCGTGTCAAGGAGACCAAAGTAAATATATTACTTGGTCAATATGAATCTTTCAAGATGAAACAGGGAGAATCCATAGGAGGCATGTTCAGTCGTTTTACAGAAATTGTAAACGGTTTGGGATATCAAGGACAACCTATTCCTGGACCAATGAAGGTCAACAAACTTCTGAGAGGACTGTCAAAAGAATGGAACAATGTGAAGACATGTATCAGAGAAACTCTGCGAATTTCACCACTGATAGTCGATGAGCTCGTTGGTACTCTGCAGTCCTATGAAGCAGAACAAATGAACGAGAAAGTGGAATCCAGAGGTAAAAAGTCCATTGCTCTTAAGTCTAACATTGATTCGATGTTACTGATTCGAGGAAGAACTGGATGACGAAGAACTTGCACTGCTGATCGAAAAGTGAGGAAGTTAAACAAGAAGGCGGGAAGTTCAACAACGGGAAACAAAAAAAGGACAATGCTGACAACGCGAGAACTAATGACGAGGAAGATTATGCCAAAGATGTCATTTGTTTTGAATGTAAGAAAAAGGGTCATATTAAACAGAATTGTCCCAAGCTCAAAAAGAACAAAGGGAAATTCAAGAAATACAAGAAGGCCCTGAAAGCTGAAACATGGAGTGACACAAAAGTTGAGGACAGTGAAGACGAATATGGCAACATCTGTCTTATGGCCCATTCAGACTCAGACTCTGAAACAGATTCAGGATCAGACTCAGATTCAGATAGAGAAATCGAGGTAAATCATTCCGATATCCCAATAGAAATCTCAGATTACATAAATGAGCTATGTTTAAATTTAAAAACTACCTTGAAAAAGATCTCCGGTTTAAAAGTGGAAAATCGTAAGTTGAGTCATCGAATTGTTCGTTAAAAGGAAAATTTATTGATCTCAAAAAGGAATTTTCAGAACTGGAGGAAAGTCGTGATTCTTTTTAAATGAAAGTGAGTCTCTTAAAAAGGAACTTTCAGAAATAAAGAAAAATCAAAGTTCTTTACAAAATGAGAATCTATTTCTTAGAAAGGAAATTTCGAATATTAATGCAAAGTTTTCTGTAGGGATCAAAAACCTGCAGCATATTCTTTCTATCCAAATTCCTTATTATGATAAGTCAAGACTTGGGTTTTGCAAGGAAAGTAAATCGTTAATTGAATTTCCTATAGTTAAGGAAAGAATTAAACAGAGACCTTCTCGACAGGCTTACAATAATCATTTTAAAATGAATTTTGTTAAATCTGTTGGTCAAGAAAATCTAAAGTGTTCTAATTGTGGAGAAAGAGAACATTGTGAGAATAAATGTCCTAAAGTCTGGAGACCTGTTCAAAAGAAATGGATAGAAAAAGCTTATACTACTAACTTCAATGGACCCAAGAAAATTTGGGTACCAAAGAAAAAATGAGTATGTGTGAACATTACAGGTAAGCTTCAGAAGTAAGAAGAAATGGTATTTGGACAGTGGATGTTCAAGACATATGACAGGAGACTCAAGGATGTTCATTGGATTCGAAAGAATCAAGGGAGGAACAGTTTCGTTTGGAGGAAACATCAAAGGAAATATTATAGGACTGGGAACTATCAAGATTGGTAGCTTAATCATCAACAACGTTTCTCTAGTCAAAGGATTGAACTACAATCTTCTGAGCATCAGCCAGTTATGTGATGCCGGCTTCAGAATAAATTTCAAAGAGAACCTATGTTATGGAACAAGCAATGACTCTTCACGGACTTTTCGGACGAAGGCATGGGAACATTTATCTTCTGGACATAAATGAAGATACTGCAAAATGTCTATTATCAGTCCAAGATGAAGCAGATATGTGGCACTGCAAACTTGGGCATGTCAGCATGAAACAAATTTCCAAGCTTTCCAACAAAAAGCTTGTTCGTGGCTTGCCTTCACTAAGTTACAAGAAAACAGAGCTTTGCTCTGCATGTACACTAGGAAAACAGGTAAGAAGCTCATTCAAGTCTATAAAAAAGATTTCTACTAATCGTGTGTTACAGCTTCTTCACATGGACTTATTTGGACCAACTAGAACCCATAGCATTGAAGGTAAGAAGTACTGTCTTGTGATAGTAGATGATTACTCTCGATTTACATGGGTATATTTTTTAGCAAATAAAGGAGATACCTTCTCATATTTCTCAACATTTGCAAAGAGGGTCCAAAATGAAAAATGGTACTCTATTTCAAGTATCAAAACAGATCATGGAAGAGAATTTGAGAATCAAGACTTTGCAAATTTTTGTGACAAAAATGGTATACAACATACTTTTTCATCTCCCTACACTCCAGAACAAAATGGAGTGGTGGAAAGAAAAAATAGGTCTTTGCAGGAAATGGCTAGAACATTGCTTATAGAAAGCAAGGTGGCAACTCGGTTTTGGGCAAAAGCAGTTTCTACTTCTTGTCATATTATTAACAAAGTATTTCTTAGACCAATTCTTGAGAAAACCCCCTATGAGATTTTTAAGGAAAGAAAACCTATTGTTTCATACTTTCAAATCTTTGGTTGTCTATGTTATATCCTTAAAAATATTAATCATCAACCTAGTAAGTTTGAAGAAAGGTCAGATGAAGGTATTTTTCTAGGCTATTCAAACTCTAGTAAAGCATATAGAGTGCTCAACAAGAACACTCGAGACGGTGGAAGAATCCATGAACGTAAAGTTTTACGGATAAAGAAGTTTCAAAATAGAGCGAGACGGTAAATGAAGAATCAGATGCTGCTCTGAAAGATCTGGTCTCAACAAAGAAGCAGAATCTTCCTAGGAAATAGTCAAAGGAGCAACTCATGAAGAACAAGTAATTCAGCGACATTCTGCATCGGCGAAGATCCTAATAATGATGAAGTTCCAAACCGAAACGGAAGCATAAGTCTAGTCATCCTAAGGAGCTTGTGATTGGAAACATCAACGAGGGGATTCAAACCGGATCAAGAAACAAAAAGGACACGGTATCGTTGCATTGATTTATGAAATTGAACCCAAAGGAATTAATGAAGCTCTGGAAAATGAAAGCTGGATAGAGGCAATGCAAGAAGAGCTTCAACAGTTCAAGAGAAATGATGTATGGGAATTAGTGCCCAAACCCAAAGGAAGAACTATCATTGGTACTAAATGGGTTTTCAGAAACAAAGTCAATGAACTTGGAAAAGTCACCAGAAACAAGGCAAGGCTCATGGCAAAAGGTTATTCTCAATCTAAAGGAATAAACTATGATGAAACCTATGCCCCAGTTGCAAGACTAGAAGCAATCAGACTACTACTTGCCTATGCTTGCTATCAAAATTTCAAGCTATATCAAATGGACGTGAAAAGTGCTTTTCTAAATGGGTTTATCAAAGAAGAAGTCTTTGTAGAGCAGCCTCTGGTTTCGAAGAACCAAGAAAGCCGACCATGTATACGAGATTAAAGAAGGCATTTTTCGGTGCAGCATGCACCTCGAGCTTGGTATGAACGATTGAGCAAGTTTCTACTAGACAATAAATTCAAGAAAGGTTTGGTAGATAAACCTTGTTCATTAAGAAGGAAGGTAAAGATATACTTGTTGGTACAAATTTATGTAGATGATATTATTTTTGGTTCATCTAATGAGCACTTGTGCAAGAACTTCTCAAAGTCTATGCATGAAGAATTTGAAATGAGCATGATGGGAGAACTGACATTCTTTCTAGGACTTTAGGTCAATCAAACAAAACGTGGAACTTTTATCAATCAAGAAAAGTATGCCAAAGACTTGATTAAAAAGTTTGGAATGGAGAACTGCAAGAAGACTGAAACTCTAATGGCAACCTCCATCAAACTAGATCAGGATGAAACGGGAAAGAAGGTTGATCAGAAGAATTATAGAAGCATGATCAGTTCTCTTCTCTACCTTACTACATCTAGACCAGATATTCTATATAGTGTTTGTCTTTGTGCGAGATTTCAAGTGGATCCTAAAGAATCACATCTTTTCGTTAAAACGTATAATTAAGTATATATCGACTTATCCAAACTTGGGGTTATGTATCCAAAAGAAACAGATTTTACTCTTCTTGGCTACTCGGATGCAGATTTAGCGGGCTGCAAAATAGACGAAAGAGTACTTCGGGGAACATGCCAACTTCTAGGAAAAATGCTAGTTTCATGGTTCTCCAAAAAACAGAATACTGTGGCTCTATCAACAGCAGAAGCAGAATATGTAGCACTTGGAAACTGTTGTTGACAGATTCTTTGGATGAGACAGCAACTAAGAGACTATGGAAAGGAAGAATCTAGTACAGAAATAAGATGTGATAATACGAGTGCCATAAACCTCACCAAGAATCCGATTCTACACTCCAGGGCAAAGCACATTGAGATCAAACATCACTTTATTAGAGACCATGTGCAAAATGGAGATATATATGTGGAATTCATTGATTCTAAGAATCAATTAGCAGATATCTTCACAAAGCATCTGGACAAAGGTACATTCGATTCAATATGTGGGAAATTAAATATTATTAACCCTTTTTTATAAATTCTATGAGAACAGGACAAAGTTTGATAGAAGCAATCGTCTGGACAGACTAGTCTTCAAAGAAGATTGAAAAAGGAAATAATGGTATTTTGGGTTGGTATGTTATTTCCTTAATTAAATCTGGTAAATCTTTATTAGTAAGTTTTTGATCTGCATGATTGATTTGAATATTTTCTGGCATATGTCTATGATGATTGAATATTCTTGTTAAGTTTAGAATAACTGCCATTTTAATTTGTTTTGGGTTGCGACTGTTCATTTGTTCTCCTAACGAAGGGTATAAAAACGTCTAAAAGTCGGGTCTTTTCCTCACAACTCTTCAGAACGTTTTGTTTACAAACCCTAACGAGAAAAAACGTTTTCTAAATCAATCTTCTCCAAAACCAACTTTCTCCGAACATGGCCTCGAGATCCTCCGTATCCGGATCAAGATCTCCATCTCCAATAAGAAGATAAAATAGGATTCTTTGGGAGAGGAGGAAGAAGAGTCGACAGAGGGCAGACGCATTTCGACCTCACACAGACTTCCGAAGATACTCAAGGAAAATCTCCAAGAGTTTCTTCTCAAAGAAATGAAAATGATACTGAGGAATCTCCAAGAGCTAACCGCTCACAATCTGAAGAAAGGAATTTCTTACGAAAAGATACGTTTGGACTAACTCTACCTACAACCACTGAAAGTCCTCATGTAGTAATGAGGAGATATGAGAAATTAGTCCAAAGAAATGTTAGGGATGATATCAAACTGTTTTTCTTGAGAGAGAAAGGGTATGCGAATGAACTCCGTCTTATTCAAGCAGTACAGGCCACAGAATCACCATCTACTCGTAGAGAACAAGTAAGTGATAAAGGGAGAAGCAGAGATAATGTAAAGGAGGATGATGAGAATATTTACAGAAATTTTGAAGTGAGAATGGGAATAGCTGCTGTAGCCCGAAACACAACCGGGAAATTATTTCGATCCGAGAGCATAAGACTTTCTTTAACGGGTGCGATGGATCGAGGAATCATGAACCACAGAATTGTGGATTTTGATTATTTGGATGTTGCTGAAGTGAATCTGCGAGAATGCTTTGAAAAATTGCAGATGGACCAATTTTGCATTGATTCTGCTGCCGTTTATCTTGAATTAACAGCATATTTTTACTCGAATTTGACATTTCTATCTCCAGACAGAATGCAATTCAGTGTGAATGACAGGTTCTATGATGTTAGTTCAGACACTCTGGCTGACATTATAAAAGTTGAAAGAGGAGCATTCAGGCCAATAGACATCTCTTATGAAACAGTTTGTAAGTTTCTTACAAAGTCTGTAAGGGCTACTATAACTTATCCTTTTCTAACTCCTGCAAGAACTATTTTGCATAAGATCATCATCAGCTGTATTCGTCCAAAAGCCTCATCAAAGACTGATGTATCTAAATTTGAGGCCAAACTGATGTGGGCTATTGAAAAGGGAGTACTGTTCTCACTACCTCATACAATAATATTGCATATGTATCGGACAGTGTCGAAGGACAAAGGATAGCTATCCTATGGAGCTTTAGTGACAAAGATCTTTGATCATCTTAAGATAGACATACCCAGAAGATTCAGCACTAAAACTCTTCCCACAATGGCCATTTATATGAAAATGATCAATAAGATAAGACTGAAGGATATTGCAGAGACATGGAGACGAAAAGAAAAGGAATTGGCTAGAGTAGAAACAGCAAAACGAAAAGGAAAAGAATCAACTGCTGCTGAGCCAAGTTCTAAAAGGAGAAGACAACTCCTACTGGTAGATGAAGAAGAAAGTATCTCCGCAATTCTGGCAAATTTGCGTCAAACTTCTCAGAGAATGTCTGAACCAGAAGCAAAAACACATGCAGAAAACATTCTCAGCACAAAACATGAGAAGAATGATGTATCTGAATCGAAGAAGATCCGAAGAAGAAGAAACGAAGAAGAAGAAGAAGAAGGAGATGAGGATGGGGAAAAAGAGAGGCAACAAGGACAGAATGAAGCACCAATTCAGGGGGAGCATCCTCTTGAACATATTGAAATTCAAGTACCTGCAGCTTCATCTGGGAATGCTGATTATCAGAAGATCTTAGCACTTTTAACAGAGATCAGGGATTGACAGGTAGAAATGGAAACCTCCTTCAATAACAAACTGAAGACTTTCGAGAAGACAGTTAATCAGTGTATTGACAGGATTGAGAAGTCTGCATCAGATATGGAGGATTTCACCCTTGTTTGGACCCCAAACAAGAAAATCTCTTAAAAACATCTTTTGCATTAGAAACTTGTTTTTGAAGTTGACAAAAAGGGGGAGAGTAAATATGGCTTTTACTTTTGACTTTTGATGGATGGATGTATGACAGTTGACTTTATCATTGTGTTGATGCATGATACTATGATATGAAAGTTTTGATTATGCATGGCTAACGATATTTTCTTATATGCTGATCACACAGTACTGATAAAGTCTGAATCATGTTAAGCTGTAATATGAAATTATGTTCTTTGTTGTATTGTCTATACGGGATATGATATGCTATTCTTATGAGTTCAGCAGAATAGTTGGAAGCAGGCTCTATTTAACCATATTTTGCAGGGACATTAAGCCATATGTATAAAATGTTTTGTCACCATAAAAAAGGGGGAGATTGTTGAGAAAACTCATAGTTTTGATACTTACAAAACATTTTATGAATGATATTTTATCAATCTCTTGAAGGAAAAGTACACAGAATGACATAGGCTTTAAAGTCTGCTAGTAGTAGAAGATAAAGCATGAGATGTCTTAGAGTCTAACCGTACCAGACGGAAAGACTCATCCAGACTGAGATTTAAGTCTGATCGTACCAGACTTAGTTTTAAGTCTGACCGTACCAGACTGAGATTTTAAGTCTGAACGAACTAGACTGAAAATCTAGGCAGACTCAGAACTTAAGACCGTCAGACTTAAGATGAACTTACACGATAAGATCGCCAACGGTAGAGTATTTCACCTACCTTATTTATGTTGATTCTGTTATACTAATCTGATTGACAGGATCAATTAGTGGGTAACTTTCAAAGAAGAATAGAGCACTTATGGAAGCTCAGATTCTGATTGTATGGGCGAACATAATCTAAGGGGATCTGATCTACCCTCAATGGTCAAAAAGACTTGCCTTATAAAGTCTGTCCAAGAAAGGGAAGACAAAACTCTCAAGGAAAGAGCCAACGGTCGAGTGTGGCTTGGAGAGTATTTAAGGATAGGTTGAGACTTGGGGGTAGATAAGATGAAAATTATTCCAAAGCTGATTCCGTTCTTCAATTGTTGTTCATAGTGCGTATTTGAGTGATCTCAGTGTTTTACAAAAGTGAGTGACTTAGTGAGACAGATCATCACCAAGTACAAACATTCGAGAGTGTGTAATCACCGTTGATCATATAGTGAAATACAGCCGATTGGTGGTCGCCCGAGAGTGGACGTAAGCTTGTCAAAAAGCCGAACCACTATAAACAGTGTTTGCAATCTTCTCTAACTCTCTCTACTTGATTTCAATTCGTTGATTGCAAAGTCATATATATTTGCGTGAATAATCTCTCTACACCTATTCACCCCCCTCTAGGTGTTTATACTAGTTATATCACTATCATTAAACCTAAACAGTCATCTCTTAACAAACTGTGATTTTTATACGAGATTATTGTCGTGACCTAATTAAAAATTTTCTAAAATAGGTTTAGGGGTATTGTTAATTTCGGGCCAATGGCCTTTCATTAACTCGAGCTCTCCCAAGCCCATACCCCGTGCGATGTTGGGTATTCATAAAAGTTTTCAAATAAGGAGTCGCCACTAGTCTATTAGGGTCGGCTAGAAACCAAGCGAGGCATAGGAGCGTGCCTTACTTTCTATGCAACCAGAGAGTCTAGGGTCGGGGACTTGATTACGCTAATCATGCGACTAACGCCCTTTCGGTACCTAACTTAATTGTGTGCTAATAAGGCCATGGCAACCTATTCGAGAAATCTTAGATTTGTCCTAACCATCCTAAGGTAAGGAAATAACATCCAAAATATCATCGTAAAATAAGGCGCAAAAATAATCCTAACAAAGATAAACTAGAAAAACCTATTGTCGAGCCCTAAAGGCTTATTCAATTTTGGTCTTTTTTATTTTTAGGAATTTTTGCAATTTTCTGATTTTCTGGATTTTTCTGGATTTTTCTGGATTTTTTATATTTTTAATAAATTTTTTAATATTTTTAATATTTTTAAATATTTTCGAATTTTCTGAAATTAGAGAAAACAAGCTTTTAGGATTTTAAAAATATTTTTTGACTTTTCTGAATTTTATTAATGCTTTTTGGAATTTTCTAATTTTTTCTAATTTTTTGGAATTTTTGAATATTCGAAAAAGAAAGAAAAATAAAAATAAAATAACATTTTAAAACCTTTCTGAAAATTAAAGAATTTTTAAAATTTTTAAGGATTTTCGAAATTTTCTTTTGTAAATATTTTTTTAAAGATTTTTTTTTTTGAATTTCTAAAATTTTTTATTTTTCTAGATTTTTTTAATTTTTTAGTTTTTATTAAAAAGATGATTCAGACCGGGTCGGGTGACCCGGCCCTACTAAATCGACTCGGCCCCTATTGGGCCGGCTGGAGCAACGACCGGGCTGGCCGAACGGCCCGGTCGAATTTTTTTTAAAAACGGCCCATGATTAAAAAAAATAAAAATAAAGTAGCCCATTTCCAATTCTAAAAATTCTAGCCCAAACCTATTCTAGGCCCATTCGAAAACAATAAACCAGCCCAGCCCCCTCCTATTCAAACTTTCGGCCCGGCCCCCCTTTTTTCTTTTTCCTCCCTTTTTTTTTTTCCTTTTTTTATTGCTCTTTGTCTTCTTCCTCGAACACACGCCTGCCGAAACCCTACGCGAGTCCGCCATGCCGTCGCCTGTACCGCAGCAGGTCTTCACCGATCCTAATAGGGTCGCGTTGGCGTTGTCTGGCGTTGGCTGTTCCATCCGACCGACGCTGGACATCGCCGGCGATAACCTCCGGTGATCCCGGAAGCTCGCCGTCGCCGGAATCCAAAAAAAATTCCCCTCTGGTCCAAAAATACGCAGAAATTTCACGAAAACTGCCATAATACTAAGGAAACCACGAATGCAAACAACATACGAGCAAAAAAACTATGAAACTGGGTTATCAAGGATGGATTCTACAATGGAGATTTCTGGGTTTCATTCAGACATTCTATCGA
The DNA here is from genome assembly GCA_014182845.1 of Corymbia calophylla. Classification (NCBI taxonomy): domain Eukaryota; kingdom Viridiplantae; phylum Streptophyta; class Magnoliopsida; order Myrtales; family Myrtaceae; genus Corymbia; species Corymbia calophylla. The sequence continues at coordinate 19,513,240 of CM024698.1, read as the reverse complement.
ACACCTAATGGGCATTATCGAATCCAGAGAACTTCGACTCAACCGAGCCTCGCACCTGCTGGAATTCTTCAGATATGTCATCGGAGGCAAAAAAGGGCAAAGTGGAAGGGTGACAAGGGCTGGGGCTCTCACGAACTGGTCGGCGCGAGCTCCAGCCCGACTCTTCGTCAAAGGCAGAACAGAACGAGTGAGGGAGGGGCCTACCTGGTTCGGGTTCGCGTTGCGGAGGACGGTGACGGACGAGCAGACCTCCGGTGCTGGTTGACCACGCCCTCGAACTTCCTCCGAGCTTCCGGTTTGCTTTCTTCTTTCTCTTTTTTGCTGGTTTCGCTACTGCTTCTTTGATTTTCCTTCCCTCTCTCTCGGGTCTCCCTGTTTCTGGTGCTAGAATTGAAGCACGGCGGAAGGTCGTCGGTGGCGGTTCAACGGGGCTGCTGACCATGTCCTCCTTCCTCTCTCTTCTAGTTTTCTTTTCCTGGTTTTTCCTCCTTCCTCTCTGTCCGAAAATTGCCGACGTCTTCCTTACTGCTCGTCGATCCCTTTTCTCTCTCCTCTAACAGAATTTGGCCCTAGCTCCTATGGCCGCGTGACAATGCAGCAATGGAATCTTCCCTTGCTGGCGTCACGCGGCGGACGTCAGCTAGGGGGGGTAACGTCCAAATGACGTCGTCGCTTCCTCTACTCCTACTGCATGTGAGAATGGAGAGGAAATGAGGGAAGGTGATGGGTCGGAGAGGAGAGAAAAATTAGAGGGAAATGGCCTGGGCCCAAAAGAAAAGAAAGAAGGTCAGGAAATAAAAAGAAAAGTGGGCTGGGTTGAACCAGCCCACCCGAGAAAATTTTTCGGTTTTTTTTTTTAATTTCTTTTAAAAAAGAAAAATTATTTTATCTTTTCTATGAATTTATATATATATTTATATAAGCAAAATAAATGGGGAATTAAAACATGTAAACAAAAATTAGGGTGTCAACAGCTATATATACGTTTGCTTGTACATAAATCTTATGCATGTGCTTTAGTCTTTCATGATCGGGATGATGTCAAGGTTCGTGACATGTGTTCAACGTAAGTTGTGAATGCCCAGAGTCATAAGGCTTGGGTCGGTAATGAAATGTTGGAACTTGAGTCTTGTGAGGTACCAAGGTTGCCTAAGGCCGTGAGGTCTTGGAACGACATTGAGGTGTGCCGAATCCTAGTCTTGGTGGTATGAGGATCACTCAAGTATACAAGGTCATGGTTGGCATCAAAGTATACTGAGCTCAAGCCCTAGTTGAGTCAGAAAGCCCAGCAAGAAGCTAGAAGCTTCTGTTGAGTTGAGAGGGCCTGGTTGAGCTAGGATAATGCTAAGTGATCTACACAAATGTCGGATGCTCAAGTTTGAGTTATAAGTGTTTATGCGTTAGCCGATAGGTGAGTAAGTAAAACCCTTGCACATAGTCATAGCATCGCATATGAGTGACAATTGATCTGCCATCGACATTGTTTACATGAGTTGTTCTGGTTAGTCCTTGATGAGAGAATGTCTTACTAGCCGAGAGTTAGAGGTTTTTCTTATTGAGTTCCCAAAACTCACCCCTTTACCTTTACATGTTTGTAAGCATGGCTAACCCACCTTTTGTACGTTTTGATCTCCCTATAAAGATGGAAGGGTCGACTATAGATGTAATACATGCTGAAACTGGAATAACGTACCGAACATATACCACCACCGTGTGGATCGATGAGGGACGAGTCGAGTTGGGTCCCTCACTGTTACGAGGCTTGGTACATCTAGTTGGACGGGGACTTTGTCGGACCCTTTTGTGGTTTTAGGGGGTCGATAAACCCAAGTGGTGGGACAACGTCAGATGGGATGGACTCGAGTTCGTAGTACCAACAATAATAGGAAGGGTTCTTTATTTTAGAAGCTGCAAGTGTAGCAGAGATAGGGATTCCCTTGCCTCTTGCATCATGTAAAATAGACCTAAACAAAAAAGCTAGTTTGTACATGGAACTACTAATGAAAAATAGTAGTTTGTTGTATACTTATATCCCATGCTCTTCCAGTGATGTTTGTTAGGGTTGTTGTTGTGTTTTACGCTTCCACATGTGCATATAAACAAGATAAAATGAATCGATACGGTGACAAGTCTAGGATGTCGCGAAAATAACCGACAGTTCAGACCCTAGAAGGGGGTTGTGACGATTTTTGGTTATTATTGGGAGTCATAAGATGCGTCGGGAGTCATGGGATATTAAGTTAAGAAGAACACTTATGCATGTGATTGCTTGTTTGGTAGTTCTTTCTTTGATGATAGTTGTGAACACTAACTTTTGGTTGTGTTTGTAAAAGAATTTTCCTTAAGATTCCGTAGTTGTACCCCCTAGCAGCCAATATGAGTTCTTAGGACCAGGTGACCACGAGAGGGAAATTGACTCAGGACCTATCGAGCTCAAAAGGAAAGTCGAAAGATGACCCTTGATTGGATGGGATTCTGCAAGCTTTGACGACCACTAGAAGCCTAATGGAGTAGTGGAGTAGCAGGCTTAGCAGCAGTTAGGCTTTGATTCCGCCAATGCCTCAGTAATTGGTAACGAGAATGGACATGGTGATCGTCCAAAGCATGGACTGGTTGAGTAATTACTGAAATTGAAACCCTCAAGGTTTGTTGGAATCGGAAACCTCGAGGAGGCTAAATCCTGGATTGAGGGGATTGAAAAGATTTTTGCCCTTCTAAGGTGTTCAAATGAGGACAAGGTGACATTGGTAGAGTACCAATTTCAAGGTAACACCAATCATTGGTGGGAGGCTACTAAAAGAATTGTATTTCCTGAAGGTACTACCATAACTTGGGACGCTTTCATCCAGGCCTTTAATGGCAAATATTTTTCAAAGAGTGGCCGAGACAAGAAGATGGCAGAATTACTGCAACTGCAGCAATGAAACATGATAGCCAATCAATACGAAGCAAAATTTGCTGAGTTGTCAAAGTACACTCCTCGATTGATCGAAGATCCAATCAATCGAGCCAAAAGGTTTGGAGACAGTCTAAAGCCTGAAATTCAAAATCAACTGGTGCCATTTAATCTTAAGGATTACAATGTATTGTATGAACGAGCCCAGCTGATAGAGAAAGATTTTCTAGAGTGAACTATTGCGGCAATTTATCAAGGGAAATTTCTTTATTCAACCTCTCCAGATAGTCAACGTCATAGCAAGAGACCGATACAGGAAGGAAAACACCCTTACAAGAAGAACAAGAAACAAAGACTGCAATCCGTCCCAAATGAAATATGCCGTTGTTGTGGGAAGTGGCATGGCAACACCCCATGTTTGGCTTGAACAGGCCTTGTTATGGCTTTGGTTACATATTAAGAAGTTGTCCACAAAGGCAGCAACTGATACCACCCTAACAACTACAAGCGATGCTACAAAATGGAGCTTTGCCATAAGATAATCGTCATGTGGCTCAAGGAAGAGTATATGCATTTACTCGAGGGGAAACGGAAAATTCCAAGACCGTCATTATAGAATGAAGTACTGGCTATCATAGAATACGAGGATGTTTAGTTGTTATAAGTAGACAGAAATGATGAAACTAGTCATATTAGTTGTATACGATTTCGGCATCATAATAAAAGGATAGTGATTATCAAAGTGCACAGCAAAAATGTGATCAAGTCAGAATGATTATATAAATTTAAGCATTTCTGTAGACGGAAGGTCAGGCAGAAAGAACCATCCAAAGCATTGGATGACCTATTATGCGCTTATGTGGTCGACTTCAGTGAAAGTTAGAAAGAACACTTTTACTTCGCTGAATCTGCTCATAACAACAGTTACTAGTAAAGCAATGGCATGGCTTTGTTTAAAGCATGGTATGGTCGAGCTTGCAGAAACTCCAGTCGAATGGAATGGGGTCAAGGAAAGGAAAGTCATTGGTCCCAAGTTAGCCCAATCCATGGTATATACCATTCAGGTAAGTAAGAATAGAATCTAAGATTACCCAAAGTAGACAAAAGAGTTATGCTGACAAGAGATGAAAGCCTCTAGAGTTCCAAGTAGGAAATCATGTGTTCCTTAAAGTGTCTCCATTAAAAGGTATGTCTCATTTTAGAGAAAAAAGGTAAATTGAGTCCATGGTACATATGACCCTTTAAAATCCCACAAGACATAGGGAATATGGCCTATTGGTTGGCATTACCACCGAAATTTGCTCAAGTACATAACATATTTCATGTATCCATGTTACGAAAGTATGAACTAAATCCGGCACATCTGCTTAACTTCGAATAGATCGAGGTAGACAGCCAAGGGTTGTATATAGAGAAGCTGGTGTGAATTGTGCATAGACGAGAGCAAGTAATCAGAAGTAAGGCCATTCCCCTAGTCAAATTCCTATGGAAACACCATGGAACAGAATAGGCTACCTGGGAAAGTGAAGAAATCATAAGGTGTAAGTGTTTACATCTTTTTGAGTGCGTCGATACATTCTGAAATTTTGGGGACGAAATTTTTTTATAGGGGGAGAATTGTAACACCCTCAATTTCGACTCCATGAGAAATGGCCATGAGGTCCTGAATAGATTGACCATGGGCCATTGGCCATGGGATCGATTGGTTCGATCGATAAGGAATCAATGATCGGTCATGGTTCGACTAACCGATTGGCTATGAACTAGTCAAGGTGTCGGTCGTGAATTGGCAACCGACCATACAAATGGGATCAGATCACCAACTCCTGAGATGACTTTTGGATCACGAGAATTAGTCATGGAATAATCATGGGTCGATCTTAACTGATCATGCCCGGCTGTGAATGATTCCACCCGGCTTTGCACCAATACACAGACGATCTGATTCGACCAAATGCGATCGTCTTCTGACAAAAAAATTCATTATTCCTTATTTCATTCTTAGTGATTGGAAGGGAATATTGAATTGGTGATGTTCGATTGTGGATCGGTCATGCACTAACCATAGAACCATGCGGATGGATCGGGCACCGATTAGAATGAGCTTTGGGATAGACTCAGTGATTCCGTCACTAATTCTAAGGTTTATGAGTGCTTTGGCTTAGTACTAGACCAATGATAGCCTTAGGATTGTCCTTGAACCGACCGGTGAACCGAGGACCAAGCATAGGGGACGGTTGTGGCAAGCCCGGCGATAAGCCTAGGGATTGGCCCGAGGGCCAGTTCTAGACCCAAGCAGGTCAATTGTGTCGACCATAGGGCTGACCGCCTAAGAGGACGGTTTGGGTGATCAAGGGGTGCAATAGCTCAAACCTCGGGCGTATGTGAATCGACTTTTCAGGGTATACGAAGTAATTCTTCTTTCAACCCCAGAACAAATTTAGATGACGGATTTCTTCAGACCGCCTTCTTATGGAAGAAAAAGACAAGGAAATGAACACTCTAGAAACCCCTCATTTAATGAAGGGGATGAGTTGTGCTTTGAATTGTCAAAGTCCAAGATAGGATAATGATTGGTCAAAAATATCCTTGCTAGCCAAGAAAAGAAGTGCTGCACAAATGGACCAATCGGAATTAGATACCCAAATCCCTCATCATTAACCTAGGGAATCTAGGTATCGAGTTGGCAAAGAAGACTCTAGCTTCTTCAAGTTGCCTTAATTGTTCATAAATGCCGGTGTTTAAGTGGTCCAATGAGAGAATAAAATGCGAGCCTCCATTAATGATGTTTAAGGCCTAGATTGCCAAATAAGGCCGAATAGTTATGCCACATCAATTCCATAGGCAAGTTATTTGCAACATCGGTCTGACACCTAAACAAGTTAGGCGTGGCATTTGGAAAAGAATGATTGGACTGCTTGTCTTGGTAATCATGAGGCCGAGAACTATAAATAGGAGAAATTCTCCTCATTTCTCAACACTTTGGCCTCCTCTCCTCATTTCTCTTCCTTGGATGCCTACTCCTCCTCTCTTTCGCCCTCTTTCTCCTTCAGCCAAGCCAGCCGCCCCTTTCCTTTCAAGTTAGTTTCTCTAGTTTCTTGAGGTTTGTCTAGGTAAGTAGAATCTCTTACTTCTCCCTAGTATTGCCATTTCAATCGTTAAGCCTAGACAGTCATCTCTTGACAAACCGTGATTTGTATGGGAGATTATGTATATGTTTGCTTCTACATGAATCATATGCATGTGCTTGAGTCTTTCATGACTAGGATGATGTCATGATTTCTGGCATGTGTTCAATGCAAGTCGGGAATGCCCAAAGCCATAAGGCTTAGGTTGGTAATGAGATGTTGAAACTCAATTCTTGTGAGGTATGAGGGTTACTTAAGGCTGTGAGCTTTTGGAATAGCATTGAGGTGTGTTGAATCCTAGTCTTGGTGGTATGGGGATCGCTTAAGCCTACAAGGCTTGGTTGGTATCGAAGTGTACCAAACTCATGTCTTGGATTGGTGCGGGATCCTTGATACTTGACGGTTGAGCTAAACCTCGGACTTAAGGCCATTTACGGTATCATTATAATTGGATCGTAGAAAGCATGGCACACATGGTTATGTATGAGCACATCAATGTTGAGCATGAATGAGTCGGCTTGAGGAAAAGACAAGAACCGGCATAAGTGTTACATTTGTGTGATCACCCCATAAAAAATGAGAATGACAATGCCCCTGCAATAGGATGCCCAAGTTATGACCGGAGCCTCAGGAAGCTAGCCCTGATAATGTTCAGTTGAACCAAGATGCCCTGGTTGAGCTAGGGAGCCCAGCAAGAAGTTAGAAGCCTTGGTTGAGCCGAGAGAGCCTAATTGAGCCAGGACAATGCTAAGTGACCCACATGAATACCGATTATGCTCAAATTTGAGTTGTAAGTGTCTATGTGTTAGCCGATGCGTGAGTAAGTGAAACCCTTGCACATAGTCATGGCATCGCATATGAGTGACAATTGATTTGCCATAGATACTGTTTGCATGAGTTGTTCTGGTTAGTCCATGATGAGAGAATGTCTTCCTAGCAGAGAGTTAGGGGTTTTACTTATTGAGTTCCCAAAACTCATCTCTTTACCTTTACAGATTTGTAAGGATGGCTAACCTACCTTCTGTACATTTTGATCTCCCTATAAAGATGGAAGGGTCGATTGTAGATGTAATACATGCTAAAGATGGAATAATGTACCGAAGAAATATCACCATCGTCTAGGTCGATGAGGGGCGAGTTGAGTTGGTCCATCACCGTTACGAGACTTGGTACGTTTGGTTCGACGGGGGCTTTGTCAAACCCCTTTGTTTTTTTAGGGGGGTGATGAACCCAAGTGGTGGGACAACGTCAGATAGGATGGACTCCAGTCCGTAGTACTAGCCAGTAACAGGAAGGGTTCCCGATTTTGGAAGCCGTAGCTGTAGTGGAGATAGGGATACCCTTTCCTCTTGCATCATGTAAAATAGGCCTAAGCAAAAAGCTAGTTTGTACATGGAACTACTAATGAAAAATAGTGTTGTGTTGCATACTTACATCCCATGCTCTTCTAGTGATGTTTGTTGGGGTTGTTGTTGTGTTTTATGCTTCTGCATGTGCATATAAACAAGATGAAATGAATCGGGACGGTGACAAGCATGAGATATTGCAAAAATAACCCACAGCTCGGACCCTAGAAAGGGGTCATTGACAACAACATTGAGAATCCTTTCTAGTTGGAAAAGCTAGAAGAGCCAAGCAACCTTTGGAGTTGGTACATACAGACATCTGTAGCCCTATTAAGGTGGAATCATTAGGACAAAAAAGGTACTTGCTAATTTTTATCGATGATCTTACCAGAAAAACATGGGTGTATTTCTTGAGAGAAAAATGCAAATTTTTTAGCAAGTTTAAAGAATTCAAAGTCTATGTTGAGAAACATATTGGCTTTGATCTAAATATATTCAAATCGGATAGAGGTGGAGAATTTACTTCCAATGAATTTGACAAATATTGAAAAATTTATGCAGTAAAATGTCAGTTGACTGCTAGCTATACTCCTTAGCAAAATGGTATAATAGAAAGAAAGATTAGTGCAATTTTTGAAATGGCAAGAAGTATGCTAAAGGCTAAAGCTTTACTAAAAATGTTTTGGGCTGAAGCCGTTGCTTGCGCTGTATTTGTACTAAATATGTGTCCAACAAGGAGTATTCTTGGAAGAACCCTAGAAGAGGCTTGGAGTGGCAACAAACCAGATGTTTCGTTCCTATGAGTATTTGGGTATGTGACATATCTCCATATACCAGATGAACAGAGAAAAAAATTGGATAACAAAAGCCAGAAGTGTATTTTCATCGGCTACAGTGAGGTGACTAAGGGTTATGGGCTATATAATCTAGTCATATAAAATGTAATTATTAGTAGGGATGTTCAATTTCTGGAAGATGAAGCTTGGAATTGGAATCAAAAGGTTGACCAGAAAAGTATCCCTATTAAAGATGAACCATTGGTGGGAGAGATAGAAAAATCTTCAACTGAAGATCCATCAACTTCACCTAGAAGTTCATCTTCTTCACCAACAACAATTTTGGAGCCGTCGATTCATCGTTTGCGACAATCGCAATAGACGCTAGTTAGATTTAACGATTATGTGGTCACAAGAGATGATGACAGTGACAGTGACGAAATTACTGATGAAACAATGATAAATTTTTAGTTATTTGCCGAATGTGACCCCATATCTTATGATGATACAGTTGCAGATGAGAAGTGAATCCAAGTAATGGATGAAGAAATCCACTCCATTGAAAAGAATGATACATGGGTTCTAACTTCTTCACCACCTAGTAAGAAGCCCATTGATGTCAAATGAATGTAAAAGATGAAGTATAAACGTAATGGTTAGATGGATTGTTATAAAGCTAGACTGGTCATGAAAGGTTATAAGCAAAAACCAGATATTTATTATTTTGAAGTATTTGCACCAGTGGCTCGAATGGATACCATTCGGATGATCTTCACACTCGCAACTTACAATGGTTGGAAGATCCATTAAATGGATGTAAAATCAGCATTTCTCAATGGTTTCCTTAATGAGGAAGTATATGTGGAGCAACCACAAGGTTATGTGAAGAAAGGGTGTGAAAATCAAGTTTACAAACTGAATAAAGCATTGTATGGGCTCAAATAGGCACCTCGAGCTTGGTACACAAGGATTGACACATACTTGTTGGAGCATGGTTTTCAAAAGTGCCCATATAAGCATACATTGTATATCAAGTCAAATACTAACGGTGATATCATAATCGTATTCCTTTATGTTGATGACTTGATATTTATAGGAAACTATGAAAAGATATTTGCTAAATTAAGGAAGGCCATAACTAGTTAGTTCAAGATGACAGATTTGGGATTGATGTCCTATTTTCTCAACCTTGAAGTGAAGCAGACAAATGATGTTATATTTATCTCACAGCAGATGTCACGCCCCGACTCTCGAGCTCACAACAACCCCAATTCACTTGAGGTCTAAAGCGTGCGACGTCCCAGGTACTGTCACTGACTAGTTCATTTTATCTTGTCGTTAAACACATATGGAAGCAAAATCAAACACCCAACCAACAACCAACATGGATAGTAGAAGGAATGCAACAGAAGGATAACAAAAGCACTACTTTTATTTATCTGCAAGGTTAGCTTGGGAAAAATAGCATATATACATGCCTCACTACAGGCGACATACCAAGACTTACACAAAAAGGAACTGGCTTGGCTAACTAGGCTACAGATGCCTAATCACTAGCCTTAGAAGGGTCGGACTAGCTTGTAGAAGAGTCCATGATCTCGCCATTAGGGGGATCGAGGTCCATCGGATCCCAGATCTCATCAGTCGGCCCCATGGGCGGTGTAGGCCCGTCAAAACCCCTCAGGGGACCATACACCATATCCCCCAGCTTGACGTACCACGCCTTGAAGACATGTGGCACGTAATGATCCCTCGCTCCCTTGTCAACCCATATTGTCGTCATGTGATGCTCGTATACAAAATTGCGGCCCAGAATGAGCCGCATGGTAACAGAGGTACTCATGTCAATCGGGACACCAAACCTCATCGGGTAAGGTGTTATACTAAGGTCTTGAAAATGTTAACCACGATGGAGTGGGATAAACTCAGTAAGTCAATATCCTAAACCTCGTTTAGGAACTCCACTCACCTCGAGAGTAGTCTAAACATACAGCCTAGTATCAATAACAGACCAATTGCAAAACAACCCAGCCTTGCCTTATCTATCAGCATATTAGAGAAATGTCGTCAGGATGCAATTTAGTCATTAGACATAAACACAGGCCATTTTACCTTGTCTTGGCACACGCACCCTGCAAAAGAATACCATTCCAGATGTACCAATATCACAAGACATGCGCATATTCAAAGTACTTCACAAAACTTTCTCATGCCTCAGTACCCATACATGCCCCAATTATTACGACTTCCTAGGCCACGGTACAACCTTATGGTAGGTGGTCTACTAGTCCAAAACTAAGCATTGTCCCCCCCGTGGGCACGGCTACGTCATGGGCCTCCCCCTAGATGGCATTCTCGAAGGAACATTGGTCTGTCTTTTACCGTGACTTAGTAATTGACCACTGTTAGGAGACCAAAAGGCCACGGCACAACCCCAAAGCATTGGCGGTCTTCCAACAGTGCTGGGCTTTCCTCTTAATGTGACCATGCAGCACAATTATCAACCAATTCATTCTTTCTTTTTTCTGTTGTCAATGCAATCATGGTTCGTGCTCACATGACATGCCATCATAGTTAACACAAGTATAATGCAATGCAGCAATAACTGATGGTCACGCAAACTAGCAAAAGCCCAACTATTCTAGATTCAACCATTTAGTAGCAGTTTAAATTGCAATACGACAATCAATTCCAGTCAATGAACGCCACAATACTCACGTAGCTTGAGTACGAATAACACCCGACTACTTGTCTCAATAATCGGTGATACATGATCATGTGCCTCCACGACCGACAATAATCAATTATTCTCACCAAAATTTAGTCGTCACCACCCAAGGATAAACCAAGATTATCCCCGAAAATACTCATTTAAAAAGGGTATATAACACAATAATTCATTATTATGATAAATCACATAATCTCCATAAAATACTTATCATTATTCAAAAATCCCATGAATAATTGTGCCACCCAAATAATTCCATTTTCTAAAACCTTTCTTTAATAAACCAAAGCCACCTAATAACATAGTGTACAAATACTATTGACTTAAAAAAAAATAGCCCATAGTAATTTTTCCCACAAAATTACTCAATTAAGTCAATTTCCAATAAATAATCATAATTAATTATTTTCCCCAAAAATAGTTAATATTCAGAAAAAAACAATAATTCGAAATTATAAAATAATATAATTAATTAATTAATTAATCCCATAAATAATTAATCATGATTAACTAATACTAATCCTTCATTAACCCCTTTAATACACCCTAAACAAGCTTAGTAACATAAAGTAATATTAATCAATCATAAACCCAATCAATTAACTACTAAGCATACTTAAGCCATAATTAAACTATCCTAAGCCCACTCAAGCATAATCAAGGCACATAATCCATGCTCATTACTCACTAATCACACTTAGACTAATTAAACTACTCCTAAAGCAAGATTAACCCCTAATTAAGGGATTAGGAAATCAACTCATGGGTTCTAGTTTTGACGACACCGGAGCGACGGCGAGGGCAAGGGCTACTTAGGGCTAGCTTAGGGACGGCAACAGATGGCGAATGGTGACCATTTTCTAGCGAAATAGTGCCAAAGGCCGTTTTCCACAAAAAGCTTAATAGCGGCTACCGGCGCCGGAACGAGTGGCCAGTGGTGACAGGCTACAGCCGGCGGTTGGCGGCTAGACTTTGAATGGCGGTGGTTGCATGGTGAGCGGTGGCAGTAGCTCTAGCGGACAGTAGCGGGGGTAGCGATAGCAACAATCAGCAAGGGGTAAGGGAAAAAGTGAAGGAAATGAGGGAAAAAGGGAAGAGAAAAGAGAGTGAGTGAGCTGAGTGGGAGGGGGGCGGCTACAAGGGAGGAGTGAGGAGAGAGAGTGAGTTGCCAAGACTTGTCCAAGAAGCCAAGCCAACTTGCAAGCCACTTGCTCTCCAAAGCCAATGACAACCAAGTAAAAACAAAGCAATTGGAACCACACAAAGAGAGCTTCTTGAAGGGAGGGCCCATGGGCTAAGGAGAGGGAGAGAAATGGGCCAGCTTGGGCCTACCTTGGGCTAGTCTTGATGGGTGCAAGGCCCATTGACCGCTGGTCTTGGGCCGGCCCTCTCATGGGCCCAAATTCTCGGTCCAAATTTTCCTTTTCTGACACTTTAAAACCTCTCGGAAAAATCGAGAATAAATGAGGTGACACACAAATATTTAGTCATAGCGTCTCTGAGAAGTCGATACTCAAAATCAGATTAAAATTTGGGGCTAAATTGACTTAATTGCGACCATAGTACATTTAGACTATCAGGTGCCCCTTCAGGGTTCTTCCTCACATTTGACTCGTGGTCGATCGTTCTTCGATCCACGTATAAGTAATTTCTCGAACTAGGGACGACCCTTGATTGTCATGTGATCCCATGGTTCAATTGATAATCCCGAGTACAAGATAAAAAGGAATCGGTTTAACGTTGTTCATAGCTCGTATCGAAGTCGTGCGAAATCACCCACAATCCGGCTTCATACTTCCGTCGAATCGATTTATTTCCGTTCACTAATTGTCTAATACAAGATGGTATTGTTCCCGCTTAGGCCTTTATGGTCGAATGGTTCGTTCTCGATCAAAATTGTGGGTCATACACGTATCGTTTTCCCTAATGGCATTTCCTAAAGGTCCATTATCCCAAGAATGATTAGTTTAGAGTATTTGTACTAACTGGGCATTTGATCAATATCGCCATTTTATAAAATTCCAAAATAGGGTAGAATTTCGGGACGTCACAGCAGAAATATGCTAATGATATTTTGAAGTGACTCAATATGGAATTGGTCAAATCAATTCAAACTCCCGTAGCAGAATGGTTGGAGCTGAAGAAAGAAAAAATCAGCGAACTAGTAAATCCCACTTATGTCAAAAGCATTGTTGGTAGCTTATGATATTTGACTTCCACTAGGTTAGATATCACTTATAACGTGGGAATTATTAGTCAGTTCATGGAGAGACCATACCAATCACTTTTGCATGCAGCAAAAAAAATTATGTGGTATGTCAGTGGAACTCGTGATCATGGAATTTTATATTCTTACATTGAAAATTTCAGTTTAGTGGGGTATACAGACAGTGATTGGGCAAGTGATACTGAAACGTGGAAAAATACTTCTGGATATGCGTTCTTTCTTGGATCATGAGTAATTTCTTGGTCCTTGAAAAAACAACAAGTTATTGCACTCTTAATAGTTGAAGCAGAATACATAGCATTGGCTTCGATAGCATGTCAAGCGATATGGCTTTGTAGGATGCTTTTTGAACTGATGCATCAACAGAAAGGTCTTACTATATTGATGTGTGATAACAAGTCGACGATTGCATTAGTCAAGAATCCTGTTTTTCATGGCAAGAGCGAACATATTGATATCAAGTATCACTAATTTGTGAGTTGGTAAAAAATGATGAAGTTGAACTTGATTTTGTAGATTTGAAGATCATATTGCATATATTTTGACAAAACCATTGAAGATAGATTCGTTCGAGAAATTGAACACAATGCTTGGTGTTGTTGATTTTCAAAATCAATTTTAAGGGAGACTAATTAGAAGAAATAAAATTGATTTTGCTTAAATAAGAAAAATCTTTAGCGGTGGCATAGGGCGGTGGAACAGTGAGATCCAAGAAGGCACACATTATCCCCTCACCTGTCAGGCTATGGTGGAATAGAGATTTCTTGCATGATGCATGAGACGCGTTGACTCACACATAGAAGACAGCAAATAAGACTAGAGGCACCGCCTCTCTCTCTCTGTTAAATAAAAATGAAGGGCAGCTTGTACCAGCAAACTTTTGCCACTTCACTAGGCGGTGGTCTTTCCGTTATACATGTATCTACTTGGTAGAATAGAAAAGGAGAGAGATAAAGCCTATGCAAGGCATTTTGAGTATTATTATCTCTCTGTGTTCTCTCCCCCATCAAATTCTTCAAAACTTTTTCATCCTTTTGGTTTCAACTGATGCTATGGAGTACTGTCTTTGGAGAAAACTCATTTTTCATAAAAATTGTGGATTGCATATGCGTGCTATAATTTATAGTTAAATCGAGTTTGCTTGTACATGTTTTTGTGCTTTTTCCCTTAGCCCATTGATATTGTTTGTTGAGGACTAAAGCGAGCATTGGTTGACTTCAAGTCAACATCTGGAAATCCATCTCGATGGATCCATCATCCATCCCTTGATACGCGCACTTGCATAGACACAAGTCCAAGAACCTGGGTTATGTATGCTAGCATCTTGACTAATCAAGCTTACAGCATGCGGAAATGCGCAAGCATTCTTGGAGACGAAAACTGAGCTATTAATAGGAATACAAAAAAGATATGCTTTGTTATAGCATTCTTGTCGCTTTACATGTCTTCCCCTATTTTCATTCACCGTTTGAAGATGATCACCGCCGATGTTCCATCATCATCTTCATATAATGATATGATATGCTGCAAGAACTATCTGAATTGCTAGATTTTCTTGAGATATATGTATCGAATTATGTCGGGGCACTTGTCTTTCGTTGCTTATCAGGAGCGTCCTGAGTGTCAGCTTGGGTAACACTAGCGTTGGTGAGAATCCAGTGCCCAAGAACTCAAACGAGAAGATGGTTCACTAATAGACCGGAGGATATGTAATTGAGCTCATTCACATCTATATCATGAATGTCCAACGGATACAAAACACCCATGCTTGGGTGCTTGATGCAACGACCCTTTCACACGGCTAAATCCATCTTAAATTTGATATATGCATTGAAGTCGGAAAAGCTGGTAATCACCTGTCAGTCATGTTATTCGAAATAAAAAATTTGATGTTTTTTGAATTTTGGAATTTTTAATCCGAAGAAATAAATTAATGTGAATTTTATTTTGTTTGAATTCATTTTCTTTGTTAGAAAAAAATGCAATCAAAGGCAGATGAAAGTGAGAAAGTTTTACTTGTTTTGAATAAGAGCACTCTTAATTGATAACTACTTTATCTTATATCGAAAAAACAAAAATCAAAGTGAGGTCAATATAAATAATTTTTTTTTTTAGATTTGGAAAGCATTTGGAATAACTAGTGAATTTCAACTCTATTGTACTACAATTGATGCACATTAGTCTTCACCTTCATTTTCAGGGAGAGCTAATGCTTGTTGGCCCTTTTGGTTTATAGTGTTTATAATCACTCCTCTTATTACAAGACGCTTACCTAGCCAATATTTTGATCTAGCTCTACCCTTCCTTTAAGGGGTTGTTGGGTAACAAGTGCTTTGCATCATAGTCTAAAGTGAATTGTTGCTATATATGAGGTGCTTTGGATCGGTAGTGGAGATTGTAGGCATAAATTGATCACACGGAACAACTTTTCAATGCAAGGATTCTGCATCCGCCTCTCGCTCTCCCATTTTTCTTTTCTTTCTTTTGTTCTCTATGAATGGAGCAGGAGTTTCATTGGCAAGATAGTATCTCATGCAAGGGTTAATTTTTACACACGACTCAACTGCAATCGAGAACGTAATTTTACATGTCATTTTTAAGTATTTACTTTGGAAATTATAAAAGTGATGACCATTGAAGCTTCCTATGAAGCAATAGCATTGGCAGTGCACTGATTAACTTGAAGGAAACATCCCAATAGCCTGCCTTCTTATGAATTTCCAGCTTGATGTATGGGGAAATACTTGCGCAGAGCATGATCCATGGACCATGCGCAATCACAATCATTGAAATTTGTGGGATCTACGTGAAACCCACATGATTGATGGCTGCAATTTACCCCGGTCCACACGGATTGTAATTGGACCGTGCCAAAGCAAGAATTTCACCCCGAAATACACGCCGACGTGAATACATCTACATCACAGCGACCTTCCTGCAGCATATATGGTCAGACAAAACGTCTCTTCTAGAATCAGTGAAAAGTAGTGCAACTTAATGAACGGGAAATGCAGTCAAGTCAACGGTGGACGGTTGATGGTTTCTCATTCACTGAAAGGTACTCATTGCCGTGACTTGTCTGCAGAAAAAAGAAAAGAAAGGCCCTTCAATAGAGCTTCTGAAAAATTAACACCTTCTTATAAAGAGGTTATTACTAATTAATTGTGTATGCTGAATATTAAGTAATCACTTAATTTCTTGTGTTAACTAATGCAAGAATAAGAACTGCGAAATTTTTAATAAAAAGATGTGTAATTTTTTATGTTTTGGTAGTTGCACATGAATGCATATGGTTGCGTCCGTGGCATGACTCATACATTCTATGCTACGCAATGCAGCACCACATAGCAAATTATTATTGGTCAAACTTTATTTGACTCATTAATTGATACAATTAATGGATAATACTCACACGTAACCATAGATTATAATACACGGATTGTAATTGGACCGTGCCAAAGCAAGAATTTCACCCCGAAATACACGCCGACGTGAATACATCCACATCACAGCGACCTTCCTGCAGCATATATGGCCAGACAAAACGTCTCTTCTAGAATCAGTGAAAAGTAGTGCAACTTAATGAACGGGAAATGCAGTCAAGTCAACGGTGGACGGTTGATGGTTTCTCATTCACTGAAAGGTACTCATTGCCGTGACTTGTCTGCAGAAAAAAGAAAAGAAAAGCCCTTCAATAGAGCTTCTGAAAAATTAACACCTTCTTATAAAGAGGTTATTACTAATTAATTGTGTATGCTGAATATTAAGTAATCACTTAATTTCTTGTGTTAACTAATGCAAGAGTAAGAACTGCAAAATTTTTAATAAAAAGATGTGTAATTTTTTATGTTTTGGTAGTTGCACACGAATGCATATGGTTGCGTCCGTGGAGTGACTCGTATATTCTATGCTACGCAATGCAGCACCACATAGCAAATTATTATTGGTCAAACTTTGTTTGACTCATTAATTGATACAATTAATGGATAATACTCACATGTAACCATAGATTATAATATGCATATTATAATCTATGGTTACATGTGAGTATTATTTATTAATTGTATCAATTAATTCTCACTCGTTTTTAAAATATGAGAAATACTCAATTCCATAATACGAGCAGAGAGAAAATTATATGAATCCAATGCCCAGAGAGAATCACATTTTCCTAGCAAAGTTAGGCGAAATTATGCTAGAATAACCAAAATACACCGACTATAACACTAAATTTTCCTTTCAAACAATTCTATGGAAACCAATTAGGGTCCAAAAGTATTAAATGGACAAAATTCATTGACTATAGTGACCACTTTTCCTAAAAGAGAAAGAGAGACACTTGTTGCATATTAATGGGAAGATAATCTCTCTTTTTTTCTTTCCATAAAGCACTGGATGATAGTCTTTATTGACCGAAAGATACTCTCTCTTTTTATTTTTATAAAGCACTGATTATATTCACAAAAAGAACAAAAACAAAGAGAAAAAAAGCGCTTCAAAAAGCTATCCATAAAATGACTCCCTATAAATCTCCACAGTTTCCACTAGCATTGATCCTGCTCTTTGTTTCTTCTTTGCTTGCTTTCAGATCTACCCACTTTCTTGTGCTTTGAGTCATGAAACTCGGAAGCATGAGTTTGGCAGACTTTCAATCATGCCACTTGCTTCTCGGTATTGTTCTTGCACTGTGCTTTAACCAAGTCTCCTCCACCACCAATGAAACAGACAGACTTGCATTGCTTGCATTTAAGGCCAGCATAACTGGAGATCCTTTCAGCACACTCGACTCATGGAACAATAGCATCGAGTTTTGCCAGTGGCATGGCATTACGTGCGGCCGCAAGCATCGGAGGGTCACGGTCTTGGACTTGCAATCACAAGGACTCTCTGGATCTATTTCTCCTCATATTGGAAACCTTAGCTTCTTAAGGGTGATGTCGCTACAAAACAATAGCTTCAATAAAGAAATCCCTCCGGAAGTCAGCCGGTTGCGCCGCTTACGCATCCTACTATTGTACAACAATTCATTGGTAGGCGAAATTCCAAAAAACATGTCTGGTTGCTCAGACTTGGTCGTCTTTTGGCTTGGGAGCAATGAGCTAACTGGAGAAATTCCTAGGGGGCTCAGTTCAATGACAGAGCTACAAGAGTTCGCTTTGGATCGGAACAATCTAACTGGGAGCGTGCCATCCTCCATTGGGAACTTATCTTCGCTGGAGAAACTTTATTTAACCAATAATAACTTGGGTGGGAGCATTCCCCAAGTCCTAGGCCACCTGACAAATTTGCAAATAATTGGCTTTGGAGGAAACATATTGTCAGGTACAATTCCATCTTCGTTACTCAATCTCTCTTTGCTGGCTATGTTTGAAGCTGGACAAAACCAGATACAGGGGACTCTTCCTGTAGGCATAGGCTTCAAACTCCCAAATCTTGAATTTTTTAGTGTTACTCAGAACCAACTTGAGGGGCCGATTCCTCTGTCGATATCAAATTGCACAAAGCTACGCTCACTTCAACTTGGAATTAATAGATTTTCTGGAAAAGTGCCTTCTTTGGAAAACTTGTATAAGCTTTATCAGTTTCAAATTGGTGCTAATCGGCTTGGAAGTGGAAAACCTGAAGACTTGAGCTTCCTTTGCTCGTTAACAAACAACACCCAATTAGAGTACTTGATAATTGGACAGAACGAGTTTGGTGGGCTGTTACCTAAATGCATAGGTAATTTATCCACCACTCTCACAATATTTTCCTTAAGAGCAAATCAAATATTTGGTGAGATTCTAGAAGTAATTGGGGATTTGGTCAATCTGAAAGCATTGGTTATGAATGATAATCAGTTTTCAGGTGTTATCCCTTCAAATTTGGGGGCTCTACATGATGTAGGGAAGCTGCTATTAAGTGATAACAACCTGGGAGGGAGAATCCCATCTTCTTTAGGAAATCTAACCAAGTTAGTTCAACTAAATCTTGGTGGGAACAACTTGCATGGACAAATTCCACCACATCTATCGAATTGCCGATCTCTTGATGTGCTTGTTCTATCTAATAACAATCTCAGTGGTGCCATTCCTCCACAGCTTATAGGTCTCTCGTCATTAGCAATCATTCTAAACTTGTCTCATAACCATCTGATTGGGGTTTTACCCACAGAAGTTGGCAACTTGAGAGCTTTGACTGCATTGGACATCTCGGATAATTTGTTGGTTGGTGAAATCCCTAGTAGTTTGGGTCATTGCACTGGATTGACATCACTAAGGATGGGGGGCAACTTCTTCCATGGGTCCATTCCTCAATCAATCAGATCATTAGGAGGCATCGAAGAACTAGATCTTTCACGCAATAATTTGTCAGGTCAAATTCCAGAATTTTTAGCAGTATTTCGCTCCTTAAAACTTCTGAATTTATCGTACAATAAGTTTGAAGGCATGCTACCACGTGAAGGAGTCTTTAAGAATGCTACCGGTACTTCTATTATTGGGAACAATAAACTCTGTGGCGGACAACCAGAATTTCACCTCCCCAATTGCATCTCCAAAAGCTCCAACAACAAAAAGATAAATATAGTGATATTGTCCGCTTCTATTATTTTTGGAGTTCTTGGAATAGCTCTTATTCTAACTTTTATATATCTTCGTTGGTTGAAGAAGAAAGTAAATATTCCAGTTTCAAGTTTGATAAATGATTCGCGTCTGAACGTGTCATATGGAGCACTCCTAAAAGCAACAAATGGGTTTTCTCCATCAAATTTGATCGGTGTTGGAAGCTTTGGTTCTGTTTTTAAGGGGATACTCGAGGACAATAGAACTATTGTTGCCGTGAAGGTGCTTCATTTAGGCCGTTGTGGTGCTCTGAAGAGCTTCATGGTGGAGTGCGAGGCATTAAAGAATATCAAACATCGAAATCTCTTAAAGATACTGACAGTTTGCTCGGGTAGTGATTATCAAGGAAATGATTTTAAGGCTTTAGTCTATCAATTCATGGACAATGGAAGCCTAGAACAATGGCTACACCCAAACGCAACATCTCATGGGAATGAGCTCCTGAAAAATTTGAATTTCATTAAGAGGATAAATATTGCTATTGATGTTGCTTGTGCATTGGATTATCTTCATCATCAATGCCACATCTCCATTGTTCATTGTGACCTTAAACCAAGTAATATCCTCTTAGACGAGGAGATGGTTGCACATGTTGGCGACTTTGGATTGGCGAAATTCCTTGTTGGATCATCCCTTGATATTGTAGTTAATCAAATGAGCTCAGTGGGTCTTAGAGGGACAATTGGTTATGCTCCACCAGGTTCTCTCTCTCTCTCTCTCTCTCTCTCTCTCTTCTCTTCTCTCTCTCTCTCTCTCTCTCTCTCTCTCTCTCTCTCTCTCTCTCTCTCTCTCTGTGAAGTTGTTTGGTAGCTAATGATAACTCTTATTTGTTTGGCAGAATATGCAATGGGATGCGAGGTTTCAAAAGAGGGCGACGTGTATAGTTACGGCATTCTCTTACTAGAGATGTTCACCGGGTTAAGTCCCACCAACGACATATTCCGAGATAATTTGACTCTTCATAATTTTGTCGTAGAAGCATTGCCTGAACGAGTGCTCGAAATTACAGACAGTGTTCTACTTCAAGAAAGAGAGAGTCATTTACGCCAGCACTGGCTTTGTGAAAGCAATGGCATATTTCAAGAATGTTTGGTTATATTGTATGATATTGGAGTTACTTGTTCATATAGTGTGCCTGGAAGACGGATGAGCATCAGCGGAATCGCAAATCAGCTGCAGCAGATTAGGGAGAAACTCTTTGCTTTGGGTTTACATGGAGAAGATGAACTGCTAACAGCTCATGTTTAGCTGTCATACCCTTAAGGTTGTTTAAGCAAACGGAGGTGAACAGGTAAAATCTATAACTGAAGGGGATCGATCATTCTTTTTTCCTCAAAATTATAGTTGATCATTTTTCTCCATATGTATGTATACATAACTAAACTAGCACTATGGTGCACACACATTCTTAAGTAATGTTGCTTTACTTAAATTTCTGTGTTGGTGCCATAGTATTTTAAATTGAATTCAACGTAAATTGCCTGGCTTTTTTTTGTTCTTTTCATTAGTATGATGCTTATTAAGAGGCATTGCAATCGATTAGGTTTTGGAAATCTTATTCTGAAGAAAGCTTGGTTTCTACAAAGTGACTGGAAATGGCTCGCCGTTGCTTTGTTTCAAGATTATCCAATGTCAGGAATTGATCTCCGTTTCTAAAAATATGTTTAGTCAGCTATAGACGAGACGGCTGCTCGTAATGGTGAATAAGAATGTATAGCTTCTGGATTCAGCATTCTAGCATGCGGTAATACGAGAACACGAATTTGACTGTTGATGTGCGTAATAGGAATGATCAAAGAATGCTTTAGTAGAATAGTGTAACTGAAGTGTATTGGATTTTTCTAGGGGTGCAAGTGCAAATTATTCAGCACCGATATTTCTGAAGTTTACTACTGTAATTGCTTTTATTTTCACGTTTTGGTAAAGTTATTAAATCGCCTTTTTTTATGGGAAAACACTTAATGACATATGCATAAACTTATAATAGATAAATTGATAGTTACTTATTTCACAGGGGATTCATTAACACATGAATAAGCAACTTCTAAAGGTAGAAATTACTAACTACATCAAGAAATTACTAACCATCAATATGCCTAAACTTACTTCGGGCCAACTCCTTAGAAAACCCCAAACCTTAAGTTAAGTCCCAAATATGCTCCGAACTTTTTTTATCTAGAAAAAACCTCAAATTTTAGGTCTAGTCCCAAATCTGCGTCGAACTTTTTTTTTGTGTCAGAAAAACCCTAAGCTTTAGGTCAAGTCTCAAATCTGCCCCAAATTTTGTTTTATCTAAAAAAAATCACCAACTTTTAATCTATTTTCAAATCTACCCCATGATCCAGTCCTAACTTAACGTGGCATTTCCACATAGATAATAAATACTCATTGGCAAGGCGATATAGAAAATTATCTTCAAAATAAAACCATTCTAGCATATAAAAGTTAGG
The DNA here is from genome assembly GCA_014182845.1 of Corymbia calophylla. NCBI lineage: Eukaryota > Viridiplantae > Streptophyta > Magnoliopsida > Myrtales > Myrtaceae > Corymbia > Corymbia calophylla. Next base: position 19,491,087 of record CM024698.1, on the reverse strand, counting down.
GATGACTAACCACAACTTTTGGACAGAGAGCTAATAGGGGCAAATTTAGAGTTAGAGTAAGAATTGATGATTTTCTTTTCGACAAAAAAAAATTGGGGTAGACTTGGGATTAGACCTAAAGTTGGGTTTTTTTTTTAGACAAGAAAAGTTTGGGGGCAGATTTTGGACTAAACTTAAAGTTTGAGGTTTTTTCTAAGACAAAAAAATAGTTTGGGGTTAGATTTGGAACTAAATTTAAAGTTTGGAACTTTTTTCAAGACAAAAAAAAGTTCGAGGTAGAATTGTGACTAGACCTAAAGTTTGGGATTTTTTAGGGAATTAGCCGAACTTACTTCTCTAAATAAATAGTGATCATTCGCATGGGGAAGTTATTGGATTTAAAGAGTTTGGAAGTAAAGTTACTTTTCATCATGATAAAATTAGTAATTATCGATATGCTTTCGCCTACTTTCCAGGGTAAAAAGTTACGGTGTTAAAAGACTTAAGTACCAATTCCTTTTGGCCAGAGCGACATTTTAACTTCACTACTGAGTATAAGCGCTTAACTGTTTTTCATATGGAAGCTATTAGTCATGTGGAGAAATTATCAACTATTAATTCGCCGAAAGTCAATTCACATTGAAATATAATTAGTTATTAATGCATACATACATGCTTCACGATGTCAGTCAAGAGATATTTATTATTGCCAATGACCAGCTAATCAATCACACTTGATCATCATCGCTCTTTGAATTATTTTCTAAAGTGGAGACTTTAGGATTGCGTGGGCATTAGTTGACTTCAAGTCAACCTCTGAAAAGCCATCTAGATGGATCCATCATCTATCCCTTAATACCCGCACTTGCCCTGACGCAAGTCAAAGAACTTGTGTTATGTATGCCAACATCTTGTTCACTAATCAAGCTTATAGCATTCGAAAATAAGCAAGTATGCTTGAAGACAAAAACTGAGTTATAATAACAGGAATATCGCATATGCTTTTATCATGGCATCCTTGTCGCTTTACATGTCTTCCCCTTATCTTCATTCGCCTTTTGATTTTGAATACATAACTCTTATATGAATGAAAATCTTGCATATTCTAAAATCTCCTTGGGAATTTCTAGAGGAGACTTCAACACCCAACTGACATTTTGAAGTGAAAGGCTTAAATTCTTGATATATGAGTGACCTTTCTTGATGGCGAAGCCCCCCATGATGCCTTTCTGTCTATTATAATCTCTATTCTATCAGATTGCTTTTCCTTATGGGCATAAGGCAGAAATTTTATCGACGATGCCTCAAATAGGGGCTTTTATAATGTTTATACTGGTACTCTTATGCCTCTAAGCTGTTCCTGAAACACTGTTGAGAACCAGAGCTTGGAAGAAGATGAACAGCAGGACAGAATGAAAGAATAAGAAAAAAAAAAGAATAAAGAAAAAAAATCAGAAATTTAAGCTAAAATGGCATAGTTTCAAGTAGCATTATTCGTGTCAGGTCACCAGTTGTGTCACAGAGGACGGCCAATGATGACTGGATGCCACGTTAGCGATTTTGGGCAAAAATTTACCAAATAGGCTACATGAAAATTTCATGCAAAAAGTTTAGGATTACATTCGAATGGTTGAAAGTTTTAAGATTATATTAAAATCTGTACAATAGATTTAAAATTGAAATGATAATTTCCCCAAATATAAATGCTTAAGTTATATCTTACCGCCAGAAGAATGCGACACCACCGTTGCAAACCATTTAGAGTAAAAGTTCAAATTGCAAACCTATTAAATTTCTTCCGTGGAAGAAGGGAGACGACTTTTAGCATTTTACTTTTGTGCTCGGGCATAATTTACATGTCATTTTTTAGTATTGATTGGAAGTATCAAATTTGTGACTATTTGAGCTTTCTGTACAATAGTGGCATGGGTATTGCACTGATTGACTTGAAACATCCCACTGCCCACCTCATTAATTTTCAGCCCAACTTATGAGGAAATACTTGCGTGGACCATGGCTCCATGGACCCTGTCCAGTCACAGCCATTGAAATTTGTGGGGTGTGCGTGAAACCCACGTGACTGACCAGCTGTGATTGGACCCGGTCCACGCGGATTGTGATTGGACCGTGCCAAGTCAAGAATTTCACCCCCAAATACACGCAGACGTACATACATCAACATAGCAGCGCCTCCACCGCAGCATGTATGGCCACACAAAATGTCATTTCCAGGATCAATGAAACGTAGTGCAACTTAACGAATGCGCAGCTCAGTCAAGGTCGACGGTCGATGTTTGATAGTTGTCGTGCACTGAATGGTACTCATTGTTGTGACTTGCTGCAGAAAAAAAGGAAAAGAGAAGCCCTTCAAAATATCTCAAAAATCAAGACGTAAAGAGGTTATTGCTAATTGATTGTGCACGTTGAATAATGAGTAATTGCTTTATTACTCAATAATACAAGAATAAGAATTGTGAAAATAAGAATTGTGAAATTTTTAATAAAAGAAATAAATGCACTAGAAGTTCTAAAACTTGTCATAAAACTGTAATTGAGTTCTAAAACTTTCAAAAAGTGCAATCAAGTCTTAAAACTTATTATGAAAGTGCAATTTAGTTCTAAAACTTATCATAAAAGTGCAATCAAGTCCTAAAACTTTCAAAAAAATGCAATCGAGAAAAGGATTGTTTGGACTAATTTGACAAGTTTTTAAAAGTTTTATGACTCAATTGCATTTTAATGACAAATTCTAGAGCTTAATTACATTCTTTGAAAGTTTTAGTACTAATATAATTTTATGACAAATTTTAGGATTTTCAATGCGCTTATCCCTTAATAAAACAGTAAGTAACTTCTTATGTCTCAAGAGCTGCACATGAATTCATATGGTTGCATCATGTGATGCGACGCATGAATTCATATATAATACGGTTGCTCTGGTGGGTGAATAAGGATGTATGGCATTTCGATTTAGTATTTTAGCATGCGGTAATTCGAGAGCATGTATTGACTGTTGATGTGCGTAGTAGAAATTATCCAAAAACGTTTAAGTAGAATAGTGTAACTTGAGTGTATAGGATTTTTCTAAGTGTGCTAGTGCAAATTATTTAGCATTGATATTTCTGAAGTTTACTATTGTCCTTGCTTTTATTTACGCATTTTGGTAGAGCTACTAAATTGCCTTGTTTTTTTAATGGAAAAACACTTGGCTCTATTCGTTCCGCAAAAAATGTGGAGTTTCTAGAAAATATTTTCCAAAACACCATCTTCTAGGAAAACGATAATATATTCTAGTGTTTGGTTGAAACCTGAAATGAAGTGGAAAATATTTTCCGCCTTTGGTAAGTAAAATCTTTTCCTCCATACACTTCTTTCAATAATTTTATTGTTATTTTATTTCTCTAAATGAAATTTAATTATTTAATTATTTTATTTTTCTTCTTCTTCCTAGGTCGGTTGTTGACCACAGCGATGGACAATGACCGGCCACAGCCCAACTCGCCAAATACCGATGAGGCTAAGCTCACCCGAGGCCGGTGAGCTCTAGCCTCCCCAAATTTGGCGAGTTAGGTGGTGATCAAGCCTTGCCCAAGATTGCCAAAGATCAACAAGGCTTTGACGACAACAAGCAAAGCTCGAGTGTGACGTCTTGAATTTTGACCTATTTCGGGATATATGAAATGTTTATTTTATCAATGCATCGTTAGTTATGTTTACTCTAAACTAATCACTCACGAGTTAACTAACCTATTGGGAAAGGCCATTAATGATCAATACGCATACGACTAGTGAATTCAATCAGGGATAGACAGTTCAACAATAAGGATCGAAGAAGGACAATACCACATTGTTATAAATCAATTAGCGAATGAAAATAAATCGATTCGATGGAGGCATGAAGTCGAATTGCAGGTGATTCCACATGATCACGATACTAATTGCGAACGATGATAAACCGATTCATTTTTTACTTTGTACTTAAGGTGAGGAATTGGCCTCTCATGATACATGACAACCAAGGATCGCCCATGAATTGAAGAGGCACAAATATGGATTGAAAAATATCAACCACGGATTAAACATATGAAAGCCCCTAAAAGCCACCCGATAGTTTAGGTCGTACTAAAATTACAATTGATTGATTTTTACCATGAATTTTAATCTAATTTCTAGTATTGAACTTTCAAGAACTTCAAGACTAACCTATTGGACATCGCCTCATTAATTCTCACATTTATCGGTAATCACGAGTATGTCGAAAAAGGAACTAATGGGCCGAAAATTGAAGCCCACGAGGAAGTGGGCCGAACGAAGGCCCATTGGGCCTCACATCTAATGTGGTCTAGCCACATGGGCCCCAAGCAAGCCCAAGTGGGCCCAATGAGGCCCACTAAGGCCAAGCAACCCCACTTAGCCAACAAGCCCATTTTCAACTCCAATAGCCTTTCAAAGCCCATTTCTCTTCATCCAAGCCCAATTCAAGGCCCATTTCAACATTTGGCCCAAGGACAAAATTGGAAATTCATGTCTTAAATGTGAAATTACCAAATTGCCCTTCTTTCACTAATTAAGAAGTGACCAAAAGAGAGAGAAAGTCAAGAGTGATGACGGTAGTGTATAGGGAATGGGTTGGCTTGAAGAAGAAGCCTAGCCAAGATCTCTCTCTCTCTCTCTCTCCCTCCCTCCCTCCCTCCCTCCCTCCCTCCCTCCCTAGCATCCACCACCCTCCTCACTCTCTATTCTCTCTCATTTTCTCTTCTTCTTCCTCTTTTTCTTCTTGTTTTGTTCTTGTCGCCCTCTTTTCCGCCTTTGCTGCATGCCACCACCACTTGGCCACCGCTACCATCATCGCTTGCCTATCATTGCCACCACTATGGGGCTGCTTGAGGCCACCCAAGCCACCGCCGCTCTCCTCCTTCCTTGTGGACGCCACCATCGCATGCCATCTCTACCACCACCGCCCCCTTACCGTGTTTCAAGCCGAGCTGTTGTTGCCTTGCTGTCAGTCACACCAGCGTCGTCATCCCTATATCACCAAAATCATTAATCAATGAGTTAATTCATTAATCCCTTAATTATAACATTAAACTTGATTATAGGATGGTTAGTTTATAGTTAAACTTAATTATGGGTAGTTAATTATAGTTAAGCTTGATTAATTTAATTAATGATAATTTAATTAATAAGCTATTGTGATGGGCTATCAAGGATAGATGATAAGTTATCGCGATAGGCTATCAAGGTAAAGACGATAAGCTATCGCCGAAAGGGCGATAAGGTATTGGAAATGGCGATAATCTATCATCAAAGGGACAATAAGCTATCGAAAAAAGAGTGGTAAGCTCTCACCTATTGGAAAATAAGTGATAGGCTATCAACCAAGGGGTGATAAACTATCAGAAATGGATGATAAGCTATCACCAAATAGGTGATAAGTTATCGAGAAATGATTGATAGGTTATCGCAATAGGGCAATAAGTGCTGCTTTATATATGTGATTTATGTTTGAGTTTTATGAGAATTCTATCCATGTTCCATGCTATTTAATGCTTGCTTTGCCATGAGAAATATTTGCCCCATGTGAAACCTTGCATACTAATTTTAAAAAGGGTTTTTATTGACAAATAAATGGAAATTCCCGAGGTGTCGGGTTTATATGTTGTGTTTTATGAGTTAAATGAGGCAAATATAGTTTAAAAGGAAAGTGTGCGAAGTTTGGCGGGTTAATTGTATATGCATGATCACGTATGATTATTTTATTGCATTTTTATGAGTAAAAGTTGTAGTAGTTTGTTGTTGTGAGCACGAACCATACCTACATTGGCTAATTGAGAAAGATAAAAATGGGCTTGAGTAGTTGAGTGCTTGTGTGATCACGTAATGTCCTGATGCGTATGACTATGCAAGATGATACTCGATTTTTATTGAATACCCGAGGGGGCTTTAGATGCCAAGTTGCAGTTAAGGTTGGACAGATACTCCTAATGGAATGTTGTCCTCATGCGAATGATCATGAAGGATGATGCCATGCTCGATAGGGTGAGGCAATGCCTGGTCAAGCCAAAAGACCACCAGCTCTTGTGTTAGCCGTGGCCCGAGTAGTCATAATAATCGGAACACGTGTGGATGCATTATGCATGGGAAGTGTGAAAGTGTCTTGATTATGTGATATGCTTGTTGCATTAATTATGGTACATGTGAATTTATATCGTGCAGGGCATATGCCAAGACTAGGTAAGAATGCTTGCGGGTTATTCGATGGCTTATAGATTGTTGTAGAACCGAATTACCTGCTCATGCATATAGTTAAGGCAAAGCGATTCTCTCGCTTTGCTATCAATCTGCCATTGATATAAAGTTATATTGCACCCGAGGCGAGTCGATTTCCTAAACGATGCTTAGAGTATTAACTTATTGAGATTTATATCTCGTTTATCGTTGTTAACTATATTTCAGCCTAGATATGGATTTCGGCCCTGTGCGGTTTAGACTCCCCCTATCCTTCGAGCTACTTGTGTTGGTATAAACTGCAAAAGGGAGTCAAGCAGTTTTCTTGAAGTTTACCACCACCATTTGGGTAGACGTGGGTTAGAGTGAACCAGTCCCACAGCTCTAGGTAGCCCGGTTCATCTGATTTGATGGTGACTTACTGGGGACCCTTCCAAGGAATTGAGGGGTAACTCTTGGGTGTAGGCATTGGATGCCTTCTTTTTTGGCTGACCCCTATCCTTTTTGGAAAAAAGTAGATTAACCTTTGGCCCAATATCTTTTTGGTTGGCAATCGAGGAAGTCACTGGTTTGTCAAGGCTTGTATAGTCTTCCTATATGTTAATCAAGTATATAAATAAAAAGGTAGTGTTCTGCAATTGTTTGTTGTGGTTTTTTCTACTATCCTTATTGTTATTTTTGGCCGGGTGTTTTCTGATTTTCTTCCGCATGCGTATAATCGAAAGATAAAAAGAATGGCCGGCAACATGTCTTGAGACGTTGCATTCATTTAACCAAAGAGAATAGAGGTCGTCATGTACTCGAGGGTCGAGGCATGACACCCCCATCGGTCTTGATATCAAAGCCTGATCAATACATGGAGTGATAAGATGCGATGGAATAACTAGTTAGGAAAATATTTTGTACTTGTACTTATTGATTTGATTCTCTAGCTATAAGGGGGTTGTTCATGGTTTCTAATTTCTTGATGAAATTGGAAAGCAAGTTTTGTGATGTCCTGAATTTTAATCTGATTTGGGTATTGAACTTTCAAGAACTTCAAAACTATTGGACGCCACCTCATTAAACCTATTGATCGATAAGCTTGGAATTTTTAGAAAAGGGATTAACAGGTCAAGATTTAGAGCCCCAAAAAGGATTTAGGCCAACTGAAGGCCTAATGGGCCTCACGCCTAATTTAGGTTAGCTGAGTGGGCTCCAACCAAGCCCACCAAGTAAGTCATTTAGGCCCATTTAAGCCCAAGTCAAGCCTAATAACATTTCAAGCCCATTAACCTTGCAAGCCCATTTATATTCATTCAAACCCATTCCAAGGCCCATTTCTTGAATTTGGCCCAAGGGCAAAATGAGAATTTCATGTCCAAATGTGAAAATACCAAAATACCCCTTCTAGAAAGTCTTAACTTGTCTTTCACTCTTCATTTTGGCTTGTTCAAGAAGCCAAGAGAGACAAAATATCTCTCTTCCCCCTTCCTCCTCACATTTTCTCTTTGTTTCCCCCTTCCCCACGTTCTCTCTCTCTCTCTTTCTTCCCCCTCCAAATTTCACGCCCATTTTCTCATCCCTCATCTCACCCTCTCTCATCTCTCATGGCTGCCTCACCTCATTGCTCACCGTCCTCACCACCGTGACGCCCCCGTTCCATCCGCTAACCATCGCCGTTCCACACCACCCGAGATTGCCTCACCGCCCGCGAGCCGCTATCTCTCTCTCCCTCTCTTCACCAGAACCCCCCACTACGAGATCCATTTTTGCCGCATGCCTTCTTGCCGTTCCAAACCTAGCTGCACGTAGCCCTCGCTACTACCGCCATCCTCGTGTCGTTGGAATTGTTACCGGATGAGTTAACTCTCTAATCCCTCAATTAATCCGTTAAACTTACTTAAGGTTAGTTTAGTTTATAGTTAAATTTAATTATGACCAGTTTAATTAAGTTAATGTTGTTTAGATTAATTAATGGTAATTAAGGTGATAAGCTATCGTGATAAGCTATTAAGGAAAAATTGATAAGCTATCGGAAATGGTGATAAGCTATCGTCAAAAGGATAATAAGCTATCGGAAAATTGAGTGATAAGCTATCACCACTCAAAGTCATGCCCGAAATCCATTAGAGTTATTATCATTGCCATTCAAGGTACACTGAAAATCCATTGGGCATCCGAAATCCATTGGGGTTATTATCATTGCCATTCAAGGCACACTCAAAATCCATCAAGCATTCGAAATCCATTGGGGTAATGACAGATCCAAAATCCATCAGGCATTCGAAATCCATTGGTAACAGTTCTCATTTACGTGATCACACGAGCACATCAACCACTCATATCAATTTCATTTTTTCTCATTTGGCCAATGCAGATGTGGTTCGTGCTTACAATAATAAACTACTACAACTTTTATGCATAAAAATACAATAACATATTCGCACATCATCACATACTTACAGAAAACCCGTCAAACTTTGCATGCTATCCTTTTTACATTTACTTTCCTCATTTAAATTATAAAACAGGACATATAAAACCCGACACCTCAGGGTTTACCCTTTATATGTCCATAAAAACCCTTGTAAAAATTAATACGCTAGGTTTCACATGAGGCAAACATTTTTAAAGGTAAAGCAGACATCTAACAACACAGCATGTGCAAGAAATTTGCATAAAATTGAAGTAGAAATCATAAATTTATCATCATTTATCACCCTAATTGTGATAGCCTATCAATATAATAATTTGGACACGTAAGGATGCCTTGTGCATGAAATTAATAATTATTGTGCGTCTTGGATTGTTAAATGCATTTGCCGCATGACAGTTGCAAGCATGACCTCATGTGTGAATTGATCAGGTGAATTTTGATGTACCGAGGTAAGGTGAGAATGCTTGCGTGAGTGCATTATGCATGAGAATTATCGAAAGAATTCTGATCAGGGTTGAGTTTTGTTACAAGATTATGGCACGTTATAATTTATTGTATGCAATGCATGTGCCAAAGCGAGGTAGGAGCACCTGCGGGTTTGTTCGATGGCTTGGTTTATTGTTATAGGACTAAAATGCCTACTCATGTTTATAGTTTAGGCAAAACAAGATATGTTTTGCTATTGATCTGCCATCGATAATAAACTGCATGTCTAGGTTGCACTCGAGACGAGTTGACTTTCTAATTGAGGTTTAGGTCGTTAACTCACTAAGATTTATATCTCACCCATTGTTGTTTAATCATTTTTAGGTCCATAGTATGAAGAATTGATGAGTGGTGCAGTTCGTTGCCGTGTTTAGAAGGAGTAGATTAACCTTGGCCCTACTAGTTTTGTTGGCTTAGTAGGAAGTTATCCGTTGTAAGGGCATGTATATGTAACTTCCTAAAGTTAACTAGTAATTAAACCAAAGTTGTGTTTTTAGTAATGTTGCTTTCCTAACTATCCCTATTGTTGTGTTAACTGGGGGTTATTTATTGCTTCCGTATGCGTTTAATCGTAAGATAAAAAGAATGATTGATGACGCGTCTCAAGACATCGCATTCAAATGGCCATAAGTGAATAGAGGTTATTGCGTACTCGAGGGTCGAGACATAACAAGTTCTATGAGAATCCCACGGGATGAGCAATCCTGAATAAAGAGCCCCTAGGAGAAGGGTAGTTGAAGGACAGATTGGTGCTAGAGGAAGGGCACTAGGGAATCCTGCAAGCGTTGGAAGCATTAGGTAATATGAAAGGGCAATAAGCTCATACTCAAGCTACAGCTGCTGTTGTAGCTATCGCCACTGCCGATGTAACTACTTTTGTTGAAGTCCCGATGTCAAGGAATGAGAATTGCAATCAGCTAATGCACAAACTAATTGAGCAATTTCTAAAGTTAAAGCCACCAAAATTCACTGGGGCGGGTGATCTTGAGGCTATAACCCTCTAGATCAAAGAGCTAGAGAAGACCTTCGCGTTGTTGAAGTATCCGGAGGAAGACAAGGTGATGCTGGTTGTGTACCAACTGCAAGGTATTGTTAGCTCATGGTGGAAAGCAACCCAAAGAAGGCTTTTCTCGAAGGTACGGCCTCAAAGTAGGGTGTCTATTGAAGCTTTCAATAGGAAATACTTCTCGGATTGTGCAAGAGAGCAGAAGATGGCTAAATTTCAGCGACTTCATCGCCATCTTTTTGTTGACCAATATGAAGTGAAGTTCGCCAAGCTATCAAAATATGCCCCGAGGTTAGTTGAAGATCCAATGGACAAAGCTAGAAGGTTTAGGGGTTGCTTGAAATCCAAGCTTAAGGACCGGTTGGTGCCCCTGAATTTGAAGAACTATGACGAGCTGTATGAACAGACCTAACTGATTGAAAGGAACATGGTAGAAAGGGCAACCGCATCTGGGTCGTGGTTTGTACTTAATAGGGATAACCATCGGTTTAGGAAGAATTCGATGACAAGAGGAAAACATCTCATTTCGTCTAACTAGAAGAATGGTGTAGGAAAGTTGGCATCCAGTTCGAATGGGGTGTGTTGATTTTGTGGAAGGAAGCATGGGAATGCTCCATGTCTTGCTAGGGCGGGAGCCTGCTTTGGATGCGGTCAGCATGGCCACCAAGTGAGGAACTGCCCGTGCAAACCCATGGGAGCGCAAGTACCACCACCACAAGGAGAACAACCTGTAGGGAATGCCCCGCAAAACAATTTGAATAGGACCCCGATGCAAGGAAGGGTGTATGCCGTTACTAGAAAAGAGGCGAAGGATTCGCCCGTTGTGGTTACAAGTATGGTATCCTTGCACGACCATGCTGCTTATGCATTGTTTGATCTAAGAGCTTCACACTCCTTTATTGTTGAGTAGTTTGTTAAGTTAGTGGGGTTAAGGCTAAAAATGTTGGAAGTGATTTTTAGATTTCTACCCCGTTAAAGGATAAAGCATTGTCTGGGGTAGGTTGTTCAAGTTATAAGTTAGCTTATGGTAGTTTAGAATAAAGAATAGATCCGATCATTTTCTCTATGTATGACTTCGATGTCATCATTGAAATGGATTGGCTCACTAAGTAACGAGCTATGATGGAATGTTATGGAAAGATAATCCAATTTAACCAGATAAGGAGTAGTAGTTATAAATTCATCGGAAATCGAGGAGGACCCTTAATCCCTTTAATTATGTTATTTAAGGTGAGTCAGTTGCTGGATGATAGTTGCGAAGGTTATTTGGCAATTGTGGTTAATATGTTGGTTGAGGAACCAAGGATGGAGAACATCATCATGATGTGGGACTTTTCTGATGTTTTTCCAGAGGACTTGCTGGATTGCCCTAGAAATGGAAATAGAATTTGTCATTGAGTTAGCCCCTAGGACGGAGCCGATTTCTAAGGCACTTTACCAAATGGTGTTGTCGCAGGTAAAGGTATTAAAGGTGTAAATGCAAGAATTGCTAGACAAAGAATTCATGCATCCCAGTATCTCTTCATGGGGAGTGCCAGTTTTGTTCGTGAGAAAAAGGATGGATTGTTGTGTCTTTGCATCGACTACCGGCAACTTAATCAAGCGACAATTAAGAACAAGTATCCGTTACCAAGGATAGACCTGTTTGACCAACTTCAAAAAGTTTCAATATTTTCCAAGATAGACATGAGGATAGGCTATCATCACCTGAGGATTAAAAAAGAGGATATATCAAAGATGTCATTTCATACGCATTATGGTCATTATGAGTTTACCATAATGCCGTTTAGTCTAACTAATGCTTTTACAGCTTTTATGGATTTGATGAACCACGTGTTTAAGGAGTATTTGGACCGGTTTGTGATCGTATTCATCGATGATATTATGGTGTATTCAAGGGGCCGAGAAGAACACAAACAACACTTTAGGACAGTGGTACAAACCCTCTGAGAGTATGAATTGTACACCAAGCCTAGTAAGTGCGAGTTTTGGCTAACTTGAGTAGCTTTTCTTGGCATGTAATCTCTAGCGAAGGAATTTCTGTAGACTTGGCTAAGATCAAAGCAGTTATGGATTGGCCGAGACTAACAATGGTAACTGAAGTTCGAAGTTTATTGGATTGGCTAGCTATTATAGACGATTCATAGAAAAATTTTCTGCGATGACTATGCCTTTAGCACAATTGCCGAAAAGGGATGAAAAGTTTGAATGAACGGATAAATGTGAGCATAGATTTCAAGAGCTTAAGCTTAAGTTGACTACCGAACCCATATTGATGATACTGTCCAGTCTTGGAGGTTGTGAGATCTATAGCGATGTGTCGTACAAAGGATTGGGTTGCATTCTAATGCAATATGGAAGAGTGATTGCATACACGTCCCGAAAGTTAAGACCTCATGAGTTAAACTATCCAATGCACGATTTGGAACGAGTGGCAATCATCTTTGTGTTAAAAATTTAGAGATATTACTTGTGCAGAGAAAGGTTTCAAATCTACATGTATTATCAAAGCTTAAAGTACAACAAAATGAATTGAACATGAGGCAGCGTCCATGGATGGAACTTCTTAAGAATAATGACTACAATATTTGTACCATCCTTGCAAGGTCAACAAGTTGTCATTTGCGCAAATGATGGTTCAAGAATGGATTTTGCTCAAAGGAGTTTGAGATTTGGACTTTAAGTTAGAGGTAAGCCATCTTTCAACTCTTATGCCTACCCTCATTGAACCAAAGATACAGACAAAGATTAAAGCACTGCAGTCGTCAGATCTTGCGATCCAAAAGATTTTGCACGAGGATGTCGACAAAAGGAAAGCTGATTTTCAAGTATCTGAGGACAGGATCTTGAAATTTCGTGGACGGTTGTGCATGCCCAACAATGCAGAGCTTAAGGAGGAAATTTTGTCAGAAACTCATCGTAGCAGTTATAACATTCACCTGGCCAGCATAAAGATGTATTAGAATCTGCGACATCACTATTGGTGAAATGGCATGACATTGGGTATTACCAAGCACTAGCTAAGTGCTTAACGTGCTAACAAATGAAAGTGCAATATTGCAAGCCTGGTGGACTTCTGCAACCTCTCAAGATTTTCGAAAGGAAGTGGGAGCATATCACAATAAACTTTGTGATTGGATTACCAATGAGTCAACGAGGTAACGATTCAATTTGGGTTGTGGTTGACAAACTAACGAAGTTTGCGCATTTTATCGTCATACAAAGGACTTTGCATTGGATTGAAATGTTGAATTATACGTACGATAAATAGCTCATCTTCATGGAGTACTAGTGACAATTACATCAAATCGAGACCCTAAGTTCATGGCAGTATTTCGGAAAAGTTTGTAAACTACCATAGAAATGAAGCTACAATATAGAACAACATATTATTTGTAGACAGATGGCCAATCAAAAAGGACAATTTAGATGCTCGAAGTTATGCTACGAGCTTGCATTTTGGATTTCAAAGGAGGTTGAGAGAAACAACTTCATCTTGTTGAGTTTATCTACAACAATAGCTATAAGGAAAACATTAAGATGGCACCTTTCGAAGTGCTGTATGGCAAGGCTTGTAGAATACCGATTTGCTAAGATGAAGTTGGTGAACGAAAGATTATGGGCCTGTAGTTGGTTCAACAGTCAATGGACACCGTCAAGGTTATTTGAGAAAGGCCAAAGATAACCCAAAGTGTTGACACTTGAATTTTAGTCAACACGTCGATAAAGGTAGAAAAACCGAAATTAAGATTTCCAATTGTGGCGGAACCCATTTTTTAAACAAAAAGTGTTATTTTTCAATTCTATTTGTTGGCCTAGTCTTCGAAGGCAATTTCCTATCCCTTTTACATGAAAATCCGAAAAGTCAACTTGAAAGTCAAACCCAAGTCAAATTTTGGTTTTTGCACAAGAAGATTTCTTTCAAGCTTCATTTCACGTTAGAAGTGAAAATTTTGGAAAAATTCAAAGATTTGACTAAAAAATCGAATGCCTAGTGAAAAGTCAGCTAGGGTTTGACTTTTGGTCAAACCTTTAACCAAAAAAAAAAAAAAAAAAAAAAAAATCACCAAATTATCTCATCTTAGTTTTAATTTGACTTAGGTATCAAGAATTTTGCAAAAATCGATTAAAAACCTCATTTTTCGAATTTTCCAATTTTAGGTTCGAAATCGGCCAAAAGTAAAATTACTTTTATTCTAGTCATAATTAGGCTTAGTTCTTTTTTACGACATTTGATTTATAAACAATTACCCATTCACTCGTTCAATCAACTTCAAGATCGGGCAAGGTCAAATGCGAATTGACATTTTTGCCCCTAATTGGGGATCCAAATTCATTCTACGTGATTTGCGAACGAATGCTTTTATTTTACTCAATTTTGTGAGTTAAATCCAAATTTGGGGTTGATTTTGAAAAATTCATTCGTTAACTTGTCAATTTGGGAGATTTAACTTACTTGGCCTTTAGAAAATAGGGTTGTTAAGTTTCAATTTGTGAAATTCAAGTGACTCATTAATGAATAAGGTTTAATTTGATGAATTGAGGTTCAATTTCGACATTAGCCCTTAATTTAATTTTAATGTAAAGGTCATGTCATCCATTTAAGGTTGATTTAAATGCAATAAGTCCTTCTAGGCATGGGTAATTAGGCTTATAAGTGTCTTGCAACTTTAATCGGATCCAATTTCAATTAATTTGCAAATTTCGATCAATAATTAGTTGAAATTGCCCGTTTAAACCTAGAAAATCCAATTTGGTATATCCATGACATAAGTCCAATATTCTTCACATTATTTAGGTAATTAAACCAATATAAATTGCGAAAATGCATTTATATGGTTTAATTAACCTAATTTGGATCAAAATTGAACCGTTTTTCTTCAAATTGGATCGTTTCCCTTCCAATTATGTAAGATTTTCTTTCAGTGGACAAAAATGCATGACTGCATAAGCCTATTGGACTGAATTAGCCAAGGAAGGGCTAAACCGGTTAAGCCGGCATAAACCAGTCTTACTGATCAAACCAGCCACCAATGGAGGAGGCCGCTTCGGCCCCCTCCGGGTGGTTCTTGGCCAATGACAACCACTGTTGGGTGGCTTGTCCCACAGCCAATTCTCCCATGCCCTCATATTTTTTGGATTTTGCAAAAATGCCTCGGGTTTTCGTGAAATTGCAAAATCATCCCTAATGAGGTCCTTAATTGCAAAAATGATTTGGACCATTGATATTGTGAAATCTCAGCCCTTTAAATGAGCATATGCTTAATTTTAAACTTGTTTAAAGGTTAAGGAAGTTTGTTAGATCTATATTGTCGTCACCACACACTCCTCTGGCATCCCCCTCTCCTTTCCCGATCTATTGGTGGCAGGAGCACCACCAAGTGCAGTCCCAATCGGCTCGTTCAGGGGCCGATCCCTGTCAGCCCCGAAGACTAGCGTGTGTGCCGGTGAGCTATCCACTGCCTTCTCCTCCTTCGATCGGTGGTCTAGCGGCCTTCTTTAGTGGTCCGACCACCACATCTTCGTTCTTTGGCATGTCTCTAACCCTTTGGTGTTCGGGGTTTCATCGGAAAGCCACTGTAGCTTCTCCGGTGGCTGATATTCTTCGCAGTGGTGCAAAACTGGTTTGATCAGACTGGTTCTGTCCATTGGCGGTTCGGCACCATTCCGGCATCGATTTCTTCCCCTTTAGCAACCATAGAGGCCTTTAGTGTCCCCTCAATAGTGCTGTGGTAGCTGTGATTCAATCTAGCCTTGTTTGAGCTCAATTCGTCGAAGAACTTCGCAAAAGGTAGAATCCTTGAACTCGAGCTTGATGAAGTGAGATTGCATTTGGCAATCAGGGTTAGAGCTCATACATAGGGTTGATCTTATGATGCTCATGGCTGCTGTGATAGTTTAGGATGTTTAGAAATGGATTTAGTTGGATGATCACGGCTTGATTTGGCTTAATTTGGTGTTTGGACATAATCTGTGATTTTTGGGAAATAAAATGAGTAATCTAAAAGATGTCTTCGTTGGAACTTGAAAATGTATTCGATTGTGTTTGATTTTCTTCACAACATTTGAAGCAGATCGATGATCTTTCCAATGAGCTATAGAACATCCCAATTAGACTCTGATTAGTACCTAAAACCCTCTGTGAAATTCGCCGTCACATTCTGTAATGTTCCTTTGATTCCAGATGTTCTTTGAAATCTCGACCTCTGCAGTTTCACAATTTTACTGACTTTTGTGGTTCAATTTTTGAGTCGTTCCTCATGAAAATCATTCATGACACATCCATCTAAATCATATATTTTTTTATAAATTTTTTGGATCATTAAGCTAGGTCGATCACCCCCTAAATCACCATGATGACCTCTGGAATCTGCATTTCCTGAACGCCTGTTTCAGTTTCTCAAATTTTTTCTGAATTTTGTGTTTCGATTCTGACTTTAAGTTCTCGTGAAAGTTGCACGCATAGATGTTGGTCATGATATACTTTTTTTCCCAGAATTTTTAGATGAGTATATTTAGGCAAAATTTATCAAAAATCGTCCTTCTGTCACTCTGGTCAGTGTATTCTAAGAGACCACAAGTTCAATTATAATAGGCTTCATGAGAATACATGTTTAGTTAAATCGTCCTTCGGAATACGTGTTTCACTTAGTCTGTACTTGTACTTTGTCATTTTTGTACGAATTTTTCTATTGAGATTTAGAGGTTAGGTCCTTCACAAACATCGATTATCATCTTTAGGACTATCATGTGATATAATTTGAGGATTTTAGACATCATTGACATGATTAAATTGCTATAACTTTGCATTAGGATCCTGCTGCCCTGTTTTGTTTTGATGCATTGTGCCATGCTCTTTGATTTTTATAAAATCATGTGCTCCTTTTCTGAGAAAAATTTCTTCATGAAAGTTACTATGTTGTGTGCTTGGTTTGCCCTAATTTTTGTAAGGTCAATTGTCCCATGGGTCACATTCAATTGTTTGTCTTTTAACCTAATGTTACAATTTGCCCTATTTTGTTCTCGTGGCATGTATGTAACATCCTGAAAATCGACCCCATTTTGGGATTTTATAAAATAGCATTGTTGGTCGAATGCTTGGTCAGTAAAAATATTCCGAACTAATTGTTCGAGGGATGACGGACTGTAGAGAGGCGCCGATAGGGAACGATACGCGTACTACTCGCAATTTCGATCAGGAACAAACCCTTCAACTATAAGGGCCTGGGTGGAAATGATGTCCTCTAGTATTAGACTAATAGGAAAATGGAAATAAATCGATTCGGTAGAGGTACGAAATTGGGTGGCGGGTGATTTCTGCACAACTTCGATACGAACTACGAACGACGCTAAACCGATTCATTTTTATCTTGTACTCGAGATTATCAATTGAGCCCCCGGGATCACATGACAATCGAAGGACATCCCTGACTCAAGGATTGGCTTAAATGTGGATTGATGGACTGTCGACCACGAGTCAAACGTGAGGAAAAATCCTAAAGGGGCACCCGATAGTCTAATTGTACTACAGTCGCAATTGACTCAATTTAGCTCCGAATTTTAATCCGATTTTGGGAATTAACTTCTCAGTGATGTCAGGAATAAATATTTGGATGTCACCTCATTTATTCTTGAGTTTTCCGATGGGCTTTAAAGTGTTGGAAAAGGAAAATTTAGACTGGGTTTCAGGCCCGCAAGTGGGCCGGCCCAAGACCGGCGGCCCAATGGGCCTTGAGCCCACTCAGCACAGCCCAAGACAGGCCCAAGCTAACCCATTCCCTTCCCCCTTCTCAACCCATGGGCCTTTCTTCTCTGCCTTTTCTTTGATGGCCCAAGTGGGCTTTGTTTTGGCCTTGTTTTGCTTGTTTCTCATTGGCCCTTAGAGCAAGTGGCTTGCCACTTGCTTTAGCTTCTTGGACAAGCTCAGCTAGCCCTTCTCTCTCTCCTCTAGCCTTGTAGCCGCCCCCACCTCAACCCCCTTTCTCTCTCTCTTTTCTCTTCCCTTTTCCCTCACCTTGCTGCCACCTTCTGTCCACCGCGCCGGTTGCCGCCCTTCTTTGCCGTCACCGGAGCTGTTGCCACCATCTAGCATGGAGCCACCACCGTCCGGAGGCTAGCTGTTCACTGCCGGCCGCCCCTGGTCACCGTTGGCCACCCGTCCGACCGCTGGAGCCGTTGCTGCCCTTTTTTGCCCAAACAGCATTCTGGCATTGTTTTGGCCTGAATCAGCCACCATCTGTCGTCCATCGCCGTCCCCGAGCTAACCCGCGTAGCCCTCACTCTTGCCGCCGTTCTATTGTCGCCGGATTTTTAGGCCACGTGAGTTAATTTCCTAATCCCTTAGTTTGGGATTAATCTTGCTTAGGAGTAGTTTAATTAGTATAATGCTTGGATTATGCTTATAGTTGATGATCGATTAGCATTTTAATATTATTGATTGATTTGGATTAGTGTTAACCATAGTTAGAACAAAGTAACCGCGGTTAGATTAAAATAACTGAGGTTGAATTAAAGTAACTTTGGTTGGATTAGTTAACCATAGTTGGGTTAGTTAACCGTAGTTGGGTTAGTTAACGTAGTTGGGTTAGAATAGTAACCGTGGTTAGTATTAATTAATATTAATATTTATTTTTGGAATAACTAATAATTATTTATTATTTTCGGAATTATTAATTAATTATTTTATAATTTCGAATTATTATTATTTATTAATATTAATTATTTTTGGGAAAAATAATTAATCAAGATTATTTATCGAAATGGTTTTAGTCGAGAAATTTTGTGAGAAAAATTATTAAGGCTTGTTTTTCTAGTGTTAATTGTGGTTAATGGCTTGGTTATTAAAAAGAGATGGATTTGTCAAAGAAAGGTTTTGGAATTGTTATTAATTGTTTTTAACCTTAGGTAGATTAATTGTTTAAATAGTATTGTTAAATGGCGATTATTTTATGTGAATTACAGGGTATACTTGGACTGTTAATTGATTGTTATTCGCCGTTGAAGCACATGTTTATTAATTGCTGATTGTTGCAACTTTCGTGAGTAATTAAATTGTTGCTATTGTATGTGATTGCCGGACATTGCTACATTTCATTGTACGTGTGTTAACTACAATAGTATGTCGTGTGAGCATGAATTATGTTGCATTCACGACAGAGCAAAGAAAAGAACGAATTGGTGGATGATTCAAGATTCTATAAAGGATTGGAAATTTGGCCTATCATCTTGCGTTACCGCCCCGACTTGCACAAGTGCATGATGTATTCCATGTGTCAATGTTAAGGAAGTATGAGCTTGACTCGACCCACGGTTGAATTTTGAAGAGATAGAGGTGGACAACAGAGTGTCGTACTTAGAAAGACCGATTTGGATAGCAGACCGAAAGGAGCAAGTGCTATGGAACAAAACGGTCTCATTGGTCAAAGTAATCTGGCAACATCATGGCATGGAGGGAGCCACGTGGGAGAGTGAGGAAATTATGAGACGTCAGCACCCCTATCTTTTTGAGGAGCAGCATAGTAGTTCAAATTTCGAGGACGAAATTTTTGTAAGAGGGGAAGAGTTGTAACATCCTATAAATTGACCCCATTTTGGGATTTTATAAAATGGCGATGTTGGTCGAATGCTTGGTCAATACAAATATTCCGAGCTAATTGTTCAAGGGATAACGGACTGTAGAGAGGCACCGATAGGGAACGATACGTGTACGACTCGTAATTTCGATCAGAAACAAACCCTTCGACCATAAGGGCCTGGGTAGGAACAATGTCCTCTAGCATTAAACTAATAGGGAAATGGAAATAAATCGATTCGGCAGAGGTATGAAGTTGGGTGGCGGGTGATTTCCGCACAACTTCGATATGAATTACGAACGACGCTAAATAGATTTCTTTTTATCTTGTACTCGGGATTATCAATTGAGCCCCTGGGATCACATGACAATTGAAGGATGTCCTTGACTTGAGGATTGGCTTAAACGTGGACCGATGGACTGTCGACCACAGGTCAAACGTGAGAAAAAATCCTAAAGAGGCGCCTGATTGTCTAATTGTACTACGGTCGCAATCGACTCAGTTTAGCTCCGAATTTTAATCCGATTTTGGGAATTAACTTCTCAGTGATGTCAGGACTAAATATTTGGACGTCACCTAATTTATTCTCGAGTTTTCCGATGGGTTTTAAAGTGTTGAAAAATGAAAATTTGGACCGGGTTTCGAGCTCGCAAGTGGGCCGGCCCAAGACAAGCGGCCCAATGGGCCTTGCGCCCACTCAGCCTAGCCCAAGATGGACCCCAGCTGGCCCATTCCCTTCTCCCTTCTCAGCCCATGGGCCTTTCTTCTCAACCTTTTCTTTGGTGGCCCAAGTTGGCTTTGTTTTGGCCTTGTTTTGCTTACTTCTCATTGCCCCTTAGAGCAAGTTGCTTTAGCTTCTTGGACAAGCTCAGCCAGCCCTTCTCTCTCTCTCCTCCAGCCTTGCAGTCGCCCCCACCTCAACCCCCTTTCTCTCTCTCTTTTCTCTTCCCTTTTCCCTCACCTTGCCGCTACCTTCTGTCCACCACCGGTTGCCACCCTTGCTGCCGTCGCCGGAGCTGCTGCCACTGTCCAACGTTGAGCTGCCACCTTCCGGAGGCTAGCCGTTTACCGTCGACCGCCTCTGGTCACTGCTGGCCACCCATCCGATTGCTGGAGCCGCTACTGCCCTTTTCTGCCCAAACAGCATTTCGGCACTGTTTTGGCCGAAATCAGCCACCATCCGTCGTCTATCACCATCCCTGAGCTAACCCCGCGTAGCCCTTACTCTTGCCATCACTCTAGTGATACCGGATTTTTAGGCCACGTGAGTTAATTTCCTAATCCCTTAGTTAGGGATTAATCTTGCTTAGAAGTAGCTTAATTAGTATAATGCTTGGACTATGCTTATGGTTGATGATGGATTAGCATTTTAATATTATTGATTGATTTGGATTAGTGTTAACTATGGTTAGAATAAAGTAACAGTGGTTAGATTAAGTAACTGTAGTTAATTAAAGTAACCGTGGTTAGATTAAAGTAATTGAGGTTAAATTAAAGTAACCTTAATTGGGTTAGTTAACCGTAGTTGGGTTAGAAGAGTAACTAAGGTTAGTATTAATAAATATTATTATTTATTTTTGGAATAAATAATAATAATTTATTATTTTTGGAATTATTAATTAATTATTTTATAATTTCGAAATATTATTATTATTTATTTCTGAATATTAATTATTTTGGGAAAAAATAATTAATCAAGATTATCTATCGAAAATGGTTTTAGTTGAGAAATTTTGTGAGAAAAATTATTAAGGCTTGTTTTTCTAGTGTTAATTGTGGTTAATGGCTTGGTTATTAAAAAGAGATGGATTTGTCAAAGAAAGGTTTTGGAATTGTTATTAATTGTTTTTAACCTTAGGTGGATTAATTGTTTAAATAGTATTGTTAAATGGCGATTATTTTATGTGAATTGCGGGATATACTGGACTGTTAATTGATTGTTGCTCGCCATTGAAGCACATGTTTATTAATTGCTAATTGTTGCAACTTTCGTGAGTAATTGGATTGTTGCTTTTGTACGTGACTACCGACATTGCTGCATTTCATTGTACGTGTGTTAACTGCAATAGCATGTCGTGTGAGCACGAATTATGTTGCATTCACGACAGAGCAAACAAAAGAACGAATTGGTCGATGATGTGTTGCATGGTCATATTAAGAGGAGAGCCTGGCGCTGCCGGATGACTACCAATCCTTCGAGGTTGTTCGTGGCCATTAGGTCGCCTGACAGTGGTCAAGTACGGAGTCGCAGTAGAGGTCGAACCAATGCTCCTTAAGGAATGCCGTCAGTGGGGGAAAGCCCATAACGTCGTCGTGCCTCACAGGGGAGGACGATGCCTGGTTTAAGATCAGTTGACCATCAACCATAAGGTTGTGCCGTGGCCCAGGGCATCGTAATAAATTGAGCACGTGTGGATGATGAGACTTGAGTAAACTATGTGCAGTGCTGTGATTATTTGCATGCCTCTTAATCTTGTTATGATTTGAATGACAGTTTTTGCAAGTTGTGTGTGCCAAAGCCAAGTAGGGTCGCCCGTGGTTGCATCTGATTATTGAACTGTCTTCTGATAATGATTTTCTGTGGTGTGGCATTGGGATTGATTGCCGTGACTAGGTTGTATGCTAGACTACCTCAAGGCGAGCAGAGTTCTTAACCGAGACTTAGGACTTTAACTTGCTGAGTTTATCTCATCCCATCATGGTTAACAATTTTTAGGACCTAAGAATAACGCAGTACCCAATGCGGTTCGGCGTACCCGTCGACATGAGTGCCACCGTTACCACGCGGCTCGTCCCGAGCCACAATTTTGTGTATGAGCACCATGTGATGACAGTGTGGGTAGATGAGGGATCGAGAGACCACTACGCGCCTCACGTCTTCAAGGCATGGTTCATTCGGATGGGGGACATTCTGTACGGTCCCTTAAGGGTTTTCGTTGGACCGGTCTCGCCTGTGGGGTCGACTGACAAGGTCTAGGATCCCATGGACCTAGATCCCCCTGATGGCGAGATCTCCGACCTGACGATTGGAGAGACTGATCCTTCGGAGGACAGCGATTAGGTATCTGTGGCCTAGTCTCTTTTTGATGAGCCCTCCCCAACTTGTGCAGAGATAGGTTAGCCGAACCAGTCTCTTTTTGAGTAGGCCTTAGCATGTCGCCTATAGTAAGGCGTGTATATATATATGTTGTTGTTCAGGCTAACCTTGCAGATAAATAAAATGGTGTTCTTGTTTTTCCTCTACTGTATTGGCTACTATCCTTGTTGTTTGTTGGTTGGAGTGTTGTTTCATTTCCGCATGTGCTTAATGATAAGAAAAAATGAATTGGTCAACGACAGTACCTGGGATGTTGTACGTTTAGACCTCAAGTGAATTGGGGTTGTTGCGAGCTCGAGAGTCGGGGCGTGACAATGTACATGTTTTAGGATCTTTAGAAATTTATGCATGCAAAACCGACTCTCAATGTCTTCATGACTTTTAATCTATATGTCATTAACCTTGTTCACAAAAACTTTTGGAAAATAAAAAGACCATTCAACAACCATTTGATGCATGTGATTTTGCTTGATGCGTGTTAAATGAATGAAGTGACCTAGTGTTGGCTCACTAATTGCTTGATTGGATGAGAATCAAAGTCTCTGGACTTGCTCGCATGTTTACTTTCAAGTTTTATGTATGTGATTGCTATATACTTGTGCAAACCCGATGTATGTTTGTGGGTAAACTTGGAGTTATGCATTAGAACCCGACTTAGGAGACTTATGGTATTAGCCACTGTGAGTAAACATTAATGATGGTTAATTACTATAAGTCATGTCTAATAATGAATGGGGAAATGGGTTTAATATCATGTCATGTGTGTGCAATCCTAAAGGTCGATCCCGAGGCCAACTTGCATCGATCGATTAGATGACCTTGTTTGATTCTTTGCCATGTTTTGTTTGTTTACTTGATTCAATGTTTGTTTCAAGTGTAATATGCTTGCACAATTCTATATTAGAATTAGAATAAACCCCTTGAAGATGATGGTCCCGAAGATGGCGTTAGTCAATGTCCATTCTAGCCCTATTTGTTGTATAATTTATTTGATATCTGACATATGTCTCGGGTTTTCTTTTGTGGTACATAAAAGCTCGGTGAGTTGCGGGTTCATTCTTTACTTCTTTTCTTTCTACTTTTACGATTGCATGGTTAGATTTACCGGTTTCCTTGAGTGTTTATTTACCACATTGCAATTTCAATTCAAATTGTTTGCCTCTCTTTTTCACATTTGTAGAATTAGAACAGCATGAGATCAATATCCATGCATGGTCACCTTTATGTTTTAAATGGCACAAAAAAAAGTAAATAGACATACATGATAACTTTAGGTAGGCACAATGATTGTTCAATATCAAAAGAGCGTTAATAGAAATTAGTAATGTAATCCAAGTCCTCAAACCCTAGATCTTTGGTTACATAGAAATCGAAAGAACACTCCCAACCCTCAATTGGGCTTTCTAGTTGGCCACCTAAAATTGAGGCTAGTGGCAACTCCTAACACTTTATCTTAAGTTACTTAATCAATTTAGATAATAAAACGAACCCATCATGTAGGGTATAGGTCTCGTTGAGCAACCACGAGCTAAAATTTAGCATACCTAAAAGGGCGGAGCCCAAAAGGTGAAGTGAGGCCATCTTTTTTGGAGGCGCTAGTTGAGAGGGCTGTCATAGTGGAAATGCCCCTAAACTCGTCTTTGATATATGATCTCCTTTCTTTAAAGGTGTACTGTTCTTATGAAAACGAGTCACAACACCTTCCCGCTATTGTGCGAGGTATGGGTTTGGGAGAACCCACATTTGTGTAGACCTTAAGCTCAATAAATCGAGATCGAAAGGCAAGATGATGACGCCTTCGATCGATACAACTTGAGTGCGAGCTTGCGAGCAAATAACCCTAAGCTCAGTCCCTCCCGACACCAACTGTCGTCGAGGGCCAATATAAGTTGCCAGAAAAGTTATGCATATAAATGACTTAGGTCATTAAAGTTTCAAGTAGACAACCACATGTTCCTTGAGGTGTCGACAATGCAAGGCACTTCAAGGTTCGACAAAAAGGGAAAGCTGAGTCTAATGTATGTTAGACCCTTTGAGATATTGGAAAGAATAGTGATTTTGGCATATCATCTCGTGTTGCTGCCCCGACTTGCCCAAGTTCATGATGTCTTTCACATGTCGATGTCAAGAAAGTATGAACTTGAGACCTACATGCTAAATCGAGGGTTCTCTCCCAAGATGACATCCCCGAAGGAGCATGGGCCCGGCCTCTACCTCAACTCCGCATCCGAACCCCTGCCGGGTTTCCGACGAATCGGACTATCACCTGCCGAACTTCGGCCGTGATGGTGGGTTCAACTTAGTGATCATGCAAGCATACCACCACAATCCACTTTTATCTTTGAACATTAGCCAATGCACACATGCCTGCATATACAACCTCAAATCCTTTCTCATAAAAGTTGTCCATTTCGGTGTCCCTCGGACAAATTATTTTCCCCTTTTTGTGAAAACCATACAATTCATGCGGATGTCCATGCATTTATACATCCAATTCACATCATAGGATCAAAGAAAATGAATTAAGGCAATTTTTCACTTCCGTATAAACAGTGCGCATGAACAGTAATTTATGAACAGTGCAATATGAACAATATAGTTTCAGAATTCAATAATTAATAAATTAAATTCAGAAATCAAGTAAAATATTAATTAAAGCAAACAATCAATTAATTAAAGCTAAACAAGCTTAATTAATCATAAACCACAAATAAATCAACAAAAAGCAAGATTAATCTAAACTAATCCTAACCATCTAACTAACCATCTATCTTAGAGCTAATGCAACTTAATTAAACCCCCTAAACTAGGATTGCCCTTAACTAAACCAACCCTAAGCAAGTTTAGGCACTAAACGAAGGATTAGGGCTAAACTCACCCGTTAAGCGGGCCGGAGACACGAGCGTGGCGGCAACGACGAAGGCTACGCACGGGAACCTCAACCACGATGATCTAAGGCGATCCCAAGGCTAAAACAATAGCAAATAACTCTGTCTCTCACAGAACCTCTAGAAATCGAACTGTCTGGTGGAAAATAAGCTAGCCGGGCTGATTGGAGCTTCAGCGAGGGGCTGGCCAGCGACCGACGGTACCAAGGGGTCAAGGGGGATGGGCTGGTGGCTGGTTCAAGTGATGACTGGATCGGAACAGGGGCGAAACAACCTTTCCAGGCAGTGCAGGGCAGAAACAGGCGGGTTGGCTAGCAACTACTTCTGGCCGGCATGCGGGCTGGCCGACGGCTCCGCCCGACGAACAACAGCCGTGGGGGACATGAATTGGGTCTCCTGGACATGACGATGGGTGGTGCGGGCGGTGATTAGCACAGGAAAGCAATGAACAACTCTGGTTTTTAGAGGAGGATTGAAGGAGAGGAAGAAGAGAAGAAGAGGAATAAGGGAGAGAGAGAGGGGCGGATGAGAGAGGCAGAAGGAGATGAGAGAGAGTGAGGTGAGGGCTGGTTGTCAAGGCCTCATTAAGACCCATTAATGCTTGCCCCATCTCCATGCAAGTGACATCATCTTCTCTATATTCTTTTGTCTTTTCCTCAATAATATCTAAAGAGGCAAAATGGTCATTTCCACTTTTGCACAATTCCTAGACTGCCCTTGGCTGAAATGAAGAGCGGGCTTAAGAAACGAGCTAGGAAATGAATAGGAACAGGCTCAGGAATTGGTTGAGCTCGAAATGGCTCAAAGTTAGACAATGGGCTCAAAAAGGTTAAATGGTGGGTTGGGTCCAATGGGCTCACTTGCTTGTCTCGGGCTTACCATGGTGGCCATCCCACCTTGGGCGTGAGGCCCACGTTGGCGTCGCCCAGTCCACATCCTCATTGGCTCGTTTCCTTGGTCCGTAAATCCCTTTTCCAAATATTCGGCTTTACTGGCACTATCGACGATCGAAGAAGCAATGTCCAAAAGTTCATCCCGGATGTTCCCAAAAATTCGCAGTCCAATATTGGATTCTCATGCCTTGTCAATTTCACTAGAATGCTACTTTGGTATGACTCAAACTAATAGGCAGTTTCGAAGATTCATGCATAACCGACTCGTGCTTGACTCAATATCAAACCACGTTCAAGACTTCTCGACACTGGACGTCCTTGACTACATGAAATTGAGAAGGATAGATTCTTATTTCAAAGTACATGATTACCGAGAATCGACATAGGGTCGTTCGCGGGCTCGATAACAATAAACGGAATCACCCGTCGTCCCATTATGTTCTGTTTGCGAATCGACTTCTAGTCGACCCTGAAATCGGCCTGCATATCCACAAGATCGTCCTTACGCAAGTCTCATGGTCGAGTCATTTTCCCAGGTCTAGTTCTTTAGTCGCACGAGTTCTGTCCTCATTAGCCTTTCCCCTTGAGGTCAGTATCTTGGGATTGATCAATTCCGAGTGAGATTAACAATTTCATCTCTCAAAGGACTCGAATTTCAGGACGTCACAAGTAGTATTTGGACCAAATCGTGATCGTGTTCATCGATAATATTCTGGTGTATTCAAGGAGCCTAGAGGAATATGAACAACACTTGAGGGTGATAATGCAAACCTTTCGAGAGCATGAATTTTATGTCAAGTTTAGTAAGTGCAAGTTTTGGCTAATTCGAGTAACTTTTCTTGGTCATGTAATCTTTGGTAAAGGAATTTCGTAGACTTGGCTAAGATCAAAGCAGTTATGGATTCGCTGAGACTAACGATGGTAGCTAAAGTTTAGAGTTTCTTAGGATTGGCTAGCTATTATAGATGATTCGTAGAAAGATTTTTTGTGATGACTATGCCTTTGGTGCAATTGTTGTAAAAAGACGAAAAGTTTGAATGGATGGATAAGTGTAAGTGTAGTTTTGAAGAACTTAAGCTTAAGCTGACTACTACACTCGCATTGACGATATCGTCTGGTCTTGGAGGTTATGAGATATATAGTGTTGCATCATACAAGGGATTGGGTTACATTCAAATGCAACATAGAAGAGTGGTTGCATATGCATCCCG
Organism: Corymbia calophylla; assembly: GCA_014182845.1. Taxonomy (NCBI): domain Eukaryota; kingdom Viridiplantae; phylum Streptophyta; class Magnoliopsida; order Myrtales; family Myrtaceae; genus Corymbia; species Corymbia calophylla. The sequence goes on along the minus strand of CM024698.1, from coordinate 19,463,308 downwards.
ACAGTTAATACCTCACGAGTTGAACTATCCGACACACAATTTGAAACTAGCAACAATCATCTTTGCGCTAAAGATTTGGACACATTACTTGTATGAAGAAAGGTTTTAAATCTACACGAACCATCAAAGTTTAAAGTACTTGTTTTCTCAAAAGGAATTGAACATGACACAGCGTTGATGGATGGAACTTCTTAAGGATTATGACTACGACATTTTGTACCATCTTGGTAAGGCCAACAAGTTGGCAAATGTGCTTAGTCAAAAGTCGTCGATCACACAAATGACGGTTCAAGAATAGATTCTGCTCAAAGGAGTTCGAGATTCGGATTTTAAGTTAGAGGTTAGCCATCTTTCAAATCTTATAGCTACCCTCAGAATTGAACCAAAGATGCATAAAAGATTAAAGGGCTGTAGTCGTCGAATCCTGTGATCCAAAAGATTTTGCAAGAGGATGCCGACAAAAGGAAAACCGATTTTCCAAGTATTCGAGGACGAGATCTTGGAATTTCGTGGACGATTGTGCATTGCTCAACAATGCAGAGCTTAAGGAGGAAATTTTGTCAAAAGCTCATTGAACAGTTATAGCATTCACCAAAGTAGGACAAAGATGTATTAGAATCTGCGACAACCCTATTGATGGAATGACATGAAATTGGATATTGCCAAGCACGTAGCTAAATGCTTAACGTGCCAAAAAGTGAAAGAACAACATTGCAAGCCTAGTGGACATCTGCAACCCCTTGAGATTCCCAAATAAAAGTGGAAGCATATCATAATGGACATTATGATGGGATTACCAAGAAATCAACGAGATAACGATTCAATTTGGGTTGTGGTTGATAGACTAACGAAGTCTATGCATTTTATTGCCGTACAAAAGGACTTTGCATTGGATAGACATACTGAATTGTACGTGCGACAAATAGTTCATCTTCATGGAGTACCAATGACAATTACGTCAAATCGATACCCTAAGTTTATGGCAGCATTTTGGAAAAGCTTACAAAATGCCATGGGAATGAAGCTGTAGTATAGCACAACATATCATCTATAGACAGATGGCCAATTGGAAAGGACAATTCAAATGCTCGAGAATATGTTGTGGACTTGTGTTTTGGATTTCAAAGGACGTTAAGAGGAGCAACTTCATCTTGTTGAGTTTGTCTACAACAATAGCTATCAGCAAAATATTAAGGTAGCACCTTTTGAAGCGTTGTATGGTAGGGCTTGCAGAACTTCGATTTGTTGGGACAAAGTTGGTGAACGAAAGATTACGGGCTCGGAGTTAGCTCAACAGTCAATGGACGCTATCAAGGTCATTTAAGAAAGGCTAAAGTTAGCCTAAAGCCGACAGAAAAGTTATGCAGATAAACAACGCAAGCCATTGGAATTTTAAGTAGGCGACTACGTGTTCCTTAAGGTGTCACCAATGTGAGGTACTTCAAGGTTTGGCAAAAACGGAAAGCTGAATTCAAGGTATGTTGGACCTTTGAGATATTGGAAAAAATGGGGATTTTGGCATATCGTCTCATGTTGCTGCCCCGACTTGCCCAAGTTTATGATGTCTTTTACATATCAATGTTGAGAAAGTATGAATCTAATCCGACCGACGTGCTAAATTTTGAGGAGATAGACATGGATGTCATACATGGAAAGACCAATGAGAATAGTGAATCGAAAGAAGCAAATGCTGCGAAACAAGACGATTCCTTTGGTCAAAGTGATTTAGCAACATCACAAAATAGAAAGAGCCTCATGGGAAAGTGAGGAAATAATAAGGCGTCCACACCCTTATCTTTTTGAGGAGCAATCTAATAGTTCAAATTTTAAGGACGAAATTTCTATAAGAGGGGAAGAGTCGTGACATCCTGAATTTCAACCCATTTCGGGATACATGAAATGATTATTTTATCACCGCGTCATTAGTTACATATACTCTAAACTAATCACTCACAAGTTAATTAACCTATTGGGAAAAGCCATTAAAGATCGATACGCGTACAACCGGTGAACAATCAGAGATAGACCACTCGACCAAAAAGATCAAAGAAGGACAATACCACGCTGTTACAAATCAATTAGCAAATGGAAATAAATTAATTCGATAGAGGTATGAGGTCGGATTGCGGGTGATTCCGCACAACCATGATATTAACTATGAACGATGGTACATCGATTCCTTTTGGACTTTGTACTCAAGATGAGGAATTGAGCCCTCACGATTATATGACAATCGAGGGTCGCTCATGAATTGAAGAGGCACAAACATAGATTAAAAATGATCAACCATGGGTCCAACATGCAAAAACTCCTAAAAGCTGCCCTATAATTTGGGTCGTACTAAAGTCACAATTGATCAATTTTAACCACAAATTTCAATCCAATTTCGGGTACCGAACTTTCAAAGACTTCAAGATTAACCTATTGGATATGGCCTCATTAATCCTCATAATTATCGGTAAGCACGATAATGTCGAAAAAGGAGTTAATGGGCTCAAAATTAGAGCCTATGAGAAAGTGGACTAGACAAAGGCCCATTGGGCCTCACACCCAATGTGGTTCAGCTGCATGGGCCCCAAGCAAGCCCAAGTGGGCCCAATGAGGTCCACTAACCCAAAGCGACCTACTTAGCCATCAAGCCCATTTTCAAGTCCAATAGCCTTTCAAAGCTCATTTCTCTTCATCCAAGCCCAATTCAAGGCCCATTTCAACATGTGGTCTAAAGGCAAAATTAGAAATTCATGTCTTATTACCAAGTCAAGAGTGATGATGGGCCGCCCCTTTTTCCACCTTTGCCGCACGCCACCACCACTTGGCCATGTCACTCGCTCGTCGTTCCGCTGTGGAGCCACCTGAGGCCACCCAAGCCACCACCACTCTCCTTCCTCTTCGCAGACGTCACCACCATACGCCATCTCTACCACCGCTGCCCCCTTGCTGTGTTCCAAGCCGAGCTATGATCGCCTTGTTGTCACTCGAACCTTAGCCGTCATCCCCATATCACTAGAATCATTAACCGGTGAGTTAATTCCTTAATCCCTTGATTAGGACATTAAAATTGATTATGGGATAGTTAGTTTATAGTTAAATGCATCGCCGACCATACATTTTATCTTTCAGTTAAACATATGCGAAAGTGACAAACCAACACCCATCCAAATACAATAATAGGGATAGTCAAAAAATTTAACAACTACTTGCAAAAACACGACTTTTTTTTTTATATACCAATTACCCCTGAAAAAAAAAATGCTTCATTTAGAAGTGAAATAAAGAGAATGGAAAATGTTTTCCCCTTTCTAAAAAGCGAAAAATATTTTCCTCTCTTTTAGAAGACATTTTTCCTTTGATGAAAAATGTTTTCCTTGACCAGTTCAATTTCCGTGAAACGAATGCCAAGAAATTTGAAAAACGTTTTCTTGATAGTTATTTTTGGTGAAATAAACAGAGCCTTAATGACATACACATAAAACTTATAATAAATATATCGATAGCCACTTATTTCACAAGGGGATTCGTTAATACATGAATAAGCAACTTTTAAAAGTAGAAATTACTAATTACGTCAAGAAATTATTAATCACCAATATACTTAAACATACTTTTCTAAATAAATTGTGATTTTTAGCATGGAGAAGCTGCTAAATTAAAGGAGTTTGGAAGTAAACTTACTTTTCATCGTGACAAAATTAGTCACCATTGTTGAGGAAATTCCGCAAAGAAATTTAGAGTATCGACAAAATCTTCCGCATGTATATGATTCTAATGACAAATCTTTCAGGCGTTTTCTTTAGAACAAATATTCCTCAGACTCAATGGTTTATGCAATCGGTACTCTACGAACATGACTTTCGAAAACAATGGTTTAATTCGTACAAAGAATTATCCAGGAGATATGTGCGATAAACCAAAAGAAGAATATGTCAAATCCTTGCGCAACGGCAAGGAATTAGCTTGGATTTCTTTTCGTATATTGGTTGTCTAGAAAGGATTATTAGCAACACAATTCTGTTCTAATAAGGATTTAGAATTCATGCTATAACCAATTGGAGACGAGACGCTTTTTCCAAAGGAGGAACTCAACTTATGGAAACCTAATATTTGTTGTATGGACAGCAAAATCAAGGGAGACTCTATTCTCAACATCCTAGAGGTAATCAGATCTTCCTGTATCATTCAAGGTTCAACTGGATAAATGATCCTCAGAGTTTATATCTAATAGTTGGCTTGGAGAATCAGGAGTATTTAAAGAAGATCATGATGCTGAAGGAAAAAGAAGAATTGAAGTCTAAAAATTCCAAAGCGCTAGAGAGCTTTAATCCTACATACTCGTGTCTATGAGCTTAATCTGTAATCACTTAGAGGTTGTTTTTGGAGTGTGAGATCAGAAGATTTGATCACACTTATTTGAGTCGTGAGCACTCACTCGTTGTAACCCGTCATGCACCGACCTTCAAGTATGCGACAACCCCTATTCTCTTTGGTCATTTGGATTTGACGTCCCAAGACGCATTGCCGACCATACATTTTATCTTTCAGTTAAACATATGCGAAAGTGACAAACCAACACCCAACCAAATACAATAATAGGGATAGTCAAAAAATTTAACAGCAACTACTTGCAAAAACACGACTTTTTATTTATATACCAATTAACCCTAGGAAGACTATACACAAACCCTTTAGACGGGTACCTTTCTATCCTGCCAACAAAATGATACATGGGCTGAGGTTAATCTACTTCCTTCAAAACATAAGAGTCAGCCAAAAAGAGAGGAGCGCCCGACACTTACACCCACTCCTCTGAGTCAGACTCTACATCCAGATCCATGTCTGGATCCTTCACAGCGCCATCGAGGTGTTGACGTCCATTGGGTCCCACACTTCATCGCTCGGACCCCCCCTTAGGCGATCCGTTGAAACCCCTCAGCGAACTATAGAGGTCCTCCCCCTAATGGATGAACCAGGCTTTGAATCAGTGGAGCACCCAGTTCAGCAGCTCCTTATCGACCCAGACGATGGCTATAGCTCCTATATGAACTACTGGGAAGATCATAGCGGAGAAGTCGAGACCTAACAAAAGAAGTAACCCTAAAGTGTTGCGAAAGACTGGGATGGGAAACAAAACAGAATGTACCACATTTTTAGCACGTGCAACCATCAAACCAGAGACCAAAGCAAGGCTCAACAAAACAGAAAGAGTCCGGGTCAGTCGGAAAAGAGGAGACCACTCAATTCACCGACTGGTGACGGAGCCTTCACCATTTGATCTGATCGGTCTTAGACTATTGGATTGGCAACTCCCCTTGGATCAGGGGATAACAGGGGTTAGTCCGGCACGTTTCAAGCCGAGTGAAAACTTACGTAGGCATTCCGGTGCCGTTGAATTATCTGGGAGTGATAGGGCTTCTCGCCAAGTGGAGCTCTCGAGATTCCTATAATAAATAAGAAAATAAGGCTCAGGACAGCAATGAGGATTAGTGGCAATTGCCTTCAACGTGGAGCTCATACAAGTAATCCTGACCAGGAATTAAGTGCGGCATGATCATGAGGTCTTGATCTATAGAGACCCCGAACCGCACCGGCCGATTCTCCATTTTAAGGCCCTGAAAAGCATTTAACAACAACAAATGATATAAAATCTCAATAAGTTAATGACTTAAGCTTCGATTTAGAAAGTCAACTTGCCTCGGGTGCAACCTAAACGTGCAACAATATATCAATGGTAGATTAATAGCAAAGTGACCCTCGCTTTGCATTAACTAAATAAAGGAGCGGGTAATTCAACTTTATATCAACCACAAGCTATCGAATAAACCCACAAGCATTCTTACCTCGCCTTGGCACATACCCTTCATGATACAAATTAACACGTGCCACAATTAATGCAACAAGCATAACTCATAATTAGATCACATATTATACTCTCCCATGCAAAATGCATTTACACATATTTTGATTATTACGATCTCACAAGGCCACTGCCAACACAAGAGTTGGCGGTCTTTCAACATGACTGAGCATCATCCTACCCCATCGAGCATGGAAACATCTAGGAACCTTGCCACAGATGGCATTCTATAAAGGAGCATCGGTTTTGCCTCAACTATGACTCAGTATCCAGACCCCCACCAAGCATCCAATAAAATCGACATCGTCCTCTGAAATTCATCAATGATGATGGGTTTCTTTATGTGACCACACGAGCACACCAACCACTCAAGCCCATTTCATTTTTCAACAATTAGCCAATGCATATGTGGTTCATGCTCACAACAATAAACTATTGTAACTTTCAAATAAAAATGCAATAAGATAATCACATGTGGTCATGTACATATAATTAGCCCATTGACTTTGCATGCTTCCATTTTAAAACATCCTTGCCCCATTTAACATATAAAGCATGGCATTTACACACGACACCTCGTGAATTACCAATTATTTGTCCCTACAAGCCCCTTTAAAATTTAGCAATCAAAGTTTCTCATTGGGCAGATATTTTTCAAGGCAAAGCATGCTTCAAACAACATGGAACATGCATAAAATCATCATTTTCCTCAAGTATAAACCACATATAAAAGCAATTTATCACTTAATAGTGATAACTTATCTCTTTACCCATGGTAACTTAACAACAAATTTTCGATAGCTTATCGCCTATTTTAGCGATAGTTTATTACCTATTTTCCGATAGCTTATCACCCTTTTGGTGATAGCTTATCACTAATTTTTTGATAGCTTATCACTCCTTCAGAGATAGCTTAACACTTCTTTTTCCAATAGCTTATCATCCCTTCGACAATAGCTTATCACCCCTTCAACAATAGTTTATCACCTTTTTCTTGATAACCTATCATGATAGCTTATCATTTTCGCCTATCACTTATTGCTATAGCTCATCGGCTAAAATATCATTAATTAGCACTAATTAAGGTTAACCACAAACTAATCTACCCCTAATCTAGATTAACACTCTAAGCAAGGGATTAAGAGGTTAACTCATCGAACGATGGTGAGCTTAAAACGATGGCGACAATGCTACCAACGAGTGGCGAACCCACTGTAAGACAACTGGCAGTGACTCATGGCTCAACGATGGCAAGGTGGGTGGTGGCGGCTCCCAATGAGAGAGAAAAGGGAGATGGTGGCTTTAGTGAGGTGGTGAGCAGCATGAACGGGCAGACAGCTTGGAGGACAGTGGTCCACGGCGGTCCGGTGGCATGAAGCAGTGGCAATGGCAACAACAAGTGACAGTGAAGGGGAAAATGAAGAAGAGAGAGAGAGAGAGAGAGGATGGGCAGTAGAAGTGTGGCCGAACTAAGGGAGAGAGAGAAAAAGAGACTTGGTTGAGAAGTGTGATGTCCTGAATTTTGATCCATTTCAAGATATATGAAATGGTTATTTATCAATGTGCTATTAATTATGTTTACTCTGAACTGATCACTCACAAGTTAACTAACCTATTTGGAAAGGCAATTAAGGATCGATACGCATACGACCAACGAATTCAATTAAGGATAGACCGCTTGACTATAAAGATCAATAAGGGACGATACCTCACTATTACAAACCAATTAGTGAACGGAAATAAATCAATTCGATAGAGATACGAGGTTGGATTGTGGGTGGTTCTACACGACCACAATACTAACTGCGAACGATGGTAAACCAATTCCTTTTTGACTTTGTACTTAGGGTGAGTAATTGACCCCTCATGGTCATATGACAACCGAGGGTACCGTGAATTGAAGAGGTACAAATGTGAATTGAAAATTATCAACCATGGGTCAAACGTACGAAAATCCCTAATAGCCGCCCGATAGTTTAGTTTATACTAGAGTAGCATTTGATCGATTTTAACCACAAATTTTAATCCGATTTCGAGTATCGAACTTTCAAGGATCTCAAGACTAACCGATTGGACATCACCTCATCAATCCTTATAATTATTGGTAAGCCTAAAAATTTCATAAAAGGGATTAAAGGAAAAATTGGAGCCCACGAGGAACTAGGCCGAATGAAGGCCCATTGGGCCTCACGCCCAATGTGGTTCGGCCACATAGGCCCTAAGCAAGCCTAAGTGGGCTGAATGAGGCCCACCAAGCCCAAGCTAACCCATCCAAGCCCATTAGCCCAATCAAGCCCAAAAGTTTTTCAAAGCCCATTTCTCTTCATCCAAGCCCAATCCAAGGCCATTTCAACATTTGGCCCAAGGGCAAAATGGAAAATTCATGTCTTAAATGTGAAATTACTAAAATACCCTCTTCTAGAAGACTTTTACAATTATGGGCAAAATGGAAAAGGGGACAAATTGCTTGAAGAAGAGGATTTGGGGGGGGATAGGACTTGCATTGATGAAGGGAAAATATCCCTTGCCTTGCTTCTCAAGTTCCTCTCTCTCTCTCTCTTTTTCTCTCAATTTTCTTTCCTTGTTCTTTCCTTTCACCAAGCAACACCCCACCGGAACTGCTCCTTACTACCTTGCACCACCGCCCACCGCCCACCGTCCTTGTCGCCATGTCCAGTCGCTTCACGCTATCCGCCTGTCATGGTCGCTACTAGCTGCTTGTCCGTGAGCCCTCCTCCATTCATGCCGCTGTCCAAGATACCACCACTGAACACTACAACCACCGCCATCCTCCTCTTTCTCTCTCGAACACCACCTCCACTGTGAGCCACGCCACCCCTTGCTGTTTCCAGACCAAGCCGCTTGTCGCTCACGCCACCACCATCGTCCCGTGTCACTAGAATCGTTAACTGGTGAGTTAATGCCTTAATCCCTTGATTATGACATTAAAATTGATTAGGGGATAATTAGTTTATAGTTAAATTTGATTAGGGGTAGTTAATTATAGCTAATCTTGATTAATTTAATTAATGATAATTTAATTGACAAGCTATTGCGATAGGCTAACAAGGTAAAGACAATAAGATATCGCCAAAGGGGCAATAAGCTGTCAAAAATGGTGATAAGCTATTGTAAAAGGGAAGATAAGCTATTGGAAAAAAGAATGATAAGCTATTGAAATTGAATAATAGGCTATCCCCAAAAGGGTGATAAGTTATCGAAGTTTGGATGATAAGCTATTACTAAATAGGCAATAAGTTATCAAGAATTAATGCCTGCTTTGCTATGAAAAATATTAGCCTTACATGAAACCTCGTTTACTAATTTTTAAAAGGATTTTTATGGATATATAAATGGTAAACCCCGAGGTGTCGGGTTTATATGTCGTGTGTTATGAGTTAAATGGGGCAAATATGTTTTAAAAGAAAAGCATGCAAAGTTTGATGGGTTAATTGTATGTATGTGACCATATACGAATATTTTTCTGCATTTTTATATGAAAAATCTGCAGTAGTTTATTGTTATAAGAACAAATCACATCCGCATTAGCTAATGATGAAAAATGAAATGGACTTGAGTGATTGAGTGCTCGTGTGATCATGTAATGTCCTGATGCGTATGATTACGTGGGGTATTGGTTCCGTCCTGATACATATGATTATGTGAGACAATGCTTGATTTTTATTGAATGCCCGATAGAGGTTTGGATTGCGAGTCACGATTGAAGTAGGATCGATGCTCCTAATGGAATGTCGTCCTAATGCATATGATTACGCGGGATGATGCTGTGGCCGATGGGGCGAAACAATGCCCAGTCATGCCAGAAGACGGGTAACTCTTATGTTGGTTGTAGCCCAAAAGGTCGTAATAATTGGAACATGTGTAAATGTATTGTGCATGGGAAAGTCTATATTGTGTTTTGATTATGAGCATGCTTGTTTGTATTGACTATGACATGTGTCAATTTATATCATGCAGGGTATGTACCAAAGCGAAGTAAGAAAGCCTACGGGTTACTCGGTGGCATGTTGATTAATATAAAGTTATATGACCTGTTCATGTATATGATTAAGGCAAAGCGAGGGTCATTTTGCTATTGATCTACTATCGATATAAGGTTATATGTTTAAGTTGCACCCAAAGCGAGTTGATTTCCTAACCAAGGCTTACCAAGGCTTAGGGCGTTAACTTACTAAAATTTATATCTCATTTGTAATTGTTCACTATTTTTCAAGCCCCTAAATATGGCTTTCCGCCTTGCGCAGTTTGGACTCCCCCTATCCTTCGAGCTACTTGTGTCGGTATACACTGCGAAGGGGAGTCAGGCAGTTTTCTTGAAGTTTACCACCTCTGTTTGGGTATATGAGGGTAGGGGTGAGCCAATCCCACAATTCTATGTGACCTGGCTCATATGGTTTGACGATGACCTACTGAGACTCTTCTAGGGATTTGAGCGGTAACTCATGGGTGTAGGCACCGAATGCCTTCTTTTTGGCTAAGCCCATCTTTTTGGAAGGAAGAAAATTAACCTCCGGCCCCATATCTTTTTGTTGCCACAAGGAAGTCACCCATCTAAAAAGGACTTATATAGTCTTCATATGGGTTAATCGAGTATATAAATAAAAAGGTGGTGTTTTAGCAATCGTTTGATGTGTTTTTCCTACTATCCCTGTTATTATGTTTGACTAGTTATCGTTGATTCGCTTCTACATGTGTATAATTGAAAAATAAAAAGAATAGACGACAACTAGGGGTGATCGGGTCCAGGGTGGATAGGGTCCAGACCTGGACCCTATACCCGACCCTGTTAGTTTGTGCCTGAAAAGGAAAGTTTTCTAATTCAAGTAAGTTTCCTATTTTAAATAGGTTTCCTAATTAAATGATTTTCCTTGCTGGAGAAAAGAGATTTTCTACTTTGGATTTGATTCTTGCCTATATATAAGAAGTCGAGATAGAAAGAGTCAAAGTTTTTGAGAGCCACCTTTTGTAAGCTTTGATTTCTATAGTAGATTTTGCTTCTCCTCTCTTCGTGGTTTTTCTGCAAGGGTTTCCACGTAAATTCTAGTTTTCTTTTATTCTTCTCAATTCCTATTTCATTATTATTTCCGCATCTACACCTAACAATTTGGTATTAGAGCTTGGGATTTTTCTCGATCTTTTGGTTATGACTTCAGGTTCAACAACGAAATTTAATATTGAGAAGTTTGATGGGAGCGGCTTTTTCAACCTATGGCAGGTCTGTATGTTGTTTATTCTTACATAGTAGGGTTTGAAGAAAACTCTATTTGGGAAAGGAAAGAACTAGAAAGCACGTCAAAAGAAACCTAAGAAGAATTAGGTAAAAAAACACTATATGCTATTCAGTTGTGCCTCACGAATGAAGTTTTGCAGAAGCTACTAGATCAGAAAACAACAATAGGTTTATGGAATAAATTGGAGAGTATTTTGTTGACAAAATCCCTCACCAATCGATTAAGACTCAACCAACGACTTTTCACTCTCCGTATGGCTGAAGCTAAAGGTGGAGTTATGAATATTATGAGAGGTTTACTTTTGTTGATGAAAGAGCTAAAAACTGGCATGTTGTACCAACTGCAAGGCACTACAATTCGTGGGTCAACTACAATTCCATCCACTATGACAAAATCAGACAACATTAAATTATGGCATATGAGATTAGGCCACATGAGTATTAGAAGGATGGAGGAGCTGAGTAAGATAAGTCTTTTGTGTGGTTAGAAAATTGGAATACTGGATATATTAACAAGCTCGAACTTAGGTTCTCTCTTAGTGATTTCCCAAGGCGAAAGGTATTAGACTTCTGCTATGCGCTCCTAACAAATTGATATCAAAGAGCTGATAGTTTGTTTTGGTGCTTGGTGGATGAAGTGAGGCGTAATTTTTGGGCAATGGGCATTGTGGTGTAACAATGCAGGCCTGGTGGCAAAAAGCATAATTTCTGGATAGTGACATTGTGGTCTAACAATGCAAGCCCAGTGGCCAAAGACATAACTTCTGAGCGATGGGCATTATGATATAACAATGCAGGCTTAGTGGCAAAAGGCATAATTTCCGAGAGGTGGACATTGTGGTGTAACAATGTAGGCCCGATGGTAGTAAGCATAATTTTCAGGTGGTAGGCATTATGGTGTAATAATGTAGGCTGGTTGCAAAAGACGTAATTTCCAAAAGATGGGCATTGTGGTGTAATAATGCAGGCCCAATAGCAAACTTGATACCTTGATGCAGAAGAATACTTGAATTAAGGGGGAGCTCACACATAAAGAGAACATTGTTTGTTGCATATGTAGAATTCAAGCTAAGCGTGTCACGCCTCGACTCTCGAGCTCACGACAACCCCATTTCACTTGAGGTCTAACTGTACGACGTCCTAGGTATTGTCGTTGACCAATTCATTTTATCTTGTAATTAAGCACATGCAGAAACAAACAACTCCCAAACCAAACAACAGGGATAGCAACAACAGCAGCAGAGGAAAGACAAATAGTATTTTATATATTTGAATGTTAGCCAACACACCGGCAAATACATACACGCCTTACTACAGGCAACAAGCTAAGGCCTACTCAAAAAGGGATCGGCCTAGCTAACCTAACACTGTACAAGTGAGGGAGGGCTCATCAAAAAGGGGAACAGACCACAGCAACCTACTCACTAACCTCAGAGGGATCGCTCTTTTCGATCCTCGGGTACTGCATCATCTAGGTCCTGAAAAGGTTAACCACGATGGGTTGAGATAAACTCAACAAGTTAAAGTCCTAAGCCCCGGTTAGGAACTTCACTCGCCTCGAGAGTTTAACATACAACCTAATTCATCAAATCATCCAATACCACCTCAGAGAATAACCACAGAAGACAGTTTAAATAAATAGGTGCAATCACAGGCGACCGTACCTGGTCTTGACACACGCGACCTACAAAAACTGTCAATCGCCTCACAACAACAGTAAGAGGCATGCAAATAATCAGAGCATTGCACAAAACTTTCTCATATCACACTATCCACACATGCTCCGATTATTACGACCCTCTAGGCCACGGCACAACCTTATGGTTGGCGGTCAACTAATCGTAGACCAGGCATCATCCTCCCCTGTGAGGCACGGCGACGTCATGGGCTCTCTCCCACCGACGGCATTCCATAAGAAGCATGGGCCCGGCCTCAACCGCAACTCCGCATCTGACCACTGTCAGGCGACCCAATGGTCACGGCCGGTCATCCAGCTATACCGGGTTATCAACTTTAATCTGACCATGCAACACATCAGGAAACAGTTCATTCTTGTCTTTGCTTTTGCTTGGTTGTGAATGCAACATAATTTGTGCTCATACGACATGCCATTGCAGTTGACACACGTATAATGTCATGTAGTACAATCCAATCACTCGTGAAAATTACGACAAACCGAATTTCAATTCAAACCAATCAACAATCACGTACATTCCCTAATTCTTGGGAATAATCAACAATTTGCACTTCAACAAGCCTTAATAATCAAGAACACAACAATTTGAAACCAAAATTTGCTTCTATATGAACAGTGCCGTGAACAGTAATCGTGAACAATGATTGTGAATAGTAATCGTGAACAGTAATTATGAACAGTAATTTGTGAACAGTAAATTCGTCCGAAATTAAATAAATAAATAAACTTAACCATGGTTAACAAATTAACCTAACCATAGTTAAATTCTAACCTTGGTTACTTTAAAACTAACCTTAGTTACTTTAATTAATTAACCTTAGTTACTTTATTACTAACTATGGTCAATTAACTAACCCTAGTCAGCCTTAATTAACCAGCCTAATTAACAATCAATCTTAATTAATCACAAACACACATATACACTAATTAACCGCTAAGCAAGATTAACTCCTAAATAAGGATTAGGAAGTTAACTTGCTTGGATCGGAAATCTGACGACACCGGCTCATAGAGGGGAACGAGAGCTACGAGGCATAAGCTCGAGGACGATAACAAGTGACAAACGGTGGCCAAAATGGGCCAAAAACAGTGCTGGTTACTGTTCACGTGGAACCAGTGCAGCTGAGCGGAAAAAGCCGAAACGCGTGGCTAGTGGCAACCAGGGGTGAACGGGGGTGTGCAGCTGGCTCTCTAACTTCCATGGCTACACTTTGGGCGGTGGTGGTGGCTCCGGTGACAGTGGCAAGGTTGTTTTCTGGCTGGAAAACAGCAAGGACAGCAAAAAACAATAGAAATGGAAGAGAAAAGGAAGACACAAAGGGGAGAGAGAGAGAGAGAGAGAGAGAGGCTGAGCCGGTGCACGAATTTGGGGGAGAAAGGAGGAGAGAGAAGGGGCTGCTGGTCAAGGATAAGAGCCAAGGCAAGTGGGCTTGCCACTTGCTCAAACACCAATCAAAACAAAGCAAGAAACAAGCATAAACAATGCCCACTTGGGCACAAAAGGAAAAGGCCAAAAGAGAGAAGCCCAAAGGCTGGAAAAAGAGGGGAACTTGGGCCAGCTTGGGCCCCTTTGGGCTGGGTTGAATGGGTGCAAGGCCCATTGGGCCGCCGGTCTTGTGCCGGTCCACCCGCGAGCCCGAAACCCGGTCCAAATTTTCCTTTTCTGACACTTCCGCGTCCAACGGAAAATCCAAAAATAAATGAGGCGACATCCAAATATTTAGTCCTGATATCATTGAGAAGTCGGTTCCCAAAATCGGATTAAAAATTGGGGCTAAATTGAGTTGATTGCGACCATAGTACAATTTGGATTATCGGGCACCCTTTGAGGACTTTCCTCACATTTGACCCGTGGTCAACCATTCTTTGATCCACGTTTACGCCAATTCTTGAGTCAGGGATGTCCCTCGATTGTCGTGTGATCCCAAGGGCTCAATTGATAATCCCGAGTACCAAATGAAAGGAATTCGGTTTAACGTCGTTCGTAGTTCGTATCGAAGTCGTGCGGAAATCACCCGCAGTTCGACTTCATACTTCTGTTGAATCGATTTATTTATGTTTCCTTAATATTCTAGTACTTAGAGGATATCGTTCCCACCCAGGTCCTCATGGTCGAAGGGTTCGTTCCTGATCGAAATTGCGAGTCGTACGCGTACCGTTTCCTATCGGCGCCTCCTTGTAATCCGTTATCCCACAAACACACAGTTCGGAAAATTTGTACTGACCAGGCCTTCAACTAACAGTGCCATTTTATAAAATCCCAAAATGGGGTCGATTCTCAGGATGTTACAAAGCAATTGTAACTTGACTCAAACGTTGAGCCAAGGTGGAGATTATTAGAAAGTCTCAAGTTTAAGCTTGAAAAGAAAAGTTTCCTAAACAATTAGTTTTCATATTTTGAATAGGTTTAATTTGAGCCCGAAAATGAAAGTTTCCTAATTCAAGTAGGTTTCCTATTTTAAATAGGTTTCTCAATTGAATGGTTTTTCCAGCTGGAGAAGATTTCTTAAAAAGAGGTTTCTTACTTTGAATTTGAATCTTGCCTATACATAAGAAGTTAGGACAGAATGAGTCAAAGCTTTTGAAAACCGCCTTTTGTAATCTTTGATTTCTATAGTGGATTTTGTTTCTCCTCTCCTTGTGATTTTTGCTGCAAGGGTTTCCACATAAATTCTAGTGTTCTTTTATTCTTTTCAATTTTTATTTCATTTTAGCTTCCGCATCTACCCATAACACTTCCATACGAAACTCTTGTTCATGTTTGATCAACAACTCAGAGATTTTTATAATTATGAACCATGCAAAAAAATTCAATAACACGTTTTATATAGAGCACCATTTTAAAATCTTTTCAAATCAAATATTTTCTGCTTGGAAAGGTTTTTATCATAAAAAAGAGGGAGATTATTGAAGAAATTTCCCAATGAAGTTTTGAGGATTGACAAAACCTTCCTCATGTATATGATTATGATAATATCTTTTTGGTGCTATCTTTGGAACAAGTATTCATAAAACTTAGTGGTTTATTTGATCATGTCACACCCCAAACCTGGAGTACACAACAACCCCTTTACTTTGGTCAAATGAATGTGACATCCCAGGACGTGTCACCAACCATTCTTTTTATCTTGCGATTAAACACATGTGGAAATCAATAAACTAGACACCTAGCCAATCAACCATAACATGGATAGCAAAAAGACTAATAACAACATCAACGTTATTTTTATTTTTGTATTAATTAACTCTAGGAAGTTTATACACAAGCCCTTTAGTCGGGCGACTTCCTAAATAGTCATCAAAAATACTAGGCAAGGTTAATCTATTTCCTTCAACTATCAAACATACAATCCTACTGCCTTCAATGATGTACTCTATTACTACTAGATCCATGGCAATAGAGATGTCATAGCTATGGACCTAAAAAATAGTTAACAACAACAAATGAGATATGTATTTCAGTGAGTTACAGTCTTAAGTATCAGTTAAGATATGAACTTGCCTCGGAATTCCTAAACATGCAACTACATATCGACGTCAGATCAATAGCAAAACGACTCATACTTTGCCTTAATTATAAACGTGATCTATCTAGTAAACCCCACAATGAACAATCAGCAATCAATCGACTCGCAAGCAACCTTATCTTGCCATTACCATACTCTGCACGGTATAAATGTTCATGCGTGTCATAAATCAATGCAAATAAGCATTCTCATCTTCACAACAACCAATCAACAGTTGAATCGACTCGCAGGCAATTTTATCTTGCCACAACCATACCTTGCACGGTATAAACTCATGCGTGCCATAATCAGTGCAAACATACACATGCATAATTAGAACACATAATAATATATTTTCCATGCACCTTGCATTCATACGTATTCTGATTATTATGCCCACACAAGGGCTACAACAAAACTCCCGCCGATGTCTTCTAGCTTGGCCAGGTATCGTCCCGTCCCATCAGGCACAGTTATATCTGGAATCCCTGCCTAGATAACATTTTCGAAGGAGCATCAATCCAGCCTCAATCGCAACACGGCATCCGGGCTCTCGTCAGACATTCTAATAAATCCGACTTCGTCCCCCAAACTCCCACTAGGGTGACGAGTTACTTTATGTGACCACACAAGCACATCACATCAATCAATTTCAATTCATTTCTATGCATTAACCAATGCAAACGTGGTTCATGCTTAGCATAATAAACCACTACATATTTTTCATGTAAAAATGCAGGAAAATATTCATACATTGTCACATAATTATTGAAAACCCATCAAACTTTGTATGCCTTACTTTTTAAATATACTTGTCTTATTTAAATTGCAAAACTCGACATATACACTCAACACCTTGGGGTTTTCCCTTTATATATCCGTATAAATCCTTATAAAAATTACTATTTTGGGTTTCGTATAAGGCAAACATTTTTCAAGGCATCAAACAGCATGGCACACTAATAAAATGGCAGGCCAAAAGCACATAACAAGTGTAGGAAAACATCATCTACCCATAACTTATGGCGAGCAATAGCATATCAAGCTTATCACCCCTTGGTGATAACTCAAACTATAACCTCTTTGGTGATAGCTTATCACTTAATTTCCCGATAGTTTATTGTCCTTTTGAAGATAGCTCATCGCCTTTTTTTTGATTGCCTATCGCGATAGCTTATCACCTTCCGATAATTAATTGACCTAAAATCATCTTAATTATAATTAATTAACCTAAACAAAATTAATTATACATTAACCATGATTAACTAAATTTAACTACGTAACAACCATGGTTAATTAATTAACCTAACTGCCTATCAACCATGGTTAATCAACTAACCACCTATCAGCTATTGTTACTTTAACTAACCACCTATCAACCATTGTTACTTTAACTAACCATATTTCAATCATAATTAATCCTAACTAACATCCTAAGCAAGATTAACTATAATCTAAACTAACTCTAAGTAAGTTTAACGGATTAATCAAGGGATTATAACGTAAACTCACCGGTTTGCAATTCCAACAACATGGGTACAAAGGCAATGGCAAGGACTACGTGTGGCTACTATTGGAATGTCAAGGAGGTGCTCGGTGAAAAATGGGTCTCGATGGGTGGTTTCCATTTGGATGAGACCGGGAGAGAGAGGGGGAGAGGCAGACGGGTGGCCTCAAATAGGCGGCAGCAAAGAACAAGGTGCTCACGGGTGGACAACAAGCGAGTGAGGTGAGGACGGTGGGCAAGGGTGGTTGTCCGAACAGTGGTTGGTCGTGTGGCTTGGGTGAAGAACCAAATGAAAACCAAAGAAGAAATGAGAGAAAATGAGAAGAAAAGGTCGAGGAAGAGGGGTAGACATCCAAAAAGGGAGAGGGAGGAATGAGGGGAAAAAGGGAATGAGGAGAGAGATGGAGATTTGGAGAGAGAAAGATGAAGGAAAGAGAGATATTTCTCTCTTCAAACCAACTTCATTTCCCAACAATTTCATCAGCATTTCCCTTGACTTTCTTGCCTTTGTCCTCCAAATTAAATGCTACCTTCTAGAATGGGCAATTTTGTAATTTCCAAAAGTATTGTATACCATACTATACGCGTATACATGCCATAATTTTATACGGGCTTGAATGAAATTAATTTAGGCTTAAAAGGATGAGAAACAGGCTTGAAAATCCTATTGGGCTTAAAGGCTTGAAGTTGGGCTTGGTGGGCCTAATTGGGCCCACTTGGGCTAGCTTGCGGCCCACATGGATCGTCCACTTTGGGTGTGATCCCATTGGGCCTTTGCTCAGCCCATCTCCTCTTGGTTCCATTTTCAGCCCGTTGAATCTTTTTGATAATTTTTTCAGGATTACCGATAAATTTAAAAATCAATGAGGGGACATCTAATACTTTAATCTTGACGTTCTTGAAAGTTCGACACCTGAGATTAGATCAAAATTCACAATTAAAATCGATCAATCGCGACTTTAGTATGACCTAACTATCGAGTGGTGTTTAGGGGTTCTCGCGCATTTGACGCATGGTTGATAGCTTTTCAATCCACGATCGCGCCTATTCAAATCATGGCGATCCTCAATTGTCATGTAATCATGAGAGGTTAATTGCTCACGTTGAGTACAAGGTCAAAAGGAAATCAATTTAACGTCATTTACAGTTAATATCAAAGTCATGTGAAATCACCCACAATCCAACCTCATGCCTCTATCTAATCAATTTATTTCCATTTGCTAATTAGCCTGCAACAGCGTGGTATCATCCCTCTTTGATCCTTATGGTCGAGCGGCCTATCCCTAATCAAATTCACTGGTTATACGCGTATTGATTCTTAATTACCTTTCTGAATAGTTAGTTAACTCATGAGGGGTCAACTCAGAGTAAACGTAACTAATAGTGCATTGATAAAATAATCATTTCATATATCCTGAAATGGGTCAAAATTCTGGACATCACAATTATTTCCTCCTTAAAGAAATTTCGTCCTCGAAATTTACATAACTTTCTACATTTTTAAACTAATGAGAGTATTGACACCTCATTGCATCCTCACTTTCGCAAATCGTTCCTTTTGCAGCATAATGCTATCCATCACTTTCGGTGCTGCCAAATCACTTCCAATCTTGTCCAAACCATTTTTGTTTCCAAAAGACTAAGCACTTGTCCATTTTTGCAAAATAAAAGTTGCAAAAATTTTTCCTTTTCTCTTCTTCTTTTTTTTTAACTACGTAGCAACCGCCGCTTCTGGTGTTTGAACCCCGTTCGGACTAGGCGACTTTCATCCCCGCATACCACTCGGCTAAAGGCGCCGATGGTGTCATTGTTACATTTCTTTTCAATTTAAGGCCAAAATTCCTTATCCATTCTAAACCTCGAAAGGTTCGAGATATCTAGGGCTCAGCTTTCCTTTCTTACCAAATCGAAATGTCCCTATCATAGGCGACACCCTAAGGAAAACATGGTTCCCTACTTGAAATTCCAAAGGCCTTAGTCCTTTATTCACACCATCATTTTAGCAACTTTGCTCTGTCCTTAACCTATGTCGGATAGTCTTAATTGCATCTATTAACGGCCAAACTATCTCTAAACTAGTGATCCCCGTTTCCCTGACCTCGTTTCAATAAACTAGAGTTCCACAAGCTTGACCATACTTTTGCAACACCACTCGAATAAACATTTTATCCCAAAAGCACTCTCTTTTATACAATGCATAGTTCAATTCATTCCTATCCCCTTCGACTTCTTAAAAGCCTGCCAGGAGTCACTCCTTACTCAGGCCCTCTGGCCCCGGTGACCACTCCTCGCCGTCATTAGATTATTCGTTATAGGCATCATCGAACTACATATCAACTACCAAAAGTCCCTTTTGGACAAACATTAACTTATAGAGGTATTATCCGCGCTGGCCTGTCCCATATCGAGCCTCACAGTCTTAACCTCGTCTGAGCACCTCAGAGTGCAAAAGCTTCCTCTAGCTTGTCAATCCATGAGGTCGTTTCCACGGGATCACTCATTGATACTTGAAATTCGTCCCAACAAATTTTCCATCAAGTCACCATCTGATTTTCTCAAGTTCTCAATTCATTTCAACCACTTGAGGATTAGTGCAACCCAACTCTTATTTATTGCACCAAAGGCTTTCAGGTTCTTCTTTAGGTCTTTACTAACACCTCGAGAAGAAGTCATCAATTATGCTATTTCTCCACTTGTCCATCTAGCATCATGGATAATTAATTTTTAATCCACCAAGGACAAAAATTCATTTCTTCAAATCCCAATCTAAATTGTCTCCCAAAACAATTCACTATGCTTACAATGTGGTGTTTCACTTGCTGGCAGGTTAAGCATTATGTGCTTGGCAACGTCTACTTGCGTGCCATTCCACCATTACTACTGCCACAAATTTTGGTACATTTTTGTACTACTCGAGTGGATAATATAACTATTACGATGAGCTTTCGCAAAGATTTCCTCCATAAGCTCAGCATTGTTGGGCATGTACAATCGTCCACGAAACTTCAAGATCTCATCCTCGAATACTTGAAAGTCAGGTTTCCTCTTAATTGCATCTAACTACATAATCCATTGGATTGCAGAGTTCGTAGACTGCACTGTCATAATTCTAGTTTGCATTTTGGGTTCTATTCAGGGAGTAGCCATAAGACTTGCAAGGTGGCCTACCTCAACTTGAAATCCGAATCTCAAACTCTTTCAAGTAAGATCCAATCTTGAACCATCATTTGCGCAATCGATGAATTTCGACTAAATGCATCTGTTACCTTACTAGCCTTTCCAAGATGGTACAAAATGTCGCAGTCATAATCATTAAAAATTTTCATTCATCAACGTTATCTCATGTTCAATTCTTTCTAAGAAAACATGTATTTTAGAATTTGATGGTCCGTAAAGACCTGGAACCTTCCTTCACACAAATAGTGCCTCCAAATCTTTAGTACAAAAATAATTGCTGCTAATTCTAAGCTCATGAGGTCTTAACTGTCGGGACACATATGCAACCACTCTTCCTTGTTGCCTTGCAACGCATTCCAATTCCTTTGTGCGATGCATGGTTATATATTTCGTATCTTCCAGGACCAAATGGTATTGTCAATACAAGTGCGGTAGTCAACTTATACTTAAGCTTTTGAAAACTACGCTTGCACTTATCTGTCTATCCACCTTTATGTCCTTCTTTAGCAGTTACCTCAGAGACATAGTTATCATAGAAAACATTTCTACGAATAGTCTATAATAATTTTGCCAAGCCTAGAAAACTCCAAACCATTGTCACTATCATAGGCCTTGGTCAATTCTTAGCTGCCTCTATCTTGGTCAGGTCCACAAATATTCCTTCTCTAGGAATTACATGACCAAGAAAAGCTACGCGAGTAAGCCAAACTCACACATACTAAATTTAATGCACAACGATCTCAAGGGATTTACAGCACCATCCTCAAGTGCTATTCGTGTTCCTTCGAATTCCTCAAATACATCCATATATCATATGGGAACACGATTACAAACCAATCCAAATACACCCTAAACATTTAATTCATTCGATCCACAAAACTACTGATGCATTGGTCAATCCAAACAATACCGACGCATTGATCAATCCAAGCAATATTGTAGTAAATTGCATAGCAACCATATCACATATGAAATATTGTTTTTGGTATATTCTCCTTTTAATCATTAGTCAATGATAGTCCGTCCCCGGGCCAATCTTGGAGAATACCGAAACACCTGAAATTAGTCAAACAAGTCATCTATCCTCAGCAAGGGATACTTGTTCATGACCATGCCTTGGCTAAACTGCCACACTCAATGCAAAGGTGTAACAATCTATCCTCTTTTCTTACAAACAAAACTGGCGCTCCCATGGAGATGCACTAGGACAATTAGATCCTTTGCTCATCATACTTTGCATTTACACCTTTAATTTTTTTTGCTTCCTATCACGTCATTCAGTGAGACACCTTGAAATTCAGCTCCATTCTAGGGGCCATTTCAATCACAACTCCCATTTCTCGCTCTAGGTAATCCAGGCAATTCCTTTGGAAAGCATTAGAATAATCTCGTATAATAGCGATGTTTTCCATTATTAGTTCCTCAACCAACGTATTAACTACGATCGCCTAAATAATGTTGGCAACCCTCATCCAATAACCCAGTCACTTGAGGTGACGAAATCAAATGAATCGAGGATCCTCCTCGATTTCTAACGAACTCATAACTAACTCTTCCTAATAGATTAAACTGGATTATATTCCAATAGCAATCCATTGCAGCTCATTACTTGATAAGCCATTCCTTCCCGATGATGATATCAAAATCATACATCGCTAAGATAGTCAAATTCATCAATTCCTCTTGATCAACAATGAATATCTTACAACATGAACATCTTATCACAGACAACACCTCGTATGTTATTGGTGTAGAAATACTAATAACCATTTCCAATGGTTTTGGTCTTAATCCCACTGGCTAAATCAGCGACTCAACTGTACGCAAGTGCGTAGTTCCCGAATCAACTAATGCATAAGTAACTTGGTCGCATAAGGAGATCATCCATGTAATTATGACCTACGAATCCTTCGCTTTCTTTCTTGTGGCATGAACACCTATCCTTTTGCCAAAGGGCGATTGAGGTTGTTCTGGCAAGCGTTTCCTGTAGGTCATCCTCCATGCGACTATGATACTTGCACTCCCATAGGCCTACGCAGGCAGTTCCTCACTTGGTGGTTGTACTGACCACATCCATAGCCAGTTCCCAGCTTAAGAGAACACAAGGTATTTCCAGCCGATTGTTCTACTTGTGACTGTTGAGGTTGCTTCTTCGACTGTAAACAAGAACACTTCCTCGCAACATGGCCTTGGTGGCTACATTCAAAACATGTTCTCTCTTAATAGGATATGTAACTGTCTCGTGTCGTCTCTCACATAATCGACACTTGTCATACAAATTGTATGCCGCTTTTTCCAACGCTATTCTTTATGTTGGATGGGATGGGATATTTTCCTCTTGTCATCGACCTCTTCCCAAGCTGATGATTATCCCTATGAGACGCAAACCACGATCTAGATGCGGCTGCTTATTTTGTCATGTTCTCTTCAAATAGTTAAGTCCCTTTGTACCATTCATCAAAATCATTCAAGTTCAAGGGCACTAGCTAACTTTTACTTTCCAATCTCAGACCATACTTAAATCTCTTAACTTGGTCTATCGGATTCTCAATCATTCTCGCCGCATACTTCGAAAGCTCTACAAACTTATCCTCATTTTACTCAGCCAACAAAAGATCTTGACGAAGTTGCAGGAATTCAACCATCTTGTGCTCTCGTGCGCACTTGTAAAAGTATTTTTCGTTAAAAACCTTGACCATCTACTCTCAAGTCATACTTTCAGGAAAAACCTCTTCCTTAGGTTACTTCCCACCAATCACTGGTGTTACCTTGCAATTGATACACTGCCAAGGTTATCTTTTCTTCCTCCAAGCACTCCAGCAGTGCGAAGACTTTCTTGAGTTCCTTAATCCAGAGAGTTGTTGTCTCAAGATCACCCGTCCCAACAAACTGGGACGGTTCCAACTCTAAGAACTGTTCAACCAACTTAAACAATGACTATTCGCCATTCCCCTTTTCAACCAATGGAACTTTACTAGGCGAATGGTAACAGCAATGGCAACAGGAGCAACTGTAACAGCAACAGC